>CM053567.1:85222445-85282860 GCA_028646485.1 Cryptoprocta ferox | reverse complement strand
GTTCTAAATTCTTGTTCGGTTATGTTGTTTAAGCCTGTTTTGAGCAGTTCTGTGGCTGTGACTTCTTCCTGGAGTTGCTTTAGAGGCGAGTTCTTTTGTTTCGTCATTTTGGCTAGCTTTCTGTCTCTTGTCAGTTTTAAAAGCTCGTTATGTACTGTGCACCTGTTAGTATTGCTCTATTAAAGGAGGCTCATTGACTGTCCAGGGCCTGTCGTTTCAGAAAGTGTTCTTTTAATGATGTCCCTCGGTTTCTCTTGTTGTGCCTTTGGTTATTTTATTTCCCTCGTCAGTGATATTTGGGACTCTCCACCATGTATATTTTGGCTTGTTTTTTGAGGTATCCTTGAAAAGGAAGCAGACTAGCATACAGGGAACAAAAGCATGCAAACGCACAGACAAATCAAACAAACAAGCAAGCCAAAAGGGGAAAGGAAGTAACGAAAAGGAAAGGAATGGAAAAAAAATAACGAAGAGAGAAGAAAAAGAAACAAAAACAAAAAGAAAACAAAAAAACCAAGGTGGGGACAGAGACAGCATAAGTCCGTGGGCAGTCTAAAAGCATATAACCAGCCAAGAGTAGAGATAAGAATATGCTACGGGAAATATATATGGATGACAGCAGAATAGAAGGAGAAGCAAAGAAAAAAGGAAAAAAAAAAAAAAGACAACTCCCCTGTGCGGATGGGCGTGGTCTGGTGTCAGGTCACGTCTCGGGGGCTCCTCTCTCCGAGGCCCCGTCTTGGTGGTTGCAGGGAGAAGTATGGCGCCGCTTCAAAGCTTTGCTGGAACCAAGCGTTGCAAGCTGCCCTTCTGAGTCCGATCTCCCTGTGATGCGGGTGAGCCAAACTGTATTCTCCAAGCTCTCCCTCGCTTCCAAATTCTAGTCCCTGCAGTTCAACACCATCACCGGGGATGAGATGCGTTCCCGCTGGTCGCTGGCCTCCTGGCCCGGCTTGCGCTGCCCTTTTCGCGGATCGGCTGCCGCCGCTTTTCAAGGCACCTTTTGTGGCGCTGCTGCCACCGCTTTTCGCACCACCACCACCTTTATCTGTGTCGCAGCCTTTTGCGGTGCTGCTTGGAATGGATGCCGCTGCGCCCATGGAAGAATTCGCCGGCCAGATGGGACGGATTTCTATCCCGGCTCTCGACCGTTATATATGGGGAGACGGGCGAGTTTTTCCTCCCTTAGAGATGGTTCTAGGTGCGTTTACGTCTCTCTTTCTCTTCCCCTGGTCTCTCCGGGGCACAGCGTGCTCTCCCTGTGTTGGGCTCGGGGGCTCCTTTCCCCTTTACCACCGGGACCCGCCCATCCCCTAATTTCCCAGATCACAGTCACTCACTCAGGCATCTTTGATGTTGTCTTCTTTCTGTCATCTGTTTCTTATTTCTCCCACCTGCAAATCCGAGTTTTATTCCTTCAGTCCTTCTCAGTTCAATCCATGCAGGCGTGCGTGGATTACAGAGCTCCCTGTTTCTCCGCCATCTTGCCTGCTCCTTATTTTTGTATTTCTCTCCCGGCGAAAATGTGGCTCGCAGTCGCCAGGCGGCCGCTGGGGGATGAGGTCCACTTCTACCACCAGTGGGCTGAGGAGGAGCCAGGAGGGCCCAGTGTCCTTCAAAGTTGCAGAACCAGCGCGGGGCCACGCCCTCCTCCCCGGAGGCAATTGTCCAAAGGCCCTGGGGCCGAACTCTGGATCTATGCACTGTTTGAAGTTACAAAAAATCACTTGTCCTCTGTTAAGAATTTGCAATAGAATTGGAAACTTTGGACATATACACAACTAACAATAATGTGTGCTGAACAATTATTGGTATAATTAAGAGATATGTAAAGTACTAAGGTACTTAGGAAAGGAAGTGATTTAGTCTATTTAATATGAAGACTCAAACATACCTCCTATGGCATCAGTAAGATTCTTTCATCAGGAAGTTTTGATGTAGACATAGAAAACTTACCAATGAAGAACAGAAATATAAAAGAAATGATAACTTAGCAGAGAGCCTTTGCAATAGCTCTTCTCTTAACATTTATTTGTAGCAGATTTAACTTCTCTTATCCCAATCCTACAGGGTCTTGGGATAATCTAGTAGGGTCTTGTGTAGTCTAGACAATGGCTTTCTATTTACTTGTATAAGATAATTTTTACTGGCACAACTCTGAGTTCCTTACATTGAGTAGGATTCAGGCTAACCATAAAAGACCAGACTTCCTGGTACCTCAAGTACTATACATAAATGCAACTGAGATTCATGAAATCTACTTCCCTCAAAACACAGACTATAAAACTTCAGAATTCGTATGAGATATTATATTGTACTAAAGCATAGATGACACTGGGACTACAATACTCTTATGTGAATGGAAATAACTAAAAATTCTCTCATTCAGAGCTGCAGGAATAATAAATGAATACTATATTACTTTAACCACACTGACTGTCTTACCATAGCTGCATGACACTGGAAAGTACTAATATTTGATTCTTTCAGATTTAAGAAATAACAACCTTTATTTTATGGACATCAACATACTGGTTCTAAAGTTTATGTGAAAAGGCATAAGACTCAAAATGGCCAACGCAATACTGAAGGAGAACAGTGTTGGAGAACGGACTCTACCTAACTTCGAAAATTACTATAAAAGCTACAGTAATCAAAGCAATATGGTATTGGGGAAAGAATATACAAACGGATTCATGGAATGGAACAGAGTCCAGAAATAGACCCACATAAATATAGTCAACAAGCCATAGACAAAGAAGCAAAGGCAATACAATAGAGCAAAGATAGGCTCTTCACAAATGATACTGGAAAGAGTGGACATCCACATGCATAAAAATGAGTCAGTACAGACCTTACACCCTTCACAAAAGGAAGCTCAAAATCGCTCATGAACCTAAATGTAAATGCAAAACTATAAGACTCCTAGGACATAACAAAGGAGAAAACCTAGATGGCCTTAGGTATGGCCATGGTACAACACCAGGGACATGATCCATGAAAGAAATAGTTGATGAACTGGACTTCATTAAAATTAAAAACTTCTGGTCTGCTAAATGCAATGTCAAGAATAAAGAAAAGCCACTGATTAAAAGAAAATATTTGCAAAAGACACATCTGATAAAGAGCAACTACCCAATATATACAAAGAACACTTAAAACTCAATAAGACAATGAACAACACTATTTTTAAAAAGGACCAAAGATCTTAATGGATCTTCTCATCAAAGAAGATTTACAGATAGCAAATTAGCATATGATAAGATTTTCTACATCATATGTCATCAGGGAAATGCAAATTAAGACAATAGTGAAATACCAGCACGTCTTAAGAATGGTCAATTCCAGAACACTAACAACACCAAATGTTGGTGAGGATGTGGGTCAGCATCAGAAATCATATATTGCATTGGGAATGCAAAATGGTACAGCCACTTTGGAGTACAGTTTGGCTGTTTCTGACAAAATAAACTTACTCTTACCATATGATCCAGCAATTGCATTCCTTGACATTCTTCCAAAGGAGTTGAAATCTTGTGTCTACACAAAAATCTGTACATGGATATTTACAGCAGCTTTATTCATAATTTCCAAAACTTGGAAGCATCATAATGTCCTTCACTAGGCAGATGAATAAACTGTGGTACATCCAAAGGATGGAATATATTCAGCAATAAAAAGAAATGAGCTATCTGGCCATGAAAAGACACAGAGAAAACTCCGATGCTTATTACTAGGGAAGAAGCCCATCTGAAAAAGCTACATACTATTTGATTTCAGCTATATGGTATTCTGGAAAAGGCAAAACTATCGAGGTAATAAAAAAGATCAGTGACAATAAAAAGATGAAAGCGGTGGATAAACAGGCCGAACGCAAGAGGATTCTTACATAAGACTACATATAAGCACATTCCCAAATTCTTTTTTTTAAACTTAAAAAAAATTTTTTTTCAATGTTTTATTTATTTTTGAGAGAGAGAGAGAGACAGCGTGAACAGGGTAGGGTCAGAGAGAGAGGGAGACACAGAATCTGAAGACAGGCACCAGGCTCTGAGCTAGCTGTCATCACAGAGCCCGACGCGGAGCTCGAACCCACGAACCAGGAGATCATGAGCTGAGCCAAAGTCGGACGCTTAACCGACTGAGCCACCCAGGCGCCCCTCATCCCCCAATTCTTATTTGACTGATATGGAGAATTTGCTAAGTATTTTGTTTATTGATTTAACAGGACAAATCGTTTCCTGCTAGGTGTTAGGCATTGCTTTCAGCATGGAGCTTACTTTCCAGAAGGGAAGGCAGAAAATAAACACATAAATACATTATACTGCTGGATGAGGTAGTGGTCAGAGAGAGTAGCAAGGCGAAGAGATAGTGAATGACAGTAGGGTATCTTTTACATAGTAATCAGCAAAGATCAGCCTGAGATGGTAATATGGAGAGGTTCTGAGAGAGTGAGTGGAAAGAGCATTTCAAGCAAACGCCTTGAGGTGAAAACAATTTAGTGCTCGGAGGCTCACAGGTTTTCCATGAGTTTTCTTTAAACAAGAGACAAAATACATTCAAGTTATTAAACAGCTGTTGAAGATAGCTAGTATGCGCAAAGGAGTACATGGTCAGCAGTTGCTTGACTACTTCTTCACATATAAGTGAAGGCTTCACTTACCTAAAGACTTATCTTTTGGGATGGCCAGATGGACAGATTAGAGAGTCTTATCTGTCAAAAGCAATTCTATAGTCAAAGAAATTCCCAGGTCCAGTTGGTGCTCAGAGCAGCATGGCAGGTTTGTGTGTGTGGCCTTTGTTTTTCCTCAAAGACTCATGCAAAATTACCAAACCCTGCCTTCTTCTATTCTTGTCCCTTGGTTTTATAATGGAGTATGTTCTTCTGCTCTAACTTGGTCTTGTTGCCTTCCATCTGCACTGACACACTGTCTGCCTCTCTCCCCAAGTAATATGGGTGTTTTATGATCAGCCCCAAGTCTGTACAGGAACTGACCTCTTCCTCCAGTTTACCAATGTCTTCTCTGCCCTTACTACCCTTCCAGTTCTGAAGCTCAACACTAAAAATTAAAGCTAAAAAGCAGACAAGCAAAGAAGAATCCTTTTGAAATCCTATTTGTATTACAAGTAAACAGTGTTTCCTTGTAGTTTCATATATTCAGAGGTTTGGCCCTGTTTTATTTTCGTTTTCCAAGGACTGCAACTGCAGCTCCTTGTAATGTGACCAGCAGTCTACAGGCATAAATCTCTACTTCATACTGTCCTCTTTGCCATCACTAATCTTTGTTTCATGAAGCCTCAAAACTATTGACTAATTTTACTTCATTCCATTCTCATAGGAAAGCTCTTTTGAGACACAGTCAAGCCACCTTTGCTGCCTCAGAATAAACTATCCAGATGAAAGGGCCAGAAGCAAAGTAGAGTGAAAATAAAGAACCCCCTGGCCTGTCCTTTCTGAACTTTTATTCCTACCTCAACATTTCTACCATTCTTTCTTCCCTTATCACTAATTGCATATTTCCTTTCTCTCCTTCCTTCCTCCTCTCTTCTTTACTCTTTCCTCTTCCTCTCATTCTCTCTCTCTTTCTTGCTTTTTTACTCTCTTTCATCTTCATTCCCCACTAGTTTGTAAGCTCTGGAGATAAAAGATTTTTCCCCCTGTTATATATCTGAAATAGTGTCTGACTCGATAAATAAATGAATGAATTTATAGAATGAATGAATTAAAAACCATCTAGACATCCTATCCGATGACTGCACAGTCATGCTATGCAGGCCGTCTATCTGCTGAATGAAGAGCTTGCCTCAGTTAATAATGTGGTTCAAGGGCAATAATATTCTCTAGACCAAAGATTTCCCTGAGAAGAGTTATTTCTTTAGCTCTCCGATATTACCAGTACATTGCAGTTTTGGTTGTTTGAAACTCCATGAATGAAAAACTATAAGTTCCTGAAGACACCCCTCTTTACCTGAAATAAGAGAAGTTTAGGTAAAAAAAAGAGTTTGAATTCATCCATTTATATGAACCTTCTTTGCCTGAAGACACTCTTTTATATGTTTCATGTATAGAGACATTCTTCTTCTCATCCGAGAACAGCTTTCTGAAGGAGTAGTTGTAGAGGCAAAGCTTACAGATACCTTTGACAGGATGCATTCATCATCATTGTTCACATGGATGAGTGAGCACCTGTGTTCAATGAAACAAGGCTTGGCCTATAATGATACCAGATGTTCTGCAGGCAGATACTCAACATCCTCCAGTTTTTCCAGAACATGAAATCCTTCTCACCTTCCAAAGGGAGGGGACTTACTGGTATAGCCACAGGATGCCCTTCAGAGCTCTTGTGGTGGAACAATGGTATGTGGAAAGGCCGATACACTTAACTATACTTGAAATTTGGAAATAAATATATTTTCTATTTGATTATATTTAGTGATTTAAGGCAAAACTTAGAGTGTATCGTTAATTAGTATCTCTTTCCCACCTCTTCCTCAGCAAGTCCTTTATATCTAAGAGAGAGAGAGAGAGAGGGAGGGAGATGAGCTTGGTTTGGTTTGATTTGGTTTGTTTAGATTCCACATATAAATGAGATCAGTTATTTGTCTTTGTCTGGCTTGTTTCACTTAATGTAACTCCTTCAAGTTATATCTATGTTGTTGCAAATGGGAAGATAGCATTTTTTTTACAGCTAAATAGTATTATACACACACACACACACACACACACACACATCTTTATTCATCCACCCACCAATGAACACTAAAGTTGTTTCGTATCTTGGAATATGATTTCCATATGATTTCCATGATTTCCATATCATTGTGAATAATGCTGTGATAAACATGGGTATGTATATATCTCATTGAAGTCCTGTTTTCATTTTCTTTGTGTATGTATCCAGAAGTGAAATAGCTGGATTTATGGCAGATCTATTTTTAATTTTTTCATAAACATCCATATTATTTTCTATGGTTAAACAGACTAATTTATGTTCCCAAGAACAGTGTATAAGGGCTCCCTTTTGCCACATCCTCTTAGCCTCTGCAGTCTCTTGTTTATTTTTGTTTTTGTTCTTGTTCTTTTTGATGATAGCTATTCTATCAGATGTGAGGTGATATCCCATTGCGGTTTTGCTTTGCATTTCCCTGATGATTAGTTATGTTGAGCATTTTTCAATACATTTGTTGGAGATTTGTATGTTTTCTTGGAAGAAATATCTATTCAGATCTTATGCTCATTTTTTAACTGAATTCTCTTTTTTTCTATTAAGTTGTATGAGATTTTTACATATTTTGGATGTTAACTGCTTATTAGATATACAATATGTTTTCCCATTCCCTAGCTTGCCTTTTCATTTTGTTGATAATTTCCTTTGGCGTGCAGAAACTTTCTAGCTTGATATGGTCTTACTTGTTTAATTTTGCTTTTGTTGCCTTTGATTTTAGAGTCCCATACAAAAAATTCATCTCCAAGACTAATGTCAAGGAGCGTACTGCCTATGTTTTCTTCTAGGAGTTATATAGTTTCAGGTCTTATATGTATTTATTTCCTTAATGTTTATTTTGAGGAAGAGAGAAAGAGAGAATGAGCAGAGGGAGGGCCAGAAAAAGAGAGAGAGAAAGAGAGAGAGAAAGAGAGAGAGAGGAAAGAAAGAGAATTCCAAGCAAGCTCTGTAAGATCATGACCTGAACCAAAATCAACAGTGGACATTTAACTGACTGAGCCACCCAGGTGCCCCCAAGTCTTATATTTAAAGCTTTAATACATTTTGAGTTAGTTTTTGCATATGATATAAGATAGTAGTCCAGATTCATTCTTTTGCATATGGCTATCCAGTTTTCCCAACACCACTGATGGAAGAAACTGTCCTTTCCCCATTGTATATACTTGTATTCTTTATAATAATCTAATTGCCCATATATGCAGAGGCTTTTTTCTGGGCTTGCTATTCTGTTGCATTGATCTGTGTGTCTGTATATTTCTTCTTTTATAAAATGCTTGTTCTTTCTCTGGCGAAATTTTATAGGGTAATACAGGGTTTTGCTATTTTATATATTAACTCATGACTAACTTATGAATTACATTAGAAATACATTACTTAGAATTACATTATATTCCTCAGTTTATTTGTCTTTGATTTTGATATTCATCTATTTTTCAATAACATGATTTAAAATTTGTAGCTAGTCAAATCTATCAATCATCATCTCCACCTTATATTATCTCTGTTGATGCTTAGAAAAGTTTTCTTTTTGCTAAACTTTTAAATATTCATTTATATTTACTTCTGGTTTTGTATCTCTATGTTCGGTGTTTAACTTTTTTTTAAATCATCTTTTATAATAATGAAATTTTAAATACATATGATATAAATAAACCTTGGGCCCCTTATGACCCAGACTCTTCCAAGATACCACAATTAAAACCAGAAACCTTAATGAGCAATATAGAGCTTTATACTAAATCTCCTCAAGGAGATTTTTCTCAAGTAGTCTCATTAAACATCCTATTTATTCAGTTCTCCAATTCTCTAAATGTTTCCCTCAAGGCAAATGCTAAAATTTCTCTTTGATAGATTCCCATCATTCTGTGCTCTTCAGCCCCAGCATACACCTTTATGCTTATTTTCAGAACATCATTCAGATGCCTAAAGTTAGTTTCTGGACACTCAATCTTTTTTCTCTATTTGTCAAGAGAAGCATGTAGGACCTAGTAAAAAATATAAATCATCATTTGCTCTCACAAATATCTTTCTAAAAAATGTCATAGATAATAGACATCTTTTTTGTTGCATATAATTGCTAGTATTGTTTACTGATATTACTATTTTTTTTCCCACTGACCTATCTGTTCTGTACCTGTAGCATGTCGTAATTATTATAGCTTTACGATTATTTGTGCCAACTCTCTCATTATTCCACTGCTTAAATTGCTTCATAATTGTCACTCGTTTGTTGTTCCAAATGGGTTTTGAAATATTTGTTTGATTTTAATAAGTATCCACTTGGAGTTTCAGGGAAATCATATTAAATTATTACACAAAGTTAAGATAAATGCATATCTTTTTAACAATTTTCTCCAATGGATGGCCATGCTACAGCTTTCTATGGAGGTTTTATTTATTTATATGGTTTTCACTTATAGTCATAATAAAATAGAAATAAAATTAATGGGAAAGAAAAATTTGCTAAGATAAAGAGTTGGCAACCTTGAACATTTTTCACTGCCATTTATATAATTTGAAGCAGAATGTGATGTGATATTTACCTTCAGAGCCTGATAAGAGAAATGGTGTTATTATTCAGTCTATGCACATTGTTATTATTCTGTTTGGAGTATTGACTTATTATGTTTTAAATTACCTTTGCTCAGAAAAACAGCAATTAACCTCTCCCCAAATAATTCTCACAAAAATTTTATAGAAATTATTTGAATTATCTTTTTACAGGAAATATCAGATAGAAACAGAAAGCAGAGGAAAGATTTTGAGGAAAAAAATGTGATTTTATTACACATGAAAGATTTAGTAGATTATTTGAGTACATTTTACTTAAATGTCAAGTAATTTGGAGGAGTAGGAAAGTAGAAATAAATCAAAATTTAATTCGAAATTTGACGCTGTTATAAAGGAGATTTTTTTCTTATTTTTTTTCTAGTTGTTCCTTGTTAGTGAGCAGAAAAATAACTGATTTTTGTGTCTTGATTATATCCTTCCACTTTGCTGAATTTTATTATTCGCTGTAATGGTTGTGGATTCTTCAGTGTTTTCTACATATAAGATCATATTATATGTGAATACAAAATACTTTTACTTCTTTACTTGATTTATTTTTTAAAATTTTTTAATGTTTTTATTTATTTTTGAGAGAGAGAGAGAGAGAGACAGCGTGAGCAGGGGAGGGTCAGAGAGAGAGGGAGACACAGAATCTGAAGACAGGCACCAGGCTCTGAGCTAGCTGTTGTCACAGAGCCTGACCTGGGGCCCGAACCCACGAACCATGAGATTGAGACCTGAGCTGAAGTCGTGCGCTTAACCTACTGAGCCACCCAGGCGCCCCACTTCTTTAATTTAAAGTTGGATGTCTTTTACTTATCTTTTTGCCTATTTATCCTGGATAGGATGTTCAATACTGTATTAAACAAAAGTGGCAAAATCAGGCATCCTTGCCTTAACAATGATCTTAGATGAAAAACTTTCAGTCTTTCACCATTAAATATGATGTTGACTGTGGATTTTTCATATGTGGCCTATATTATGTAGAGGTAGTTCCTTCTATTCATATTTTGTTGTGTGGTTTTATCACAAAGAGGTATTGAATGTGTCAAATGTGTACTCATCATTAATTAGCATGATCACGTGGGTTCCCCCCACCCTTTCTTTCTTTCTGTTAAGGCAGTGTATCGTATTGATTGATTTTCATATGTTGAACCATCCTTGCATTCTAGAAACAAATCTCACTTGGTCATGGTGTAAAACCATTTTAATGTGCTGTTGAATTTGGTTTGCTAGGATTTTGTTGAAAATTTTTGCATCAGTATTCATCAGAGATGTTGGTTTTTATTTTTCCATTCTTCTAGTATCTTCATCTGGCTTCAGTATTAGGATAATACTGACCTCATAGAATGAATTAGTAAATGTTTCATTTTTTTCAGTTTTTAAAAAATAGTTTGAGACATATTGGTGTTAATTATTCTTTAAATATTTAGTAGAATTTACTAGTGAAGCCATCTTGTCCTGGGCTTTTTGTTGTTGTTGGGAAGTTTTCGATTATTAATCCAATCTCCTTTATAGGTTGATCCAGATTTTCTGTTTCTTCAATATGCATTTTTGTAGTTTGTTTAATTCTAGAAATATGATCATTTCATCTAGGTTATCCAATTTTCTTGGATAGGACTATTCATTGTACTTTTTCTTATAATCCTTCCTATTGCTCTAAGCTCAGTAGTAATTTACCCACTTTTATTTCTGATTATATTTTTGTTTTGTCCCTTTTTTCATAGTCGTTAAAGTTGTGTCATTTTTGTCGATCTTTTCAAGGAAAGAAATCTTGGTTTCATTGATTTTCTCTATTGTTTTTCTATTCTGTATTTACCATTGTATTAATCTGTATCATTTCCTTCCTTTGGTAGACTTGATTTAATTTTTGGTTTTTGTCCTTTTTGTACTTCCTTAAGGTATGATATTAGATTGTTAATTTTCTCCTTTCTTAATGTAAATGTTTGTAGTTGTAAATTTCCTTCTTAACATTGCTTTCACTGTGTCCCATATATTTTGTATGTTGTGTTTTCATTTTCATTTGTCTCAAGATATTTCCTAGTTTCCCCCATGCTTTCTTCTTTGATCTATTGGTTGTTTAAGAGTATTTTGTTTAGGGGAGCCTGGGTGGCTAAGTCAGTTTATCATCTGACTCTTGATTTCAACACAGTTCATGATCTCACAGTTTGTGAGATAGAGCCCCTCATTGAGCTCCGTGCTGACAGTCAGAGCCTGCTTGGGATTCTCTCTCTCCCTCTCTCTCTGGCGCTCCCTAGCTCACTCTCTTTCTCAATAAATAAATAAATAAATATATAAATAAATAAATAAACTTAAAAAAATAGTGTGTTATTTAATTTCTGCATATTTGTTACTTTTCGTTTTCCTTCTGCTGTCAATATCTAGTACCATTCAGCTGTAATCAGAAAAGATATTTTATATGATTTTTATTTTTTAAACCTATTAAGACTTGTTTTGTGGGCCTAACATGGTTTACCCTGGATAATATTCCATGTGTTCATTACCTCCTTTTTTAAACTCTTGTCACCACCTAGACCTCAAGACCTAGCCTTTAGTGTATACATGCTTATATTCACTAACCTTTGTCTTACATTTTCCCTTAAACTTTTCTTTCTGGCTTTCCTCTTAACTCAGACAAATGAAACCTAAACTTACCCACCAGGTAATGATGACTGCCCTGACAAAATCTTCTGCTGCCCCAGACTTTCCAGACCATTTGAGCTATACCTAACTCATGCCTGCGTAGATAGACCATGGAGTGACCTCTGGAATGACCTACAATTACCTTTACCTTATTATAACACTAAAATTTCCAGCCAAGGAGGATCTGCAGCCTAATTTACATAACATACAATGTATGTGTAGGCATGTTTCCTTAAGGCATACATGCAACCTTATGCTGACCTCCACATAGGATGACAAGGCTTTTCTACCTAAATATTCATCTTAACCCTAAACAAAAAGAATACATTTACCTTGTCTCCAGGAATCATGACTTTGGAAGCCATTCCTCTGATCTCCTCTGGCTGCAAATAAAAGTTTTCTGTATGTGACAACTCACCTGGTGCAGTTTCTGACTCACCAAAGAGCAAACTCATGTTGGTTTGTTACACCCTCTCCTCTCCTTTCTATGATTACTTGCATAAGATGTAACCAACACTATAATCTTTCTATTTATTGCATTTCTTGATTAAAAAGGGGAAAAAACGTGTACTTATTATTTTGTATGTATCTTTTCCTGGGCTGTTTTTTTTTTAGTATCTCTTAAAATATTACTAATTCTTGTTTTTTAGTGGTGCATTTTCTTGCTAGAGGTCCACTTGTTTTAAGAAATAATTGAAAGATAGTAATGGCTGGATCCACTTGAAAAATAAATAACCTTCGTTTTTGAGCCAGGAGAATGTATTAAGATCACCACCATCTCAATGTATAGATTATATTTTTGTTTCTAAACAAATACAAATATCCCCAGGCATAATTTCATTGTGTCTTTATCCTCTATTATTCTGAGTGAGGTAAAATGAAATAAATTAAATAAAATCAACTATAAGAAAAAAGTAAGCACTACAACTCAGTCTTGAATCAATTAGAGATTTTAAGTAAATTTTAAAGATTTTTAAAATCAGCTAAATATAAAAGGAACTTCACATGCTTTCAATATTAGATCATGATAATTAAATAACTAAAACTTTTTTTCAAAAGTGACTTAAATTGCTTTTCTGGAATTTTACAGACAAAGCTAAAATTTCTTTTCAATAGGGGTTGATATTTTCTAACACTAGACAAATAGGAAATCTTGGGTTTTTAATGTCTCCAGTTTTATTATTTATACATTTCACCTGCATATTTTACTCATGACAACTGAAATGTTCAAAAAGAAATATGCAAAATAGATCTTCTGATGACAATTCATTTCATTTGAAAAGATCATATGCCTTAATCCCTAAGGTAACCTCTCAGTCAAAGGCTGAAATAGTACAAGATTTGGATGCCATGTTCTATCAGAATTCAGCACTTACTTATTTTTAAAACACGTTATGTTATCTTTTTATTGTGGTATTCAGAATCACTGTGAAATTCCCCTGGAAGTATTCATAAAACCATTTGATCATCTGAATTCATTTCACATAGCTTAGGAACAACTTATGAAAGAAAGTGATAGAGAATTGGGTTCAACTGAATAATCACAACAGACAAAACAGTAACTTCCTTATTGTTCTTATACTTTCTTATTTTCTAGCACCTAAAATACAATATTTACTTGATTTTTCCATAGGTAAGACATCATTACCATCTATTCAATTGGTTATACAAATTACACTTTAAAGGAGGCAAATTTAATTTTAATATGTATCTATTGATTTCATAAATCATTGTATTTATAATTAAATTGTCATCCAACTGATGCAGGGACACAGAAAAAATGCAACAGCTTAATGAGCTTTCTCTAAGCCATTGCCCACCAGCTTAAAAAGCAGTTCAGTCTTGTTTACATAAAAGAAATACTTCTTTAGACCCTCTATAAACTATAGATTTACAGTTATAATTATTTTTCTCATTGACTTCTCTATTATACTAAGGACTCTGCTGTGATTCAGGATCTGCTTTTAGTTGCACTTTCATCAGACAGTTTTTCAAGTATATTTGCAAATTTGAATTCAATTACATTAAAATTATTTTTAATCTAAACCGCCTCTTTTAGTTCTTTTTTTCCCCTTCTAAATCTGAATCATTCTGCCCTTGTTTGTGTAAAAATTCAGGCTTTTTCATTTTTTCCTTATGATTTGAGAACCAACTTTGATCTATCTAATTAAAACTTCTGTGAGGGACAAAACATAAAATGACTGCCAGGAGGCAGTCAGAAGTTATTTGAAATAATTCGAACATCAATGCTCTAACTTTCCATAGCATCCTCAAGTGTTTGCAAAACCAAGTAAACAAATTGCATGATCTTTCCAAAGTATAATTAGTACTCAGTTTTACTATACTCTAGTGTTTTGGTAAGCCAATCTGATATACAGCCATTCTAGATGTTAGCAAAACAATTCTGATGATAGGCTGTCTATAGATAAATATTGTGTGGGTAGAACAAAGGACTTTAAAGAAAGGAAACAGGATAAAACAGATTGCAGACGTTACTCCTACTTAAAAAAAAGGAAAAAGGAATAAAAATAGGAGGAGAAATGTAGGCTGACATAAACAATAAATAGAGGAAAAGAGCCAAGTCCCAGAAGAATGTTGATAGGAATGAAAATAGAGATATTTTTAAAAATGTAAATCTAGAGCTATTGCTTAAATTTCCTGTCCATAGATAGCTTATTTCCTTCTATGAAGTTCTGCAGTATTGCTGAGTGAGTAAGCCAAATGTAAATGAGGCTATTGAAGCATAAATGGAGACCTAAGAGGTGAGAAAATGTTATGCTAATAATCAAAGAGGTCTCTGAAGGTCGTGGTAAAAAAGTACAGAAGGGCCAAGATAGAGTTATCCATGTGGTCTCTGGGACTTGCTAGAAATTATTCTAATATATAGGAAAAAACAGATTCCTAGTACTTTTAAAAATGCCTATTTATATAAACTGAATAACATGTTTTTCCAGAATAGAAATTCACAGACAGTATAATTCTTTAGGACTATAATACATATTCATTATCTCCATTGTATCAGAAGGCATATCCCTACCATTAGACATTTGTAAACATTTAATTGGGGGAATTTAAACTCAAGAGTGAAGAATTTATTGAAAAGGTAGTTCTAAAATAATAATCATTTTACTGTGTGTTGAATATGGCAGTGATTATGTAGTTTTTATACATCCAATCGTGGGCTAGTCTACATCTAAACCTTTCCAAGACATGATATGGTTGTATATGCATTTTGTATTTGGAAATTAGGTAATCAAATTAATGAAATGTGCACCTAAAGATACACACATATTTTATTCTGTTATGTCAGTCAAAAATCTGAAAGGTTTTGTGTTGGGTTTATCTTGGCTTTGCATATAATTTCTTAACTTGGGAACTAAAATAATCACTTTGATGCATGCAGACATGTTCCAAGGGCCCAGAGAGGGTTCCGCAGGACTAGCCAAGAGGGTTCTTGGTTTCACGCAGGACAGAAATCAAATGCAAGCCAGCAGGATGTGAAAGCAGAGTTTTAGTGAAGATAGAGAGAGAGAGATAGAAGGAGCAGCCAGGAGACTCAGAAAGGAAAGGAGGGAATCTCATTTATGCTTGGGATCTGGGGGTTTTATTGGCAATTGTATTCTGATGCACATGTCCTTTCAGGTATCTAGGATCTGTTCTGAACAACTACAGGGTCCAGGTGTCCTTCATAAGTCGCTCAATCCCTGAAGCCAGGGGTCTTGAACTTGAGATATCTAGCACCAGTGTTCTGGAATAGGCACATGATGGATCTGCCTGGCTGTTCCTTAGATATCATCTATTGTGCTGAAAGACACCAAAGATATCATTATCTCTTTGTCTCTTACAAGGAGGACATAAAATAAGCCATGTGTAGGGGCAGGGGTGCAGGTTCTAGCAAGAAGAGAAGCAGGAAATAAAGCAAAGGGAAAAACAAAACAGCTTTTTCTTTCGTGACGTTCCTTCAGTTTCCCTGTCTCAACTTCAAAGATTATATTCATAGAATACAAACTGCTAAATAAAAAATAGTTGAAGTATTCTTTTGAGCTTTCTTAATCATTAAAGTGGATCAATAGCAATAGATAATATAATCAGGGTAAATGCATTTTAGTTCAGGCTAAAATATTCTCAGGTCTAATGGCCATAATATTACTCTTCTAAAATGATAAAATAATAAAAATGATCAAAAGAAACAATGCTAATTAAAATGAAATATAATGATTAAAAAACCAAATTGAGTATATTTTTCCATTGAAGAAATTTATTATGGAAAAATAAGTGAAAGCCAGGAACACAGAAGCTAATAAGTGAAGTATGCTATATTTTTACCTGATAAGGAACACAACAAAATATCATTACAAAATAATGCACTTTTGTTCCGTAAATCAGGGTGTCTCACATAACGAATTGTGTTGTTTATTTCATTTACATTTGAACTAAAAATTCCAGCTTCTGTGAGTTAGAAAACATTATAATTCCATATTTTAATACTTTTTAGGAAGATCACACTGGTTTTTTAGCAGCTTTATGACAGGCTTCACTTTATACTTTCCCCAGCATTGTTTGTCGATTTCACTGCACTTCATCCATTTGGAGAATGAACAGCACACTTAAAAGTCTTTGCAGCTTTGGCAAATGGAAGTTGGTATTTCATTTTAGTGTATATTTCTTTGATCACTGGTAAATTGAGCATATTTTCTTCTTTAATTTGAGAGAGAGAGAGAGAGAGAGAGAGAGAGAGAGAGGGAGAGAGAATGAGTGAGTGCAAAAGGCAGGGAGAGAGAGAGAGAATCCCATGCTCAGTGCAGAGTCTGACATTGGGCTGGATCCCACCACCCTGAGATCATGACCTGAGCCAAAACCAGGAATCAGACGCTCAACAGAACGGAGCACTAAGGCGCCAGGAACATATTTTCATATAATTATTATTCATGTGACATTTTCTTCCAGAAAATTATTTGTTCTTGCTCTTTGCTAACATTTTGTGTTGAGGTCAAATTTTATTTTTTTTTAAATTTTCATTTTAATTCCAGTTAGTTAACATGCAGTGTTATATGAGTTTCAGATGTGCAATATATTGGCTCAGCAATTCCATACAACACCCAGTGTTCATCACAGCAAGTGCCTTCCTTAATCCCCATCACCTATTTCACCCATCTTTCCATGCCCCCCCCCCTTTTGGTAGCCATCAGTTTGTTCTTTACAATTAAGAGTCTGTTTCTTGGTTTCTCTCTCTCTCATTCTTTTTTTCCCTTTGCTCTTAAATTCCACATATGAGTGAAATCGTATGGTTTTTGTCTTACTCTGACTTATTTTGCTTAGTGTTATACTCTCTAGCTCAATCCATGACCTTGCAAATGGCAAGATCTCATACTTTTTTATGGCTGAATAATATTTCAGGATTATTCCAGTGTGTGTGTGTGTGTGTGTGTGTGTGTGTACAAGGAAGAGGTGATATATATTGCTATCCTTTATCCACTCATCAGTGGATGGACACTTCCATATGGGCTGCTTCCATATATTGGCTATTGTAAATAATGCTGCTATAGGGATGCATGTATCCCTTTGGATACATGTTCTATTTTTAACTTTTTGAAGAAACTCCATACTATTTTCCAGTGGCTGCACTAGTTTGCATTTCCACCAATAGTACATGAAGTGTTCCTTTTCTCCACGTCCTTGCCAACACCTGTTTTTTCTTGTGTTGTTGATTTTAGCCATTCGGACAAGTGTGAGGTGATATCTCATTGTAGTTTTGATTTATATTTCCCTGATGATAAACATCTTTTTGTGTGTCTGTTGGCCATCTGTATGTCTTCTTTTTTTTAATTTTTTTAAATGTTTATTTATTTTTGAAAGAGAAAGAGAGACAGAACATGAGCAGGGGAGGGGCAGAGAGAGAGAGAGAGAGGAAGACACAGAATCCAAAGCAGACTCTAGGCTCTGAACCATCAGCACAGAGCCCAATGCTGGGCTTGAACTCAGGAGACTTTGAGCCATGAGATCATGACCTGAACTGAAGTCATCCACTTAACCGAATGAGCCACCCAGGCGGTTCCTGTATGTTTTCTTTAGAGAAATTTCTGTTGTCTTCTGCTCATTTTTTAAGTGGCTTATTCAGTTTTGAGGAGTTGAGTTTTATAAATTCTTTATATATTTTGAATACTAATCCTTGATCATGTAAGTCATTTGCAAATATCTTCTTCTCCCATTCCATAGGTTGCCTTTTAGTTTTGTTGACTGTTTATCTGGCTGTGCAAAATATTTTATTTTGATGTGGTCCCAATAATTTATATTTGCTTCTGTTTTTCTTGCCTCAGGGGACCTATCCAGAAAAAAGTTGCTATGGCCTATGTCAGAGAAATTACTGCCTGTGCTCTTTTCTAGGATTTTTATGGTTTCAGATCTCACACTTAGGTCTTTAATCCATTTTAAATTTATTTTTTGTGTGGTATAAGAAAGTGGTCCAGTTTCATTCTTTTGCATGTTGCTATCCAATTTTCCCAACAGCATTTGTTGAAGAGACTGTCTTTTTCTCATTGGATATTTCTGTACATTTTTGGTGTACATAATTCCATATTTTTTAACATGTGCAGACCCAATCTAAACCTTTTCAGTTCCATTTCTTAAAATACGTGAAATAATGGTTGGTAAATATTCTTTCATAAGAATGATTCCTAGTTTGAATTTAAAGTAAAGGCAACAGTCATCAACTAATGTTGCATGGTGTTTATTTAAATTTCTTTCACCTTAATTCCAAGACATACTTCTGATCCCACACAATTTACCAAGAACCTATTTTTGTTAGTATTTATTTTTGAGAAAGGAAATTTGAGAAATATATCTGGGAAACTAAGATTAAATAAGTAGTAAAACTATCCTTTCTATTATTGTGTAAGCTTGTTTATTATATGGAAAATTATGTTTGTAAAAATTTATAAAAAAACACATTCATTATATATATTCATGAATTAAAGAGAGACAAGGAAATTAAATTTGTTCTAGAAATACCATTCAATCAGGATCTTAAAATTTATACAGACACCCACCATTGTGCACATCATGGGGAATTAGAAATTACCCCTCCTTTTGGCAGTCAGTGGTAAGAGATCATATCATATCAGTGTGTGTGTGTGCGTGTGTGCTGGGATTTTTTGTTTGCTAGTTTTTTTCATAGAAGTATATATTGAAATAGAAACTGGAGTGGAAATAATTATTTTGGTACAAACGTCATGATGGAAACATGAGTAAAGGGTAGGGAAGAGAAGGTAGTCATACACAGTGCATTTCAGTTGGCTACTGTGATCTGCAAATGGAATTTAATCCACTGAAAAAACTCAAGAAAGTGGAATAAAATCACACCTCAAAATTATTTTACTTGAGAGGCAAGGGAACTATATATTTATCCATCCACTCCCAGGGTATGGTGAAGCCTCGAAACATTCCCAGCACTAAAAGTTCACAGACAAAAGCCTTTTGTGCTTCCAGAAAAAGCCCTAAGATGCAAGGATGCAGAGATTGGCATTGGAAACTAGGCATGATATACTGAACTGCTTGTAGTATTGGGCAGGGCATAGCAATAAAAGCCACTGTCTTTACCTTACATTATTCAGACCTTATATTAAATGCCCAACTCTCTTAATATTATTTCTTAAATGTTTGCTGTAATTAAAAAACAACAACAACCAATAACAACAAATTATAAGATGATATAACCGCCTGCTACAGTTGGTCCTGAGGTTGGCCACAGCTGACATTCTTTATATTCCTCTTCTCCTGCTCATGTTAGATTTCCCTCAACTTGAGTCAGCACTTTAGCTAGCCAGGGTACTGGTGCAATGTGATAAATCATGCTTTCATGCCTGAGCGTTCCAATCCTTTGGTTATCATGTCTTTGTCAGATTGTGTTTCCTACAATTGCCATTTAAGACTTGACTCAATGACAGCATTAAGAGGTCCCCCAAGGAATCTCCTTAGCTTCAGATATACCTCTACCTACCACCATTACATAGCAGCAACACCATATCCTCATGCTAATTGTGGTCACTTATTTCTGCCAGTATAGTAACTTTTTTCTTTTTTTTTGAGAAAGAGAGAGAAAAATAGAGTAAAATAGAGTAAGGGAATGGGGGGGAGAGAAAGAGAGAAAGAAAAGAGAGAGAGAGAGAGAGAGAGAGAGAGAGAGAGAGAGAGAGTCTTAAGCAGGTTCTGCACTGGGCATGGAGACCGACATGGGGCTCAAACTCAGGAGCCTGAGATGATGACCTAAGCTGAAATCAAAAGTTGGATGCTTAACCAACTGAGCCACCCAGGTGGCTTTTGCTTGTTGTTTTATTGGCATGAGGAGCTCAAAATAACTAAGTTAAGTTGATAATATTAAGTTTAGTGAAATCCTATATATGTCCTTGGGTAAAAATGTCCCTTCTCTCAGAACTAATACCTCTAGTCCCAAACATCAAACTTGCTCAATGAGGCAAAAATACTCAATTGTGTCATTAATAACACTGGTGAAAAGGCACTCAGACAAAGGTATTCTATGTATTAGGAATATTACAGGTATTATGTTCAAAGGGTTCTATGGACATTGTACTCATTACTGTACCAACTTTGCCATGTTGTGGATTGCTTTCTCAAGGCACTCTTCATGATCCTATTATAATAAATCTGTCAACTTGTCCCTGAGTAATTTGCTGGCAACGGCACCACCAACAGAAAAGGAAAACACAAACACATAGCCACACCTATATCAAAGTAAAATTGTACCAGACAACATTAAACAAGAAAGGAAGACCTTATTCAAGATTACTGCAATAGGGAAAGGGACTGAATTCAAGTTCACTAAAACAAAAGGCTGGAGAGTTTTTATGCATTGTGATGAGCTAGGAGAAAAGTATTAGAGGAGTTTGGGGTTTGCGTTATCAGTGGTGTATGTCCAACACATTGAGTTATTCCTGACTTCGCAAATGTTTTTCTCTGTATTCAGTCTATCTACGTTTGCTAATTGCTGCTAATTGAAGTTAGGCTCCTACCCGCCTTCAAAGACTAAGTAATAGGAGAGTTATCTCCTTTAATGTTTACATTTCAAAGAGATTATTTCTAGGTCCTTAGACAGATATTTCTTGAGTTACAAAACTGTACAGAGTTTGGGAAAAAATTTACATACATTTCAACCTTTGAAAGAAAATTTATAATTGAAAGTTTTCTGAAGTAACTATGAAAAAAGAAAGGTTAGGGTCCTATCATCTGGAAGAAACCTGTCTGAAGTTTAACCAAACTGAGGGGAGCTTTAAGGTAGGTCTTGATAATCCAGAATATATATCAATCCAAAATGGATGAATTATTTGCTATTGAAGAGTAGAAAGGATCCAGTGTAATCATTTGATCACACTCTATCACATTGGTTACCTGAACTCCTCAAAGGATGATGTCATACCTAAGACTTAGTCTCTACTGCCAATTGATTGAGCATTCCGTATTCAGCAGCAATATTACAGGCTCAGTTGAGAGGGAGCCCAGTCGGTTAAGCGTCTGACTTTGGCTCAGGTCATGATCTCACGGCTTGTGGGTTCAAGCCCCGCATCTGGCTCTGTGCTGACAGCTAGCTCAGAGCCTGGAGCCTGTCTTCGGATTATGTATCTCCCTCTCTCTCTGTCCCTCCCCTGCTCACACTGTCTCTCAAAAATAAATTTAAAAAATTAAAAAAAAATGTTTTTTGATAACCTAATTTAATTAAATTTTTTTCTTATTTTTTTAGTCGGTCACTGAGGCTTTTTTTTTTCTTTTGTACACAAACCATTAGGGATCTTGCCATTTGGATACCTCTGAGATTACACTGTGTATATACATGGCTCCATATACTTGATGAGAAGCAAGGTAAGAAAAACAGTGATTTGGCTCAATCGTAGGATTACAGAGCTGGGGTTTCCAGAGGGCTAATCATCCCAATAGTGACTGAAGGGCTCAGAGGCATTCCTGCCAGCAAACTTAGCCTTATTGCCCAGTTCCTCTTGACTTCTGAGGTGCTGGCTGTGCTTGGCCAAGTGCTCAGATCAGCAAGGTATACCAGTCTTGATCTGCCCTGAGCAGAGCCCCAACACCATGCCAGCAGTGAAGGTGTCTTCAGTCTCCTCAGAGGGATGAGATACCATGAAGCCCCATGCATTTCCAGGACCAACTTGCATGCCTGAAAAGACCTGGTCCTAGAGCCAATGTGGTTCACTTTAAGCAGGAGGCAGTTACAAGATTTCCTTGATGAACAACTTGTACAGGTTGGTTCAGCTTGTCAGAGGTGATGTACCTACTGGGGTCATCCGGCAACCTGAAGTCCAGATCTCACTTTTCTTGCCCTGAAGAAAACTCCAAAGCAGCAACATCCATGCCAATGGCAACCTTACGGCTGTAAGTGGCTCTCTCAATCTCATTCTTCAGCAGCTGCAGGGCTTCTTTATTTTCTGGGATGTTAGGAATAAGCATGACTCCATCTGCTACATTTGGTGGCACCTTTCCCATATTTCTTCTAAATGACATTCTTGAGGTTGTGATGAACCTCCATCTGATGCACACAGCTTTCTTGACATTTACTGCACCAAAGGTCAGGATCTTAACTCCTGTATGGCCAGCTCTTTGCCAGTACTGTTGATCATACTGATGACTTCAAAATTGCCAGCCAAATCAGCAATGTGGAGTTACAGGGGCACCCCATTCTCAACAGTTCCAGCTTTGAAGATAGACAGAGAAACTCTTGGAAGGGAGTTAGCATCACATTTAGACTTATTTTCCATTCCATCTGTCTCTATCATCAGTTTCTCAAACTTCTCCTGTTCAGGCTCTTGCTAAGCAGAGTTGGTGCAATAGTTTTATTGATGTGCTCATTAGCCTTTGAGATGCCTTTCCCTTATGGTGTGTCTTATCATTGTTAAGGAACTCTAGGGCCTCATAAACACCAGCTGAGTCACTTTTGAGGTACAGAGATCAACCTGAACAGTGGGATTCCCATGAAGGTGAAAGATCCCCATGAGGGTGAAAGATCTCTCTGGCATAGATCTTGAGAATAGACATGATTAATTTCTAGCTGCCGGATTTCATCATCAGGGGAACAGGAAAAAAGGGAGGTGCAGACACCAAGAGTGATTATTAAGCTGCAAGGTCTGGGTGTGCCACATTTCCCCTGAGCTCCTCTCTGTGCTGTCTGCCCCAGTGACCTGCCCTGCTCCCAGAGACCTGATCATCTTATTTTTTAAATGAAAACTTACAACATAAAGCAATTTTCTATCTCAATATTATCTGTGTACTCTGTCAACAGATGTAGAATTGTCAGAATACTGGCACTTCAATAGTATATTTCATCATATCTTTTCAAATACATTGCCAAATATGTGTTTTATTAACTGATAATAAAGGGAATAAAATCAATAGTGGGGATACTTCAACAATGTTAAATTTTATCAAGTATTTCTAGAATAAAATTCAAAATTTACTATTTACCAACCAAATTTAAAATACTTTGACTTTGGCGGGCCTGGGTGGCTCAATTGATTGAGTGTCTGACTCTTGATTTTGTCAGGTCATGATCCCAAGTTTGTCCTGGGATCTGGCTCTGCGCTGAGCATGGAGTCAGTTTAAGATCCTCTCTCTCTCTCCTCTCTCTCTCTCTGCCCCTCTCCTCCACTCTCACTCTCTCTAAAATAAATAAGTAAGTAAGTAAGTAAATAAATAAATAAATAAATAAATATGTTGACTTTATAATGAGCAAAGGGAAAACTTGGAGAACAGAATAATATAAAAATAATAAGATAATTAAAGCTTATTATAACATAATAAAACTCTTGGTAAATTCCTAGGGTACCTGGATGACTCAGTCAATTAAGCCTCCGGTTTCAGCTCAGGTCATGTTTCGTGGTTTGTGGGGCTGTCAGTGTAGAGGATGATTAGGATTCCCTTTCTCCCTCTCTCTCTCCCTCTGCCCCTCCCCCAGTCACATGTGTGGTCACACTCTCAAAAAAAAAAAAAAAAAAGTTAAAAAAGAAAATAACTCATGGTAAATCCCCAGTATTGAATTTAAAACAATTGTCACTTTAAAATGTTTTTCAGTTTTTCATGACTTTTGGATATAATCACTATTTATATTAACTTTTCAGTTTTAGGAAATGTTGCCTCTGTAAACTCAATACCAGCAATTAAGGAATAATTATCACCATAGTTTTTTTTGGCCATTTATATATGTCTTCACCCTGTAGTCAGAACACCTTGCCACTTTTACTAAAAATATTGTTATTAACTGAATATTATTATTCTTATTTTCTTATGGATTTAGTTTTTAATCTTATATATAATATGTTCCATTGTTAACACTTAATTCTTGTGATAAAAAAGGGAAAATTATAGTTTTTTAAGCATGTTTATTTATTTATTTTGAGAGAGAGAGAGAGAGAGAGAAAGAAAGCAGGCACAGGGGAGAGGCAGAGAGAGGGTGTCAGAGAATCTCAGGCAGGCTCTGAACTGACAGGGCTCAGCTCACAAACATTGAGTCAAAATTAAGAGACAGATGCTTAACTGACTGAGCCACCCAGGTGTCCTGAGAAAAATTGCCTTAATATTTTGTGTAATATTGATACAGATAAACAAACTTTCTTTTTCTTTTTCCCCATCCTTTTTGCACTTAAACCCTGTGTATTTTTGTTATGGAAGAGATGTGTCTCTTTAACAATAGATGCTGAAGTTTTTTGGTTTTACCCAGTCTGACATTGTCAGTTTTAATTAAAATATTCATTTCATTTACATTGAATGCAATTATTATTTACTGTTATTTATATCTATAATATTTTTGTTATATTGGTTTGTTCCTTTTCTCTCCTATTTTGGCTTCTCTTGGATAATAAAATGTTTATTATTTTTATTATTTCATCATTTGTCCTCTATTAACTTGTTAGACATACAGTCTTTCTGTTGTTTAGCTGTTAATCTAGATATTTAACATGCATTTTAGACAAATAATGCATTGATGCATGCCGCTAATTTATCACTACCCAGGTATATACAGAGGCTTAAGATTATTTGAACCCGTTTACTGCTTTTTTGTCTTTTAAAAATCATTTTCATGATATTTAATTCTGCATATACATAATAGTAAATAATACTAGATTCTTTGTACTATTAATATTAATTTATATTAATCTGTTTTCTCTTTATATCAAATGTATACCCACATTTCCTTCTTTGTGAATACCTTCCTTTGATATTTCTTGCATTGAAGATTTGCTGGTGATAAATTACCTTTTTTTATTTGCCTAAAATAATCTTCATTTCATATATTTTAAATATTTTAAGTGTTATTTTCACTGCCTATACAGTTTTAGGTTGGTCACTATTTTTTTTTCAGCACTTAAACATGCCACTACTTTGTTTTCTGGCTTCATTGCTTTTGCTAGAAATTTAGTTGTTAAGTCATATGGTTGCACCTCTGAAGTTACCTTGCTTTCTTTTCTGCTTTGAGTGTTTTTGAGATTTTCTTTTTGTCCTGTGTTTAAAGCAGTCTTACTGTGATGTGCTTTTTCCCACTTTGTTCATTTTATATTGCTTATATTCAATAGCTGAAGAATTGATCTCAACATTATCAAATTGATGCCAAGCATTAAACATGGAACACACACTTGACAAAATAAATAAGAAATTTCAAAATAGTACACCTTGTTGGAAAGTTTACCTGATAGGATATGTGGTATTTAAAAAAAATGTTCCTCTAGTTTGCAGATCTTCCTGAATGTTTTCACTTATTTTGGGTAGATGCCTAGAAATGGACTAGCTAAGTAAAATGCTAAGTGTATGCTGTTTAAAAAATTGCCGAACTGTCAAAGTGCCTATTACATATTACATTCCATTAGCAATTTTGATATATAATATGGGATATATATTATGTATTTATGGGATATATATATGTATTTATATGGTTAATGGGATAGCACACATTTATTATATTAAGTTCCTAAGTGTTGTACTTCATATGCCACTAACTTGATCTAGAAGTTTATTTCCTAAAGTTCTTCAGTCAGGAACAAAGAAAATGAGGCTCATAATTTCTCAGATGCAGGTTACATAAATGTGATTTTATACTTTTGGTATTTATTCATTCACTCATTCACCTATTCATTTACTTTACTAGAGTAATGTGCCTTTTCTGTGTTTGATACTAAATGAGTTGTAAAGGGTTGAGGAAGGGTTATATTTTTGGAGGGAAGGAGATTCTATATTAGAAAATCCTTGGGTCAATAACATAGATTATAGATTTTTAAGTGCTCTTTGGGTAGCTTGACCTTCCTGAAAATAATTTATGAAACATTGAGAAGTTAATTACAATTTACACAGTTTTCTCATGAAATCCTTGTTATAATATAGATGAGATCATTAGTACCAACAACTGAATTGGCAATATTAGGGATTAAGGAGTCAACTTTGTAAATTAACCTATATTCAAATACAGGTTAGTGTTTTAAAAATGAGCAAATAAGAAGGAATATGAGCAATTTTTAAGGGAAAATGGAAAGACTGGAATAAGAGGTTAATAACATTCCCCAAATAGATATGTAAATGAAAAAAAAAAAAGTCTGAGACACAGAAGATGGATTTAGGAGTTCCAATTTTCATGTGAAAGGAGGCTTAGATTACCAAAGAGACATTCAAAAAGGGAAAGTAAAAAAACCTCAGAGAAGACTTTCCAAATGCAGGGAAACATCAATAATCTTCAATTTGAAAGGCACAAATGAGTAATAGAAGGATGAAAGGTGTTGCATATGTAGATATGTCTCAATAAACTGAGAAAACTAAGGATTAATAAAGGTTACTGAAGTTATAAGGAAGAAAGAGTAATTATTTTTTAATAATGAGAAATGAATTAATATAGAATCTAATCAGGACCTATGAATAGGATAAGACACTAGGATAATGATACAAAATTATTGAGGGGGTATGTTTTGCAAACAAAATTTTAAAAATACTTAAACTATTAAAAATATGAGACATAAAAATTGTTTCAGACATGAAAAATTTTAGAGTATTTACTTCCTCTGCATCTAGGCCTAGGAAAATAATTTATAAAGTAGTTTTAGTTTTAAAAACTCAAGAAAAAGTGAAGATATGAACTCCATGAAAAAAAAAAAAGTCCTGAAAAGGTACAATCTGAATATGAATCATATTGAAATAAAATACATTTGAGCAAAAGATATAATAAAAGAAAACAAACCCATTTGTTCATATGCTTGAAATATTACTTAGTAAGTGGTACCAATTTAGTTTCAAAAAGTTTTCTTCTCTTTGGAAATCCATTTACAACACTTGTTTCTGCAACATCCATTAATTGATTAGTCATAATATTGTAAATCTGTGGGTTTGGATCTTGATCTTCAGAATCTTTCTACAGACCAATAACAGTATACTTATATTCAAGCTAGAATAGAATGTAAATGTTCTAAATCCTGACAACTAAAAATATAATGATATTACTGTTAGACGTTGGGATATTTATGGAGAGCAAGGTTATATGGGAAGAAACTTAGGTTAGTTAATTCTATACCATGTACCATGTGGAGTTAAGAGGAAAGTTCTGCAATTTAAAATATAAACCTAATCAGTGAAAAACAAAACCATTTGAAATATTTGTAAAAGGAAATAGAAAATAAATTGAGTGATTGTACAAATGTGAAAACCATTCTCTAATAGCAGCATGTCCATGGTCACCACCTAATTAGGTAAATCAAGAAATGGAGGAATGAGTCTAGATATCTGCAAATTATTATTACAGACTGCATGTAGCCCATGCATGTAGATCATTACCTGAGCCAAAGTTGGACGCCCAACCCACTGAGCCACCCAGTCGCTCCTAGAATTATTATGTTTTTAATAGCCACCAATAACAGCGAGATGTTTCCAAATCATTTCATTTAAATCTATTCTCATAAAATTTCAGCCAATATGAGAAACTTTAAAAATTCTCATAAATAGCATAAACTGATGATTACTAGAAGGGAGGTGGGTGAGGGGATGGGTGAAATGGGTGAGGGGGATGAAAGGGTGCACTTGCTGTGATGAGCACGGAATGTGGTATGGAAGTGTTGCCTCCCTATATCGTATGCCTGAAACTAACATTACACTGTGTGTTAACTGAATTTTAACTAAAACCTTTAAAAAATTCTCATGAATAAGGCTGTTTTTGTATTGTGTTGTTTTCAGTAATTCCTTGATCATTCCTTACATTTGAGTGAGATATACCTCAATATCATGTAGCTGAAGAAGAACCTCTTTTAAGTTGGCAAACATATCTGAAAAATTTATAATAACATTTGCTGTACTTTAATTGTCATTTTTAATTTTTCATCAAAAAATACAACAAAATAGTAAAAAGTATTTAGAAATAAGTTTCCTTGAAGAATCACAGTTAAATGTGTACAATACAAGTCTACCAAATGACCTCTCATTCCAGAAATTATGATACATTTTACATTATTGCTATACATTATGCATTAATAGCCCAGTAACGTCATTGATTTCTGAAGTCTTTTTTTTTCAAAGTTCTTGGCAACTAAATACTGTAGATGAATAATGCAGTAATTTGCTAAAGCACCTGTTGTTTCTTATTTAAGTTGGCCATAAACCTATGTTACCTACTAACCCCTTAGTGTTCCATCTGTTGTACAAGTTATGTCATTGGAAGAGGGAGTATTTTTCCTGTAAACTAATTTAACGGTTTCAAATATTGACAAGCTCTGTGTATTATAGTATGTTATTACAAATGACATCTCCTCTGTTACTTCTTTAAAATTATTTTTGAACTATGCATATGGTAACTTCAGTTTATTATATAACTGCTCATTGAATCATCTAAAAACAGTATCTTTGTTCAATAAAAAGGAATAAAGTGTATCACATGTGAACTATCTTTCATCATACTACAAATACTTTCACATACAACTAGCAGGATTAATTTTTCTCTAACACTGTATAGCTGATCATACTTTGTATTATTTTTGCTTTTTAAAAGAAAGAAAAGAAACCTTGACAGTTATGGATTTAAGAGTTTTTAAACATTCTAACATTCTACTGACTGATCAACACTTTTCAAAATTTACTGATATTTTATTTTTTTTAATTTTTAATGTTTATTTATTTTTGAGAGACAGAAATACAGAGCATGAGCAGGGGAGGGGCAGAGGTAGAGGGAGATACAGAATCAGAAGCAGGCTCCAGGCTCTGAGCTGTCAGCACAGAGCCCGACGCCGGGCTCGAACCCACGAACTGTGAGACCATGACCTGAGCTGAAGTTGGACGCTTAACCGACTGAGCCACCCAGTGGCCCCCAAAATTTACTGATATTTTAGAATGTTGTGTTTATCGTGTTTCTTTCTTAACATTTGCATTTATTCTCAACATTTTTGTTACTTAATTAGGAAAAATAATGTTAGTCATTTAAGTAGAACGATGATGTTCATTTGAGGATGAAGTGATAAAACCCAAGAATGAAGACTCAACCAAATAATATAGACGTTTTTCTCTCTATATAAAATATTTTAAATTAGATCTAAACACCTTTGTTGTACATCACTGTATGGGGCTGTATTGACACCTCATATACCACAAGTGGTACTGCCATGGTGGAATGATTTTCCAAAATGTTGACCGTTATCTATTTCTTCTCCTCCTCCACACATATTCAGACACATTCACACACATAATACACACCCATTGAACACGCACTCTATGAATATGAACTACTTAAGAGTAAGTACTTTGTCTGCCTTCCCCATTGATCCAACACCTTTAAGTCTGAGACTGACACCGTGTAGGTGCTCAATAAATATCTGGTAAATAAATAAATAACTTTCTTTGAGCATTTTATTTCAACTAAATGTATTGCCCTTCTAAATGAATTCTATGTAATAGCTTAAGACACAGAGTAAATACAAGTTTAGAATAATTCAAGCTGAACACTGCAGTGTGACTAGTTGCTGCAATGTCTTGCATGGTTATTTTACTTTTAACTACTGAAAAAGACAGCTTTCACATCAAAAAATTAATTTTCATAATTTGAATTTCTAAGCTAAAAGTCAAAGAGTTTATTCTAATAATTGTAAAACGTGTTTTCCACTCAGAAACTTTATAAAGTTGACATTTTTAGTCTCTCATGTAAGAAACAACATAGGAAACAGGATTCAGAATGAGCCAAGGTAGCCTTTAGCAGAAATGTTGAATTATAGTTTGCCTAAGGAATACCAGGATTGGTCACGTTTGCATATTTAGATTAATAGTACATTTCTACAAGGTTTGTGCTGTAATTGGAACTTAAGTAACATTTGTAAAGTGTTATCTGTCAGAGCCTGAAGAGACCCAAAGAGAATGTATGTCATTATGCAAAATTACTAATTAAGTACAAGTAATTTAGCAGATAATTTACATGTTCATTTTATAATAGAAATTATTTAGTTTTAGGGTTCTCTTTGTATTTCTAAAGTAATCTTGACCCAAGGGATCACAGACTGTTAAGAAGAGGTATAAATTATGGAATGAGACATATGTTTAACTGATTCATAGAGCTTTTGTTGTAGCTAATGATTCCTCTAACAGTAATTGCATAAGGGAAAACATTTTCTTTTTAAGTAAATAATGTTCATTACCTCTTAAATCTACTGTCACTTGACAACATTAATGTGGAAAAATTTCTACCTTCTTGATTACCTCTCCAAGGATATCCAGCAGCTTTAAATTAATATTGATCAAACAGAAACCATCATATCTGTCAAAATGTTCTTATGGATGTGGATGCATAGGAAAAAAATTTCAATAGGTTCTGGAAAGATAAAAACTCTTCTACAATATACTGTAAATATATTGCAAATTATGAGTATGAGGAAAGTAGGTTGGAATGTGGGATTTATTTTGTGGAATACTGTGTCCAACAACCAACCTTAAAAATTGCAATATTAAAGCTTTATATCTATACAAATTGTGGCCATATTGCATTAATAATTGTTACTTTAAAACTACAACTTTGGGGATTAAACAACCTGCACTCCACACTGACTTTTATCCAAATCATCTGAAAAATGTTAGGAACTCTATTTATTCACAGCTTTAGTCTGAATATCCTAAAACAGTGTTGAGGCACACTTTAATTTGGGTGAAAACTCTCTCATGTTCTTCAATTTTCTTTTGGCTTAATTCATTTTGGCTTTTAAACTAATGTTTAAAAGTGTGCACCTGGGTGGCTCAGTTGGTTGAGCGTCCGACTTCAGCTCAGGTCATGATATCAGTTTGTTGGTTCAAGGCCCTTGTCAGGCTCTGTGCTGACAGCTCAGAGCCTGGAGCCTGCTTTGGCTTCTGTGTCTCCCTCTCTCTCTGTCCCACCCCCGCCCCAGTGCTCATTCTCACTGTCTCTCAAAAATAAATAAAAATGTTAAAAAAAGTTTAGTGTTTAATCATTTGATATTATTTTTCTAATTGCTATTGATGTAGATATATAATGTATATATTTCACCCTATCAAATTCCTTTAGCTATATCTCAGATTCTGATAGGTCTCATTTATATTTTGAGAAGTGTTGCAATTGACATGCATTTCCAATTTCATCCAAAAGTTGTTTAACACTGGGTGTTTAATTTCTAGGTAGAATTTTTTTTCCATTTTGTTTTAAATTACTAGCTTTATTGAAAAGAGTTCAGAGAATCCTCTTTGTTTATTTCTATTTATTTTATTTTAGTTTAGTTTTAAACTATTTTCTTATTTGAGAGAGAGAGAGCACACAAGTACAAGTAGGGAGGAGGGGCAGAGGGAGAGAGAGAATCTTAAGCAGGCTCCACACTCAGCATGGAGCCTGATGCAGGGCTCATTCTCATGACCCTGGGATCATCACCTGAGCTGAATTCAAGAGTCAGATCCTCAACCAACTGAGCCATCCAGGCACTCCTTATTTCTATTTTTTAGAATGTATTTAAGATTTCCTTTGTGACATAAAAAATGGTCAATTTTCAAGAATACTTTGTGCATTTAAGAGAAGTTAGTATCTTTATCTGGGTTAAAATTATGTGTAATGTATTGATAACAAATGTTTAGTACTTCAATGTGTTTTCAAAATTTTTGTTTATTTGATCACCTTGGGCTGAGAGAAATGTGTTAAATTTTACTTTCATTAAAAAGTAGTTACAGCTACCTGCTGTAGCTGCTGTTCAGTGAAAGTCATTGTATTCCTTACATAAAAATTCATGACCATTCTAGTTTCACAGAGAAATATTTTTTAACTTTATAAAATTATAATTTTATCATTTTGTAGTCTCTTTGGTCTAAGATTTTTCTTTTCAAATATACAGATTTAACTTGTACTTTCTCTCAATTGCATTTGAATAGTACATATCAGTGCATCTTTTTTATTTTTATAACTTCTTATAGTTGGTTTATTTTTTGGCATAATTTTTAGCCTTAAATAAGAAAGTATTTTTTTCCTACCAATGATATAGGCCCATTTACTTGTTGCTCAATTGATAAATATATCCTCTAATTTCTTATATTTTTAAAGCTTTGTTTGCACACAGATATATCAATTTGTGGTCATTCTCTCATCATATATTTGGGGATTTATAAAGATTTGTAGTTTTAGATTCATTGTTACTTTTATACTCCTGTTTTTTTAGAGTATTCTTGGTCTTCTCACTTTTTTTGGATTTTGTTCATTATTCTCATCTATGACCAATATTGAATTTAACTCAAAACTTTTTCTTCCTCATCTCCCTTTACTTCCAAATCCAATTTGAAGTAATGTCTCTTACTCTTAGCTAATACTTATAAGGCAGTTAGTGACATGATTCTACTTTCCACATACTCTTTCAATTTTCTGAACCACTTTTAATTGTGTTACTTTATCTAAAATGTCAGACCATTTAACTTGCACGTGTTCTATCAGTGTTCCTTATGATTATCACTTCTTACAAATAAATATATATTCAATGTTTACCACCAGTTTTAAGCTGATATCCTTAATTGTTTTCATCTTCTAAAAATAATTTTCTAGTTAATTTCCTTGGGAAGTACTTATGGGAACAATATTTCCTGAGTTCTGTCATGTTCTTAAAGTTTGTACATGGTCTTCAGACTAGAAGGTCAATTTAGATGGTATATCTTTAGATAATAGTTGTTTCCTTTAGATTCTTAAATGAATTACATGGTTTTCTGGCACAGAACTTTACTGTTGAAAATTAAGGTCAATTTGATTTTTTTTCCTTTATAAGTCAGTTAATCTTTATATCTAAATGGCTTTATTCAACAATTCATGAACGTTATCTAACAAATAGAAAGAAGCTCCAAAGAGTTGTAAAAAATTGAAGACTTTCAAAAACAGAAAGGGGACAAGGAAAATAGTGTATTGTTTTGGGTGCCTTCCTTTTGAGGATTGAAAGAGTGTATCAGGTGTCTAACTCGATGATGTAAATTCAGGGGATTTGACCAATGAATTCTTTTAGTTCACTTGTGAACAATTAGGGGCACAGTTGAACATCCTAAGAGGCATTGCCTGGTTATCCATGAGATATCCAGGCATTCACAGGTCCAAGGAAAATGATAATCACCACAAAGATAAACCCTGTTAGGACAAAAACCATTCCTGCTAAGGTGGTATTATTAATTGATTTATTCACAAGAATTATTGCATTGGCTTGTTCAAACCAGGGATCAATTAGGTTTTCAGTGCATTCAGAAAGTAAGTCTCCCAACCTGAAATAAAGAGTTATTCTAAATGCATTGCAAAGATGGGTGCTGCTGTTTAAGTTGTTTTGTGATTAGGGGAAGAATTGATTTAGGAAATCATTGGAACATGGGGATGAAACTGTACTGAGGTTCATATAGGTATTTGTGTTTAGTTGAGCAAGAGCAGTTATAATTGGAGAAAGGAAAAAAGGCATTGGATATTCTGGTCATAAAAGTTGAACTCAGGAAGAATCTTCTGAGGACCATTAATCATACTTTATGGTGAGACTGGGAATTTAAGAGAAATTAGTCAGAGGGAGGACAAGTGGGGTGTCTAGCATCATGGATAGTTTGGAAACTTGGATAACAGATAAAGCAGACTGTTAAGCTTATCTCCCTTAACAATGGTCTGGGAGATACAGATGAGAGCATCATCTATCCAGGCCAATGCCAGAGTAAAGGAAAGAAAAAGAAGAAGAAGGGACCTTATGTTTAGTTAAATATAATGAAGTTTTGATCTGGCATCTTGGGTGGAAGCGATCCATACCAATGTCAGCTACTTCTCTTCCTTATCGATTTGACTTGGAAGTCTTCCAGTGTCTGTATAGGACTACATGTCATACAGAGCCTTCCTTAGCCATGAGATGCATACCCAAGTCTCAGTGCCTTCTAGTTTTGCAGCAGTGTCAGTGGCCAGAAGCACTTGGAAAGGTCCCTTCCAACATGGTTCAAAGGCTGTCTTCTTTTGGTATGGTTTCCAAAATACCCAATCACCAGGCTCCAGACTATGACTAACAGGATCCTTTGAATTGGGTTGCAGCAAGGCTTCTTCAACCTGTTGATAATATGCTTTGACATAGACATTAAAGACTTACAGTAGCTGGTCATATTAGCATTGCACAGTAAAGGATCAGCAGAAAGCTGTATTCCAATAGACATTGGCATATGGTAACTACTTCATAAGGAATGAGTTTATGTTTCCCAAAGGGGTCTGTGAGCAGTCAGCAAGGCCAGAGGCAATATCTTAAGCCGAAGGAGTTCAGTAGTTTCAGCAAGTTTAGAGATTTTGAGTTTGAGGATCCCATTAGTTCTCTCAACCTTGCCTGATGATTGAAGGTGATAGGGGCAGTGATGATTCCAAGAAGTTTGTAAGGTTTTTGCTAAGGCTTCTATAATTTGTCCACTAAAGTGAGTGCCTCGATCACTGGAGACTGTGGAAGGTATACCAAGTGGGAAACACATTTTCTAAAAGTTTCTTTGCCACTGTGAAAACATCAACCTTGCAGCAGAAGAAAGCTTCAACCTATCCAGAATCCATATACACAGTATCAAGAATACATTGGTAATCCATACTAGGTGGCAGTTGAATGAAAGCCAATTGAAGGTGCTCAAAGGGGCCAGAGGAAGAAGGTTTGACATAGAAAACACTTTTTGCAAGTTTATGGACCTGACTGACCACATGTGGTGGTAAACAATTTTTACATTTTTAAAACAGTCTCTCCACCAATGTTTGTTCATAATTTGAGTCATCTTAAATGCACCGCCATAGGTAAAGGTATGTAAACACCAAAATATGGGGTTTTCCAAGGAACTGGGAAGGAACAAGCCTTCTTGGGTTTCCCATCGCTCCCATTGCTCATTGAACTTTAACCCTTGTTTTGCTTTTCTTAATTTCTCTGATTCAGAAGTCAACGGTTGCCATGTTGTAAGGATATCAGGGTGGCAAAAGTCTGGCATCTTGAGGTCATTGTTTGCAAAAGCAGAAGGGAATTCAACCACATTTGCTACAGTCTTCATAGATTCTTTGCTGCTGCCTTTGCATGAAAGTCAGCTAGGGCATTCTCCTGACACTCAGGTTTGGTCTTTTTAGAATAGGCCTCAATTTTGATGACAGCAATTTCAGAAGATAAGAGAATAATTTGTTTTTTATTTTTGATTGGGTTTCCAGTGGGTATAAGAAAACTCCTTTGTTTCTAAAACATCCCCAAATTATAGATGACTCCAATGGCATATCAGTATAAATATTAATGATTTGTCTTTTTGATAAATGGCATGTTCTGGTAAGGGCTGGGACTCTATTTGTTGGACTGGTTTAGCTCATGTAAGATTTCCCTTCTCACGTAGTTCATGTTGGGTAGTAACAGCATGCTAGCAATTTTCCAAGTAACAGCTTAGAAATCCTCTTTTTCATTTTTACAATATGACCCACCAACAGAAATGATTAGATCGAGATTAGTCAAAGACATGTCTTGTAAATCAAAATGTGGTGTCACAAAATAGGATATTATTATCTCACAGTTATGGGTCTGGCCTTCATCAGGCAAGGGTAGCAATGTAACAGGATTTAGAATGTTGCAACATTAACAATGTAGATTAAAATGTGAACGCAGAAGGATCCCATAGAAAGTTATTCTGCTTGCAGAGAAATGTTGAGCCAATTCACAATTAAGAGGACTTTCGGACAGGGTGTGGAGTTTATAAGTAAATGTCATTTTTTAGGGTTAAATCCACTGAGTCTTCTACTAATTTTGCAGCTGCAGCTCTCATAGCCATAAGGCAGCTTGGATATGTACAAACAACCGAATTAAGTGGTGTACCATAATAAGCAATAGGCCTATGTTTGTTACTATGTTTTTGTGTTAGCATTCCCAGGGCTTGGTTGTCTCTTTCATGCACAAATAAGGTGAAAGGTTTTGAATGGTTAGGTAACTTTGGGGCAGGCAGTTCTTTTAACATTTGTTTTAGTCTTATAAAAGACCTGGTCATGTTTCTCTTCCCAGGGAAGAGGTTCAGGGACTGACATTTTAGTAAGTTTACAGAATGAAACAAATAAAGAAAAATTAGGAATCCATGGTCTGCAATAGCTAGCAAGACCTAGAAATCCAAGAAGCTGTTGCTTAGTTGTGGGCTTGGGAAATTCTTGGATGAGTTTAATTCTTTTTTGGAGATAGCTGGAATCTTTTAGCACTTAGATTGTGGCCTGGGTAGTACAGTGTCTCAAAACAACTATAATTTCTCTTTAGATACTTTGTTTCTGTTCAGTTAAGTGTTGTAGCAAATAAATGAAATCCTTTATGGATCAGTGACTGAGTTTAGAAAGAGACTGTCTACATATCGTAAAAAGGTTGATTTTGGGGGAACTGGGTGGTATTTAAACCTTGGTGGAGTACTTGAGATGAATAAGAAGGGGCCTCAGTGAACTTGTGGGTCATGGCTGTCCAGGTATATTGTTGATTGTTCTTACTTAGTAAAGGCAAATGGATATTAGCTGTTAAGGCCTACAGGGATGCTGGGAAAGGCTGAACAAAGCTCTGTAACAGTGAACCATTGTGAGTGTGGTAAGACATAACAAAAAGCTTTTCAGCTCTGGAAGAACTGGGAAATAAGGAAATGATTATCTTATTCATAGCTCTCAAGTCCTAGAGGAACAGCGGTACCCATATTAGTTTTTGGGCTGGGATGGCTGGTGTTAGAGGGGCTACTGCAGGGTGAACCCCTAGACAATTAGGTTTTCCATTATTGGTGTGAAGCCCTGTATAGGCTCAGGCTTTAATGGATATTGAGATAATTTGGGAAGAGGTTTAGTTATATCTAAGTTTTTATAGGTTCTGCATTTTTATTCTTGCTATATCAGTATTAGAAATAGCCTACAGTTTTTCCAGTCACCTTGATTAAATTAGTGGACTTTTGTTGGACTTCTTCCTCTTCTATCAAGGGCTGATTGTGAGGAAAATGAAAGTTCAGGTCCAGGTTGGTCAGGAACTCTAAGGTAAGGTTTCCATTGGGGGCAAAATATATTGGCCCTTTTTAATTTAGAAAAGTCTCTACCTTTATAGTTTGGGGCTGTATCACATAGCAAAAAAAGAATGTTTTCCAGTAAAAGGTGTCAGAGTCATTTGCTGAATCAGAAATTCTCTCAGAATTTTACTAGCTAGCTTCACTATGGAAACCTTTTCACTCTGAAGGAGTTTTTTGAAGGATTTGTTGTCCTATGAGAGTGAAATTTAAAGTAGCGAGTGTAGCTCTGATATCTACTATAATTTGGCAAGAGTTCCCATTGATTTTAATTTTAGTTCCCCCTTAGCTTCTTATGGGAATTATTGGGATCGGTTTACAGAAGGACCCTTAAAAGTCCCATCAACTCCAGGAGAGGCTCATATGGAGACTTTTCTTTAGGGGTAGACATGAGGGCATTCAACTCTGTATGAATTGAAGAATTTGCACAGGACTTTGAAAACAGTCTTTTCCCCAGTGTCCCAATCAACTACAAATCAGTTATCAATCCATGGGCCAGTGTTTTGGTGATGGACCCCTAGGGGGTGCAATGTGAGAGGCTCAGTGTTAACTTAGTCTCTGGCCTTGAAGCTGTTGTAGTTGTAAAGTCAATCATTTGGTGGACTTTTGTTTATGATCTTGTTCCAAAGTCCTTTCAAAGTGTTCAGCTATAGTCATGTGTTTAGTCAGGCTGGTGGTCTCCCATCCTATTTTCTGCCTTTTTATCAACCCACTAACCTATTTACAAAGGGCACATCTGGAATGCCATAGGAAGAGAGCTTTCAAATGGGCTTGAAGTCTGACACAGTTTCATCTTTCTTTTGTTTCCATGTTTAAATAATAAACCCACCAGTGTGGGCAGGGAAGACTCTAAGAATGGTCTGTAAAATATAAGTTGCTATTCTGAGTGTTTTTTTCTAGTCCATGAGGGGGCCATGTTGAAGAGTGAGGATCTCAAATATCCTCAGGGTCTTGCCATTTTGCTTCCTGCATCAATTTTGGGGCTTCACCAGATCCTACCAGCATGTGTTGACAAAGGTCTGGCAGCCCAAGATCATAGGTCCTGACAATGACTCTAAAATCTTCAGAAAATTTTTGGGGATCCTTCTTGGGTTTAGGAAATTCTTTAACCATGGCCGTTAGTTCACTCTTTGACCAAGGAGTAAAAGATATCTGAAGAGGGTTGCCTGCAACCTCAGGCAGGTTTATTTTACAAGGTAACTATTTAATAGTCTCTTCAGAGTGGAAAGGCAGTTCAGACAGAAAATTAGTAAAATAAAAAAGTGAGTACTGGGTAAAAGAGCATAGAGAAGAAGAATAAGAGTTACATTAGTCTTACTGCTTTTGTTTTAGGTACTTTTTGCATATTTATTTTTTTCATTGTACTTTTGCAACAAATCTTTCAAACAGTCTATTTTGGAATCTAAAAGACTTTAGGAAGCTTCTTCATACCAATAAAAATAGGTATCCTATTCTATTTGTTTAATTCAGGAATCTTTGCTTTCAAGTACACTTCTTAAATAGATAATCTCATCTAATTGGAATTTCTCTATAATGGGCATTGTAATTTGAGGTTGTTTTAGTAAGATTTTGCCATTTTGCAGATATTTATAGCATTGGAGACCATAATTCTTACACATAAAATAAGCAGGTATGACTTGACTTATGGCAAGCTTGATTCCATTGCTTTTTTGTCTTTTTTCTTCCTTTTTTTTTTAAAGTTAAGTCTTTGGGCCTTTCAGAACCAAACTAATACTCAAGGGAGATGTGCCATTGGGTTGGGGATTGTGTGGTGTTTTACAGGATATCCTGTTGCGCAGAAATATTCTTAAGGTTGGCAGGTGACCTAGTGTCAATCTGACCCATTTTGTGACCACCTTATCCTAACACAGGAGTCTTAGAGTTAGTTGAAAGGTGTTCTAACAACTTTTTAGTGTTCAACCCATGCCCACCAACTTTTATAGTCTTTTTTTTTTTTTTTTTTTTTTTTGCCTTTCAAGATTACTATTAGCAGTAACCTATATCTACACAGAACAAGACAAACAAACCTGTGCACCTTAACATACCAGTAGTAACCAAGGGATGTAACTGGCCTGGCCAGGAGAAGGCCCTGTGCACAACACCAAAAATTCCCCAGTGTGGGGGTTTAGGGATAAGAATTGGATGAGCAGACTCCAAAGAAATTGCAAATGGATTGCAAATAAATGGGAACTGCCCCTGTCACCAGCAATTCCCAACACAAAATGTGGAAAATGATTCCAAATTGGGAATTTTAGACAAATTGCTAGCACTTCCCAACATAAAATATGAGTATAGAACCAAGGGCTTGGGTTTGCAATCAAATGGGGGAATTGCTGCCTAAATTACTAACAGTTCCCTAAGAGGAATAAGAATTTCAATCAAATGGGGACCTGATTGGAAAGCCAATTAGACTGGGAGCTCAATGCAAAGAGGGCAGAGCTCAGAACCAAGAGGAAATTAACTACAGCCCTTGGAAACAGGAAAAAGGGTTTGTGGGCACCATGGCTTTGTTTCTCATTGTCCTCAAAACTGTGGGAAGTCTCCTTCTGTCCTGCTGCTGCCACCAAATCTGTTAAAAAAACAAAATTCAACTAAGTAAATATGAATATCTATTTGGCTTTATTCAACAATTCATGAATCAGGCAGCATCTCATCTAACAAATAGAAATGAATTCTGAAAAGCTTTACAAAATGGAAGTCTTTTAAAAGCAGAAAGGAGGCAAAACAATGAAAGTAGTGTATTGTTTCAGGCAAGGTCACCTTCCTTTGGAGGATGGAAGAGGGTCTATCAAGCAGATTACCTCACTAGTGCTGAGTAGGTAATTCCAGGTCAACTGGCTAAAGGCTAAAATCCTTGGAGTGGCTGAAATTCTAGTTAGCTTAAGTATTAAGTCTTGGTTTGCTGATGTGGAGCTAATGACTCCATTTTGGGTCTGTTGTCTCTTTTTTAAGAACACTAAATCCAAAGAAAGTAAAGGAAGGAAATAAGAAAGAATTAAAGCAGAAATAAATAAAACACAATACAAAGGAAAAAAATTGAAAAATAATTGAGAACACTAATGAAACCAAAAGTTGATTCCAATAAGAGGTCAACAAAATTTGTCTATCAATATGCCCAAGAGAATTGAAAATACATATTTATAGTAAAGTTTGCACACAAATGTCACAACAATATTATTCACAATAGCCAGGAAGTAGAAACAACACAAGTGTTTAACCAGTGATGAATGGATAAACATAATGTGGAATGTTATTCATCCACAAAAAGGAAGTAAGTACCAACGCATGCTGCAACATGGATAGAACTTTAAAATACTGAGCTAAGTGAAAGAAGCCAGGGACAAAATGTCACATATTGTATGATACCATTTATATGTAATGTTCAGAACAGGCAGATCATTATCTACATATATTAGATTATGGTTGCTAGGTGCTGGAAGGAGGAAAGAATAGGGAATGACTGCTAATGGATGCATGAGGTTTCTTTTTGAATGATGAAAATGTTCTGGAATTGGATAATGGTGATGTTGTACAACTTTGTAAGTACACACAAAAACCTGAAGTGCACACTTGGAAATTGTAAATTTCATGGTACATGAATTATACCTCAAAAAAAAAAAGAAAAAGACATCTATGATAATTTTCACAGCTGCATTATTCACTTATACTCCCTATAGGAGCGAGTAAGAGGGTGTAGGTAATGTTCTGTTTCCTTACTTGAGTGGTGATCACATAAATCAACTTACTTTTGTGTTATTCATCAAGTTATATGCTTAAAATTTCTACATTTTTCTATATGCACATTGTATTTTAATACAGATTTAAAATAATTTTAAAAACTAACTAAATAAATATCTTTTATCAATATGTAGATTTTCCCCTAACCTTATTCACCCACACTTTCTTAGGCCAATGTGCTGCTATGTGCATACTTCCTCACCCAATACCCAGCAGCATATTTGGTGAGATGCAATTATTTGCTGCTGAATGTTATTTCTCTACCCCATACTTCTTCTTAAAGACTTAGAATATGCTTTACTTTTTGGCAGCATAGTTTCCATCTAGTGTTCCTTCTAGAATAAGATCTGATCTCCCACAAAAGAAGCATGTCCATTCTATATCCTAAAACATGAAAAACCATAGGTAGGGAAGATAATGAGATTTTGTTTAAAAAAATAATAAAATATTTAAAAATAACATTCTAAATGTTTGAAGGTGAGCTTCTCTGACCTTTTCAAAAGACTTGCTTTTTTCTCCCTGTAACACTATACCATGTGGTCTAATTTCAGAAAAGTTTCTGCTGCCTCTGTAGTGTAACATTCTATTCGGAGACTTCCTTGACCCTTGTGAGGAAAAAATAAAAAATAAAAGAAAAATACTTCCATTTTGAAAGGAAGATCTCTTCCTTACTTTGATCTTGCAATAACTCCCCCTCATCATTTTTTTTTCATAAACCAGTTGGAAGATTGCTTTTACCCTTTGCAATAGACAGTACACTATCTGATAAAAAGTTAAAGCTTTCAATGAGGCAGGGATTAACTTGATACTCTAAAGAAGTTGAAATAAGACCAGTTTATTTCCAGCATGTCTACTTAGGGAAATAGTAGCATAAGAAAAGCATTAAAAGATGCACAGGGACCAAAGAATGCCAGGTCTCCTCGACCATAGTAAAGATTTACACCTGACTTTAAGAGTAATGGAAGGCCATGATGGGTTCTTAAGCAGCATGACATGATCAAATTTGCATTTGAGAGTAACCTTTTGGTTCAAATCAAAATATATATGAGAATAAAATAAGATTACCACATAACCTTGGTGCCAATTGCTTTTCACCAATTGTAATCTATACAATGTAAATGTCATTTCTATAAGCACTATCTATAAAATAGTGAATAGAGTGGTGAATAATACCAGATAATCATTTCTAACACTTCCCTTGGTATTTCGGTAAAATAGAGATGTGTCATAATAGTCTGGTTATAATTGTAATATTTGGCTTGCATTGAAATTGAGGCACTTCTTTGATTAACAAAAATTTGCTGGAATTACTATTATAAAGGCTTCCTTTAATTTCAAGGAACTAGGATTGGCAGTATGTCAAACTGTGGTGCATTGGCATACCACTGGCACATGTACAAAGGTAAAATGAAATGTAAATCAAAATTGTGATTCACTATAGACTGTCAGATATGGTTTCCTGAGATAAGAAAATCCCAATGGAAATACCAAATTAAACACACACACATACACACACACACACACACACACACACACCCCAGAGTGACTAATATTCACTCTACATTTTATATATATATATATATATATATATATATATATATATATGACATCCACTATTTCAGTGACATTGCCTTTGGAACTCAAATGTGCTATTAGTATTTACAGAACTTGAAGCTGAGTATATTTTTAATATCTAAGTGATGTAAGCATAAATGGGTTAACAAAATCTGATGCAATATCATTGTACAAACTGCCAATATCTCTCAGAATCTAAGCATTTTCTTTACTATGACAAAGAATGCCACTAATAGAATAATTTTTCTTCCGCTTGAAGAGCTCAATTGTTTCATGCAGGGAATTTCAGTATACTTTAGAGAATTCTGTGAACACTAATATAAGACATGACCATGAGACAAAACTAACACAGAGCTATAAATATTTCCTCTGAAATATTTCCACTGAGCAAACCTGCAGAGTAATCTGACCTTAGATTCAAATCTAAATGTAATTATAACTCACAATTTAGCATATCTTTATTTTTTTTCAAATCTAAATGCAATTGTAACTCAGAATTTAGTACAGCTATATTTTTTAAATACAGGTTGCAGGGTTAAAATGAGTGAAAATTATACCACATTCATGTATACAGAAATAAATATATTGAAAAGCTGTGGGTAAGTCCAATTTTGTTAATTCCTATAATTTAAGTGTACCAAATGACCTAATAACAAATATTTTAGTAAAGCAAAAGAGCACCTATTAATTTATCTTTGTGGTTAAGATAGTTTTATATATTGGAGCCATTTTATTGGCATGTAATGTTTTAGATTTTCCCCAAGATTTATTCATTACATTGTCAGTAGGAACTTTCTTAAAAATTCTTTATATAGACTATATAAAGTTGGTAATATGGGAATACCTCAGAGATACTGTGGGTCTGTTTGTAGACCACTGTAATAAAGTGAATGTCACAATAAAGTGAGTCAAATGACTTTCTTGGTTTCTCAGTGCACATAAAAGTATGTCACATTATGCTATAGTCTATTAAGTGTGCCACAGCATCATATGTAAAATACAATGTACATGCCTTAGTTTAAAAATACTTTATTGTCAAAAAAAATGCTAACCACCACCTGAGCTTTTAGCAAGTCATAAACAATGATCACAGATCACCATAACAAATACAATAATAATGAAATTGTAAATATTGCAAGAATTACCAAAATATGACACAGCGATATGAAGTGAGCAGATCCTGTTGGAAAAGTGGTGCCAATAGACATGCTCAATACAAGGTTGCCACAAACTTTGAAGAAAGAAACACAGTATCTGCGAAGCACAATAAAATGAGGTATGCCTGTATACACAGTGAATTAAGTCTTTTCCCTCTGGTGGTATGATTCTAAAACATCAGCATGCATGAAAACTTATTTGGCTTAGACCACCTTATATTAAAACTCAAGAAACCAATACCTATTAAACGTAGATTTGTTTTGAAAAATTCTTGACCATTTCTAATCTGTTGACAATTATTTTTGGTGGAAACCATTTGGGTGACTAAATTGAATCTGACCTTTACAGTTAAAATCTTCAGCCGACGCTTAATTTAGACCTAATAGAGTATGATATGTAAAAATCTAAGTTCCATTACCAAACAAAAATGAATTTAATCTTACACAGAATAGATCGCATAATTTGTTCCTTAAGATTGGACAATTTGAGGTAGAAAAAAGATCACCTTTTGACACATGTTGAAACCACCTGTAAGGAAAAAATGGAATTTTAAGAACTGTTTGTAAGCAAAAGTTAAAAGAAAAAAGAAAAAAAGTCAGTAAGTACTGAAAGTCAAAATTAGATATAAATAATAAAAAATATCGAGCGTTTAGTGGATGCATACTGCTTCATCCATTTCTACACTTGTATCTTCCTGTCATAAGGGCATTCTGTACAGAACTTGGAAAGTTGATTACTTCCTCAATTTCAGTGGCAGATCTTGTTTAATCTATACACCAGTAATAGACAATGAGAACTGAGGAGGAAAGTTGTTAAAAGATTTCCAGGAAAGACATCACCTTCTGAATGTTGTTGTGTCTCAGTAGGACAGGAATTCCGGCAGCCATCTTGCCACTTCCTGATGGTAAAGCTGAGATAGGAGGGGGAAGAGCCAAGAGATTCCAAAGTGCTACAGAAGTCTTAGCATACTGTGCCTGAAGATATTTTAACTCTGAATATTTTGTTAGGTAAGATTTCCTTTTCTAGTGTGAGTTGGAATTTTCTGTCAGCTAAAGATATCATGAGGATATTTAATTTGTTCTACTCTTTAAAATGCAGATTTTTTTTAAAAAGGCTTTTTTACCTACTGTCTTATCTACTTAATAAAGTTATACTATAGGAAGTATATTTTCTAAATACAAGCAATCTGATTCAAAATCCTCAATTGAGGATTTTTAGCTGAATTTTATTTTAGCAATTAAATGCATAAGTGTTTTAAAAATAGTCAATTATTCCTCATGAAAACTTGGTCTATATTAGTCGTTCTTCTCAATCATGGTTCCATAATTATAAAAACTGTAAAAAAAAGTATTAGTTCATGTGGTGTTGGTCTTTTAAAACATGAAATATGAGTATCTTCATTTAAAAATGGAAGTTGTTTTCAGTTTACTCCTAGGAGAAACCTATCTTAAGAAAATTAGAAATACTTAAATAAAAGATCATTTAGACATGTCTTTACCATTAAAGATTAAACCTTTTTTGACCTTTTCCCAATGGATTTATAAAACTATTAAGAGCATGGAATTACCAATTCTAAACTACTTTAAAAACTTTATTTTTACTAACTATAGATTTTCATTTAAAAATTTAAAAATATTTAAAATTTTAAAATTTTTATTTTTTTAATATTTCTTTATTTTTGAAAGAGAGAGAGAAAAAGAGACAGAGAGAGAGAGAGAGGGAATGAGTGGGGGAGGGGCACAGAGAGAGGGAGACACAGAATCTGAAGCAGGCTTCAGGCTCTGAGCTGTCAGCACAGAGCACAACCCAGGGCTCGAACTCAGAAACCTTGAGAACATGACCTGAGCTGAAGTCGGACGCTTAACCAACTGAGCCACCCAGGTGCCCCAAAATAATTTTAAATTTTTAAATAAATGTTAGAAGGCACATTTATTGAATTGTCTGTGCATGCAAGCAGACATCTATACAAAAAACTTGGCAATGTGTGTGTGGAGAGGGAGGCAAGAATAGAGTTGCTCAAGGCACCTATGTAAATTAGCTCTTACAGGAATGCTTATCAGAAAAGTAGAGATTCTTCTTAGTTATCAGGACACTTGCACATAATGATTAAATTTTCTTCAAAGAATGAACTTGTACTGCTAGCTAGCATTACTCGATAGTATCACACACACACAAAACTGAGGAAGCAAAAATTTAAATAAATTAATCAAGAATATCCACAAGATTACATATTTTTGTAAATTGGCTTAGTCATTTCTTACAGTAAATATTAAGAAGAAGCAAATTCTACTAAAATGGTAGAATATTGTGTTATGAAGCTACAGCTACAGTTCATCTAGGCATCTGATCTTCTGTCATTTTAATTCCTTGTGCACATAGCACTCAGTTCCCTGATATTATCTCAACAATCCATTTTCAAGCATTATGAAATCTTGTTCAAATATTTGAACACTTTGATAGACTGGATTATCCAGAAAGAGATGTCAAGCCTTGACACACCCACTCTACTACCCAGTCCTGTTGCCTAGTCTCCTTCTCAAAAACTGTGTGCTTTTGATGTAAATACTTCTTAACACAGAGATTCAGAGGCCCAGTGAATCAGAGTAGGCATAGGAGTGTCACATAGATTCTTATAGAAGGTAGGTATTTACCAAACGCATTAAATAAAGATTGAAAAGCAAGACAATTTTAAAGGTTTTACTATAGGCTGTGGATAAGATACTCCACAGACAAAAATTTTGCTTAGAAATTATTGAGAATATAAAACTCTGAAAGTAATAGAAGATAATACCGATTGTGTGTGTGTGTGTGTGTGTGTGTGTGTGTGTCTGTGCGTATATTTGAGTTGTTAAGTGTTTTGAATTATGACATCAAAGCTATCTAAGTGAAAGACTGAAAATTCTGAGTTAAAAATTTAACTTTGGAAGGACCCTCAAAACTATGAACAAAGTGAAAATATTGGGAAAATAAGTCTAAAATTTTGTCCTTAATATGTAAAGAAATATCATAAATCCACACAAATAAAAAACCCAGAAGGAAAACAGACCAAGATCATGAAACATTAGTTCAAAAATATGAAAACACATATGGCCAACAGATATAAGAAATGCGGTTTAACTTTTGTGTAATAAAAATAAAAAAAAACCATGAAATACTCTGCTTTACATATCATGTTGGAATTAGCTAACAACTTAAACAAAATCCTTTCTTCTTGGAGAATATGGAAATGGACAGTCCTTCACACTGATAATGGAAATGTAAATGGCACAGATTTTCTAGAGAACATTTAAGGAATATTCATCAAATATATTTTAAAAATTGCTGACCTTTTAAACATTAATTCCAATGAATTACATATTTTTGTAAGAAAATAATTGGATATATCAACATATACAAATTTGCAAGGATGTTCATCTCCAAGCTGTTTATGACAGAAGAAAAAAAAGAGGGTATAGGAAGCAATCTAACAATCTTGATACATGTGTATCAAGAGGAAATTCAGTATATTATGGTACAAACATTGAAGGAATAAAACTCATTAAAATTATAAAATTATTTGTGGATATGGAAGTTGACTATGGCATACTGTAAAATAAAGAAAATAATTTACAAAAGTTATACTATGATTCTACTTTTGTTAAATAATCTATGTGTACTGTATAAAAATTGGGAGGATAATATAACAAATTTTAAGAGATTTTCTGCATAATGGTATTATATGTTGCTGTAAATTTTTTCATATTCCATAATTTTTTCATTGTCCAAAAGAGACTTTTAACCTAGAAAATGTGCCAGGAATAAACATATAGTTTATATGAAAATGAATAGAAACATATTTTCTCATTCTTTCATAGCTAAACTATCACCAAAGAACATATTTTAATATATCTTTTGTATTGGTAATATAAGAAATGGAAGATTTGAATATATGGTTACAGGAACCTCTAAGCAGAGTAAAAAAAAAAAACAAATAAATAAAACAGCAACAACAAGAACAACAAAGCGTTTCTCCAAACACCTTTGGTAAAACAGAGTTTAAAAGTAATGATTTAAATGTAAATAAATAACTCTTGTCTCAGTTTCCAAGGTGGATTTCAAATAGCACATATTAAAAATCAATATAATAAAACCCTTTTTAAAAAAGTATAAAACAAAGTTGAGTAAAACAGATCAAAGGTAGGAGAGAAAGAGAGATCTGGAAACAAGACCAAAATAAAAATTATACTAGAAAACAGGCAAATTGATGTAATCTTAATTTGTCAGAATATCAGTGAACTTTTGATATATCGAGGCTAAAACTGAATGTTAATTCAGTAGCGGTAACGGTCTAATAAAAAAGAGACATGAGTTCATAAAAATAAAGAAACATACTTTTCCGAACCCTGAGATATCATTACATCGAACCATATAAAATATAGATTGAAAAACATCTGTTAAACAGATTGTCTATGTTCTCTATATATGACTTTGATAATATTGGTGTCTGGTAAAAACTTAAGGCATAATACTAAGCCTTAAGAAAAGAATTAAGACAAGGCTAACTTTTTGTCGCCTTAATTGATACAAGTTTATAACTTAAGGAATGTAGACGTTAAATTTTTACTATTTAAGTCCCAATTTTGATAACCAGCAAGCCCTTGAATTATAGTCTATAAATGGAAAGAATAGCAAAATATCCTATAAATCATATTTGTAGGCAACATTGAAAACCTCCGTCATTAATTTTAGCCATTAGAAAAACAATCATGTCAGTTTACATATTGAAAAGAAATTCAACTATTTCCTAGTACTTTAAACCTGCAGAATGAAATTACATACTGAATTTATACTAGCAATTCTTAAACCTTTGGTTTCTTTTAAAAAATTTAGATGAGAAATTAGAAAATGTCTGTTTGTAAAAATAAACCACTTTGTGATTCTTAGGTATAAGAACTATTCTTAGCATATTTTCATAGAAGAAATTAAAGCTAGCGATATTATGAAAATAAGAAAGAAAATATGATATGAACTCAAATAATTACCTCACTGCAGATGGTTCAAAATGTAATAAAAATGTATCTAGTTATACTTATTGCTATGAATACTAAATCAAAATCAGAATAATATACAATATTGTAATTAGAAGATGGGCCTCTGTAAAATGAATCAAGCTTCCAAGATTCATTTATTTTTCCACAAAAGAAAAAATAGCTTTATATACAAAACCTTTTATCACAAAGTTTACTAAATTAGACGACCATCAGCTGGGATTTGAAATGTTCTGAGGCTACTTCAGGCAGAGATCACTCTCATTCCCATAGCTGCTGCAAACACTGGCTTCCTTGGTTAAGTGTTTCTCTCCTAGGGCTTCTGGGCCAGGGCAATGTAGAGTGGCTTGGAGCCCAAGATACGGCCATTCATCTCAGCCATTGCTTTAGTGGCCTCTTCAGGAGAGGAGAAGCAGATCAAGCCAAACCCTTTGCTTCGCCCTTCTTCCCGCATTATCTTGACCCTGCTAATTGATCCAAATGAAGAAAATTCCCTCCACAGTTTTTCATCATCAATGGTGTCATCAAGGTTCTTAATATAGAGCTTCATGCCTTGGCACCTCCGAAATCTTTCCTGTTTCAGCTGCTCAAACATTTGCTTTAACTCAGCCTGTCGCTCTGATTTCTTTTGTGCCCGGCCTACAAAAAGCAGCTGTCCGTTTATATCCTTTCCATTCATTTCTTCAACGGCCTTTTTGGCAGCCTCGTGGCTATCAAAACTCACAAAGCCAAAGCCTTTGGATTTCCCACTGGAATCTGTCATCACCTTCACACTCAGGGTTTTACCATATTTACTGAAAATTTCCTTCAGTCTCTCATCATTCATGTCATCTCCAAAGTTTTTGATGTAAACATTGGTGAATTCATTGGCCTTGTTGCGGAGCTCGGCTTCCCGATCTTTACGGTTTTTGAATCTGCCAACAAACATCCTGCAGTCCTTGAGCAGAGCCCCATTCATCTCCTCGATGGCCCTGTCGGCTGCGATCTGGTTCTGAAAGTGCACAAAGGCATAGCCCCTAGATCCTTGATCGTCACTCATCACCTTGGAGGACAGGATCTTCCCAAAAGCTGAAAAATGTTCATAAAGGGTTTTGTTATCAATAGATTTGTCCAGATTCTTGATGAACACGTTCCCGATGCCCGATTTCCTTAAGTAGGCATCGCGCTGAGACCACATGAGGCGGACGGGTTTGCCTTTTATCATGTCAAAGTTCATCGTGTCCAGGGCCCTCTGGGCATCGGCCAGCTTCAGGAAGTTCACGTAGGCATAGCCTAGAGAGCGGCGGGTGACCAGGTCCCTGCAGATGCGAATGGACAGCACAGGCCCCACAGTGCTGAACTTTTTGAACAGCAAGTCCTCGGTGACATCTGCATGGAGATCACCCACATACAGCGACGCCTGGCGGTACTTCGCTGCCACGTTCATCTCCTTGCTCCTTCCCACCTTGAGCCTGTCCCTAGGAGCTCTCAGCGGGATTCCTGCAGGAGGGTCACCAGGCCACGGTTTGGGCCGCGCTCCTGCGTGGTGGACCCAGGATCACCGCTTAGAGGCTGAGAGATGGGGTTCAGGCACAGTTCCACCAGGTTAGTACAACAGCCTCATCAACCAGCAGGCCCTCCCCCCGCCCTGCCCCCAACAACCAATTCTGCTCTACTTGGAAGATGGCAACAGAATTCTGAGCTCTCCAAGAAAGGCTGATAGGTCCAGACGCTCCTGGCCCAGCAATCTGTGAGAAATCTTCAAGTGCTCGGCTGGCCCCCGATCTGAGCGTTTTCTACAGACACTCGGGTTGCTGGTTTCTGAATAAAAATAGGCCTCGCTCTGGCTGCTATAAAGTTACAGCCTCCGGGGGAAGAACTCCACAAGTGGCGTTCGAGGTGGCTGCCCTGGGCCGCGGCGCGTGGGCGGAGGGCGCCTGGCCGCGGCGAGACCCGAACCCCCCGAACCGCCCGGGGGTGGGGGGCGAGTTCTGCAAGCGCCGCCGTCAAGGCGCGGCCGGGGCCAAAGCGGGCTGCGGGCGCCCTGGCAAAAAAAACCCGGCCGCTCTCGGAACCGCAGACCCGGCGCGGCGCCTGGGGATGGACGGGTGGGGGGAAGGGGAAGCGGACGGACCGACGGACGCGGCCCAGCAGGCTGCGGGCCGAGCAGGGGCTGGGGGCTCACCCGGGCTGCGGCCGGCGGGGGGCGGGCTGGCGGCTGGCGGGAAACCCGGAACTCGCGCGCTGAACTTCCCGCGCACCCGCTGCCGAGTGGGATGTTTTCTTTCTAATATTTTTTGAGAATGTTTTCCTTCCCCCCGCCCCTCTCACACATTTCCCACCTCCCTCGGACAGTTACGCGGAGAAGCAGGAGGCGGTGACTTGGGTGGAGAGAGGCTGACTAGGGGAGTGGCCCTAATAAACCCACCCGCCCGCGGGGCTGTGCACGGGTCCTGAAGGAGGTTTTTCCATATGTGGATCAGGGCTGGTCACTTCCTCGCTGAAAACCCTCCAGTGGCTTCCTTTGGCTCTTGGATGAGGCCTAACATCCTCACCTCGTTCTAAGAAGTTCAAGTTCTGCATTATCAGTTCCAGTCTCAACTTGCTGCTTGGTTCTTGGTTTCCCCTAACGAAAATTCATGACTTCTTCCCCCTCCCAGCCCCGCCAGGGCCACCTTTACAAAAATGTGCTTCTCAACAGTTTAAATGCCCTCTCCCAATAGAAATTTTTCTTAAGTTACTTCTGAAAGTTTGTATTTTCCTCTTAGAAACTTACACTACATTGTACTTTCATAGTGTTTGTTTAATTACAATATATTGTGATTCCATGACGGTAGGGGTCTTGCCCATTTAATTCCTAGGCCTAATTCCGGAACTTTTCAGAAATGGGATGCTCAGTATTCATTAAATGAATTGACCGCACGGAATGCATGTGGTATTTAACCTGAGGCTGGTTTTCATGCCCAGAGACATGAAGACAGTGTCCCTTACCTCAGAGAATGTTGTAAGGCTTGATTGAATGAATGGATTTGGAAATGTCTAACACAACATCTGACAGTAATAGCTTTTCAGTAGTATTGATTTTATTTACCTTAGCTTTAAATAAATTTCTTAATATCATTCTCATAAAACCTTAAAATTTGCATCCTAACGTATCTTAAAGATTGTTGCCTGCGCAATTGATTGGGTGGATCACTTTATATAAGGCTAATTTAGTGATTTTCAAACTTTAAGCGACACAGGAATCATCTGTGTCTAAATCAGCAGATTCTGATTTAGTAACTTGGAATGGCCTGGAAATTCTACATTTTTAAAAAGCTCCTGAGTGATGCAAATACTGTTGGTCTGGGAACTATGCTAAATATCCAGACTTAAAGCTAAATTAGGGAGTCTAATTCTTTTCTAATAGTGCCATTTTTTTTTCTATTTAAGAATGACAAAAAATATATTTCTCTTTCAGAAGATAATGATACTCCAGCAGTTAGTAATACATTATAAAAAAAAAAACACTAATATTAGAGTGTGATTTTCATTATCAAACCCAAATTGCTTTTAACATATCTAAAAACTGAATAATAGGTCCATAATTCCTCCCTAATGAATCCTGATTAATGATTACTGTTTGTAAAATTTATTGTTACTTGTTGCTCCTGTAAAATCATTAGTTCAAATAAATTATCTTGTCTTCAACCATATGTTTCTTCAACTTAAAAAAGGAAGAGTGGCACCCACTTAGTGCGTGGTTCAGTTTGTTAAGCAACTCTTGATTTCTGCTGAGGTCATGATCTCATGGTTGTAAGATGCATGGCTGAGTTGGCTCTGTGCTGAGCTTGGAGCCTGCTTGGGATTCTCTCTGCCCCTCTCCTGCTCCTGCATGAGCATGCACTCTTTCTTTCTCAAAATAAATAAATAAAACAATTTTTTTTTAAAACCAAGGAAGAAAGACCACTCATATAATTGATAGATACATCAATGGATATCAGCAGCATACTAGTACATGCTTGAAAAATTCAGACACTGTTTGGCATTGTATAAAGTAAATAAAAGGGATCATCATATCACTATTTTAAAAAGTTTATTTATTTTGAGAGAGAGAAAGAGAGCACATGGACATGAGCAGGGGAGGGACAGAGAGAGAGAGGGAAAGAGAGAATCCCAAGCATGCCCTGTGTGATCTATGCAGAGCCTCACTCAGGCTCCATCTCACCAACCTTGAGATCATGACCTGAGCCAAAACCTAGAGTCAGTTGCTTAACCAACTGAGCGGCACAGGTGCCCCAATGTTATCACTTTTTTTTAAAGAAAGTTCTTAACTATGTATCTCCTGAAAATTTTGTCACAAGACTTTTTATTTCTAGGAAAAATGCCTAAGATCATATTAGGTTTTTGTATAATAGTAATGCAACTATTGCAAGATCTCAAAATATTTCAAAAACTCATGGGATTTTCATTTTACTTTATGTGATCTTCACTCAACATACTGTGAAAAGTGAAGAAAAGTTTCAAAATTCAGAATTTAATCTGACATTTTTGTCTCTAATCATCTTAGGTGCAACAGATGCAAACCTCAATTTGTTACATTACCACTAATCATGCTCCTTCCTATTTACTCTTTGTATTATACTGTTTTTATTTTTATATTATATCAAAGCAAGACTTTTTAAGCATCTATGATTCTTCCTTCTCTTTAATTCTCTAAATCTCATTTTTTTTTGTCAGTTGTGATCATTGACTAATTTCTTAATTTGGGTGGTCCTTCCACTTACCCTGTTTTTCCATTCCAGTTGCCACAGTCTTTGCCTCATTTCCTTGTGTATTATTGCATGAGTTTTATTCATTCATCTTCTTTTGCCTAGATGCCAGTCTGTCTATAATGGCAGTCCATCTTGCATTTTGCAGCCAGAATTAATTTTGCTAACATTCCTTCCACAAGATTTTAGTGAAAAATAACAAATGGCTCCCAAAAATTTGCAAAATCAATCCTATCAGAGCTACATATAGCTCTGTCAAGCTCACCCTTCATTTGTTTTATATGCACATGCAGTTCTTTGATTATCCAAATGCTGTCATCCTTTAGCTCTGTTTGTGCCAATAATTTTTTTCTCTCAATAGCCCAGCTGACTGGCACTGATTACTTCTTCTTTTCTGAAACAATTTTTTTAACATATTCATTGTATATATGAAACTCATTTTGGTATGAGTTCATTGGCTTTGATGAACCTGGACTTAAAATTGGTATCACCTGTGATGTTGTCTTATGCTTTCCCTAGCCAATTGTTACAGCTGTGTATATCGCGGACTTGAATGTCTTCTTACTTCCTCAAATAATCTGAACATATTTCAATTAAGTGCCACTATTTTGCCTCATTTTGAAGTAAGTTGTAATTTTGTCTATAATTCTTTTGGTTCAATTGTCCCTTCAGTGTACAGATTTGTTATGTGGGTGGGTCACAGAATTAAGCGGGAATGTAAGATGTTGCTTTGCTTAAATGACAGGAATACTGTTAGTGTTTATATTCACTGATATGTCAATGCAGGTCATTGCTTACTTTGGTATTTATTGTGTAGAGATGAATAAATAGTCGGGCACCTGGGTGGCTCACTCAATTAAGCATCCGACTCTTGATTTCTGCTCAGGTCATGATCTCATGGTTTCTTGAATTTGAGCCCCATGTCAGGCTCTGTGTTGACCCTGTAGAGCCTGCTTGGGATTCTCTCTCTGTCTCTGTCTCTCTGTCTCTCTTTCTCTCCCCCTTCCCCTGCTCACACTGTCTCTGTTTCTCTCAAAATAAATAAACTTGGAAAAAAAGAAATGAATAAATAGCTATTTTGAGTATGATAAAGCATTTTAAAATAGAAATCTGTTGCACTAATTAGACCAAAATAGTTTCTGACACCTACATGAATCATTGCTCTAATGTAGTCAACTATTAATAAAATCTTCTTTATTTTTGCTCAAAGTGATCTTTATTGTCTTAATTGAAAGTAATTACATGAGTAAAACTTGCTTACATTATACTTTGAAAGTGCCATGTTTAATATTTACTCCAAAGTACATTGTATCTTTCAGATTATTTGGGTTCAATTTTATTTGACAGTTATGTTCTCTTTTCAGTTTTAATTGCTTTCTAATTTATTTTTTTAACCAAATGTAGTGTTAACTTATTTAGCATGAGGTATGTGATTTAAATATCATAGTTAGCCTCCATATGGGACATACTGAAACATTACACACTATAAGTAATGTTTGATTACTAGTAAATCTTGATTAGAAGTTCAATCCGATCCAAAATATAGTTTACTACTAAAAATATCAGGCATCATTGCAGTAAAACTGAATAAGACAGCATCTTTCTGCAAAAGCCTCATGAGTCTTATTAGGAAAACAACAACAACAATTTAAAACGGTGTAAAATTGGGGCACTGGGGTGGGTTAGTCCAACTTCAGCTCAGGTCATGATCTCACAGGCAGGGGGTTCGAGCCCCGTGTCGGGCTCCGTGCTGACAGCTCAGAGCCTGGAGCCTGCTTCAGATTCTGTGTCTCCCTCTCTCTCTGCTTCTCCCCCACTCATGCTCTGTCTCTGTCTCTCAAAAATGAGTAAAGGTTAAAAAAATTTAAAAAAATAAAACAATGTAAAATCAATAATCTAAAATAGGTAAGATAGAAATTTAGCACAGAAGACATATGAATAATACTGCCTATAAGGGTTAAAAAAGCTTTTGCAGAGAAAATGATGCTAAAGAAGATTTGAGTGTCTTTTTGTGAACTTCAGAAAAATTTAGGTGTAAGGAAAGTTAATATCAACCAGTATCCATTTAATATTGCTAGAATGCAAAGTGTGAAGGAAGGAAGTGGCAGGAATTGAGGCAAGAGAAGACAGGGCAATAAACCAGAGTCCTTCATATGCCTAGCCATGACACAGACTTCATTCTAAATGAGAACTGTAGGAAGGATTGATCGAAGAATGTCTTTATACAATGTTCAGAAAGGCAACGTGAAGGTAATATGAAAGACATGGAGTCATGGAAACAGGAAGCAGAAATAATGTAAAGATGCTTAACCATGAACAATTTTGAATATTAAAATGCATTTTAAAATAAATATCTGTGATACTAATTAGATCAAAGAACTTTATGAAGTTTTCATGAATCACTGCTTAAGGTAATTGACCACTGGTAAAATAGTTCTAAAAAATGAGAATATGGTGGTTATTAAGACACAACTCGTGGTGAAAAACATTTTTTTAAATTTTTATGTTTGTTTATTTTTGAGAGAGAGTTGGATAGAACACCATATGGGGAGGGGTCTAGAGAGAGGAAGACACAGAATCTGAAGTGGGCTCCTTGCTCAGAGCTGTCAGCACGGAGCCTGACGCGGGCTTGAACTCACAAACTGTGAGATTATGACCTGAGTCGAAGTCAAACACTTAACTGTCTGAGCCACCCAGGCACCCCCATGGTAAAAAACATTTAAATTTGTAATCTGATTGCCCTCAGATGGGTGCCCAAATGCCTTTTATTTTGTCACTGGGCCTTCCCTACTTTGCTTGTATCCTTTTTTTCTTGCTCCTGAACTCTACTTCATCTTATGTTTGTCCCACATTGCCCAAGCTTGGAAAACCGTTCAACTCTGCATTCTCAGGTTCTTCTGAGTTCTGATCATTTATCATAACACAAATCCATCATATTTTTATGCCAAAATTTCTCAACATCACCAGGATAAAGTTAAAGAAGAAAGAGGGAGTGAAAGTGTTAGAGAATACCATTTGGCTAGCTCTCTTTTCTTAAAGAAACCCATGTGGTAGTCTTTTATAGTTTAACCTTGATAAAGAGAGGGATTGAAGGGCTACTATTTTACTCTTTATACCAAGGAAGATCTAGCATTGTCCGTAGAGGTGTTCAATTCTTTACTGGTCATTCACCCAGGGATGATTTTCTGACACCCATTTTGGGGAACTGTCATCTACTTTGGACAGAGATCTTTTCTGCTCATCATTCTAGTAATTACTTGTCTACACTGTAGCCATTAGCATCATTCAGTCAAATTCCTACCAAGAACACAGTGTTCCAGTTTCCATAGGCTTAACCTCAAAGGTCTCTGCATTAAGATCTATGGGAATCAATGCAATAGAAGAAATGATACAAGATTGACAGGGTCACTGGGAATTGATTGTTACTGATTTTTCCTTTTTATTCCCCTTCACTCCTTCATGCATGTTAAGAGTGCCTTATTAAGTAATGTGAGCAGGCTGTTGCCAGTTTAGAGTGGGTAATTATCATTCCTCTGCCCTGTGCCAGGCCTACTTCTGTAATTGGGTAAAAACATTTTATGATGCAACAACTTTTCTGCCTGGTCACAGTTTCTGGCTGCATCTGCCAAACTCAAATACTCACAAAAGACGTCTAGTTATAAAGTCCATTTCCTGCAGTTTGCTAACTTCCGTCTTCAGAGTGACATCTTTTCCTCAGGTAGCAATTCCTGCAGTCTTATATAAGTGTGTAAACAGCATTTTCTGATACTTGCCATTAGGCCAAATTGTCAGAAATAGTCCATTGGCATAGGAACTGTCCTATTTAGCTACTTTCTATGTGATATTTTCCTTATTGATCCCATTACAACATGAATAACTCATACAGACTCATTTGGTATTTCTATTATCTGTCACTGCCCCCTGGCGCGTGCGCACGTGTGCGCGTGCACACACACACACACACACACACACACACCATACCACCAGCACCATCTTTAAAATGTAAATTCCATGAAGGCAGAAATTGTGTCTGAGTTAGTCACCACCATATTCTCAATGCCTAGCATAAAAGCTAGCATGCAACAGGTTTTCAAAGCATATGTTTTGAGTGTTAGTAGAAAGTTATTATTCCTAGATCTCTTACATTTCTGCCCATCTTGTAAATAAAGGCAGTGAGGGTTTTTGTTCTGGACTATAGTTTAAATGATGTATATAACAAACAGCTTTGAAAGGTAGAGATGGTATTTCTTGCCAAAGCAAAGTACAGGTTTATTCAGAGATTTGTAAGAGATCTGTCTCTCTTTGGAGCAAAAAACAGGCATGCGTCCTCTTGATTATAGAATATTCAGGTTTTCTAAGCAGTGAATTACTTTCCTCTTAGGCAAACCACTGTGAGTGCAGGTATTATCTGGATGTTCATTCATCACCATATGGGAATTTGGGCTTGCAGAACTCTCTCTCTCTCTCTCTCTCTCTCACACACACACACACACACACACACACACACACACACACACAACACTTATATGCTTGCTAATGTTATTATTGTGAGTAATAAAGTCTATGTCTCTCACCCAGGAGCATTGTTTATTTGTACTTATCCATAAAACTGTGTCAAGCTAAACTTGTAGCTCACAATAAAGGTGAAATCTCAGACTCTTCAGAGTCCTAGACAGTTTTGATGATGAGAATGATAACTGACTGACATAGGCATAGCTTTTCATTTTTGTTTTATTTTTTTAAATGTTTATTTGTTTTTGAGAGAGTGAGAGACAGAGCACGAGAAGCAGAGGGGCAGAGAGAGAGGGAGACACAGAATCTGAAGCAGGCTCCAGGCTCTGAGCTGTCAGCACAGAGCCCGATGCGGGACTCAAACCCACGAACTGTGAGATCATGACCAGAGCTGAAGACGGAGACTCAGTCAAATGAACCACCCAGGCACCCCAGGCATAGCTCTTTGGAAAGGAAGGTTAAGGGTCTCACAAGCAGGTTAATGGAATTTGAGGGAAGTCTATGGGATTCAGCAGCAAAACATATTGACCAAATAATATCATCCATAGAACAACAACAACAAAAAAAAATGGCTCTTCAGTTTATTGGCTGCTAATCAGGAGGAATTGGGCAGGTGCCTTCAGGGTAGCAATAGGGAAACAGATACAAAGCCAGCTGCCCAAATGTTGCCCTGGTAGGGGGATTTCCTCACTAATCTGGTAGTCAGCCTCAGGTCCATCCCTTTGAAACAACTAATATTAAAATTAATCCAGGGTTGGCAGACGGTTCTGATACTTTCAGACAACAGTTGCAGAAATTTGTATCTACACTGAATGTAAAAAGAAGGAAATTCATGACCACTGTAGACATTAACAAGAAAATCAATAGAACTTTGGCGAGTTCTCATGGTAGATGAGGATGGGGTGGAATATGTAAGGCTTGTCAAAGAAAAATGGCTATAGCGCGTCATCTCCTGCCTCAGCTGCTCTTGGAGTCTATGATAGCAACCTCAGAGTTATTTGACAACAAGAATAAAGGGTCTCCAGTCTTTTTGTTTCTTTAATTTTCGGTGGGGAATGACTGCTAGAAAGCAGTTTTGGACCACGAGGTTTTCCTGAGACAGAAGTACTCTTGTGAGAAACTGTAGATAAATAACTGACCAGTATGGGATTTTAGGAAGGTGAGCCACTGGAAAATAAATCACTGATTAAATGAAATGTATACAAATTATTGTGGCAATCCCCTTTCTACTATTCTGGAAAATCCCCTAGCTCCTGTATTAAAACAAGGTGTGGGACACCTGGGTGGCTCAGTCGGTTAAGTGTCTGACTTCAGCTCAGGTCATGATCTCATGGTTTGTGGGTTTGACCTCCACATCAGGCTCTGTGCTGACAGCTCAGAGCCTGGAGCCTGCTTCGGATTCTGTGTCTCTCTCTCTGTCCTTTCTTCACTCAGGCTGTCTTTCTCTCAAAATAAATATTAAAAAATATAAAATAAAACAAGGTGAAAATTTAAAGAGATATTATAATAACAATTGAGCAACAAATGCCTCAGATTTATTCCTGTAAAAAAAGCTACCAAAGAGGACATCCAGATGGCCAACAAACACATGAAACGATGCTCAGCATCACTCATCATCAGGGAAATACAAATCAAAACCACACTGAGATACCACCTCACGCCAGTCAGAGTGGCTAAAATGAACAACTCAAGGGACTATAGATGCTGGCGAGGATGTGGAGAAACGGGTACCCTCCTACACTGTTGGTGGGAATGTAAACTGGAAAACAGTGTGGAGGTTTCTCAAAAAACTATCAATAAAATTCCCCTATGACCCAGCAGTAGCACTGCTGGGGACTTACCCAAGGGATACAGAAATGCTGATGCATAGGTGCCCATGTACCCCAATGTTCATAGCGGCACTTTCAACAATAGCCAAATCATGGAAAGACCCTAAATGTCCATCAACTGATGAATGGATTAGGAAGATGTGGTTTATCTATACAATGGAATACTACATGACCATGAGAAAGAATGAAATCTGGCCATTCGTAGCAAAGTGGATGGACCTCGAAGGTGTCATGCTAAGCGAAATAATTCAGGTGGAGAAGGACAGATACCATATGTTTGCACTCATAGGTCTAACAGGAGAAACCTAACAGAGGACCATGGGGAGGGGAAGGAGGAAAAAGAGTTAGGGAGAGGGAGGGAGACAAAGCACGAGAGACTCTTGAATACTGAAAACAAACTGAGGGTGGAAGGGGGAGGG
>CM053567.1:85140952-85221945 GCA_028646485.1 Cryptoprocta ferox | reverse complement strand
AAGTACTTTGGCTGTGGCTATTTAATAAAAGTCCCCCAAGACTGAAAGAGATGGTGTCCATCATTAGGAACATGCCACCTGATAAAGATCTGTCAGGAGGCTAAAAGTATAGGAAATTCATTTAGTTGAAACCTAAGCTACTATTACACCACTTGACCCTGATAATAAATATGAAGTCTTATTTTTAAAAAAGATTATTTATTTATTTTGAGAGATAGAGAGATTTGCATGAGCCCAAGGGAGGGGAAAAGAGAGAGGGAGAGAGAGTATCCCAAGCAGGCTCCATGCTCAGCACAAAGCCTGATGCTGGCAAATTCTTACAACTATGAGATCATGACCTGAGCTGAAATCAGGAGTCAGACACCTAACTGACTGAGCCACCCAGGCACCCCTGTAGTCTTATTTTATGGAAAGGTGCAGCTTTCTTTACATGCCAAGCCAGATCTTTTTCTCTACCTTGAGCTGCACCTCAATCACTTTAATGAGAAGGATAATTAGTGATTGGCCCATGTTTCCCCTGTGCCCAAAGGGAATCCACATGTCAAATGGAACCATTCAAGTATGTTGAAGTATTTTAGGATATGGGAGAGAGTAAAATTTTGATGGCTTTGTTGGACATTGAAGGCCAAGTCACAATCTTACCCGTTTTTTGCAAGGAGGGAGTGCCCCAGTCCAACTGATAGGTTTGTAAGTATTCATAGTAGGGAAGAAAAGCTGAATGAATCTTGTGGGTCATCTAGGACAATTTAATGTACTGTTTGTGTTGATTTTACAATAGGATTTATATTAGGAATTTAGGTGTTAGGTGGACATTCCTACAAATTTGGCAGATTAAAGACAATCCTCTTTGGGAGCTTTGCACTTTGGACATAAATAGCTGTTCCTTATTGAAACATCCGGGTCCCTCATATAAATGTCCATATTAAGGTCATTCACTCATGAGATTGATAGCAATCAAGCTGGTGATTAAACTTCAATACTCAGATTGCAACCAATGCTGCCTGAGTCTATCATTATATCTTATATTTCATGACTTTGTTTCTGAGGTGAGAAAGGTTACACTGCTTTGAGTTCTGGCCACTCCTGGAAACCTCTATTGGGGTTACCCCTTCTTGGAGCAGTACACATACCTTTGACACATTATCAGGTTATAGGGTTACTGCTCAAGTTCAGTCTGCACCAATGTGACTGCACCATTGTGGCCTCTGAAGCTAAACTTCCATATTTTTGTTTTTTAGATGAGGAATATTTACAGTTTGATAATGGAATACCTGTTATCATAAATGCCACTAAACAATGTGTTGATAATAATGGTATTCAATGGATTTCCATATTGTGTACTATCCACATATATCTGCTATTATGGAGAATTAGAATGTCCTTCTCAAAAATCAACTCAAAATGATTCTGACTCTACTTTCTTCAACTCCTCCTGGTCTAAACCTTTAGGCAGAGATTTTAATCACCAAATATGGCTGCCCAAAGCAAGTGATCATCTCATTTAGCCACTTCCTGAGGAATGATCAGGATCAAGGAGGTGGGTTATATAGACTTATTATGAATAGTTGGCATTCTACTCTGCCCATTCCTGACCATGCTGCTGTTTCTTTCCCCTAATGTCCTCACCAGACCTAACCAGTTAATAAATTTTCCAAGTAGTAGACTGGCCAAAAGGGGTTCAAGAGATTCAAACTCTCTTCTAAATCAACTACCTGGGTACTCTTCTTAGATTGGCATATTTCTAGGTCATAAGAATAATGACCATTTGTCAGTTGTACACTACTACTATTACTGCTACTACTACTACTACTACTACTACTACCACCACCACCATTACTGGTATTCAGTGGCACACCACTCGCCAAGTCCCTTTATTGTGTTCCATGCCAACCAAAACAGGGAACACTGTCTCTCTGGTACCTGGCCTTTATGGATGAAAGGTCTGGGTACAAATAGAAAATTATTGGGATGTGAGTGAAGGTATAGGTGCTGAAATGGGAGATAATACCAGCCTAGGTATGCAGGGAATATCTCAGACTCCAGGGATGTGCTGAAGGGAGGAATATCAATAATCTCTGTCTTTCAGAATCATCCCAGACACTTGCTCGTGAAGAAAAATGCCCTTGTGTGCTGCTCCCAAATTGTTGAGAGCACTTTAAATTTAACTGACTGCTTTGTCTTCCATCCCCTATCACATGGATTTGACCAGGATTCAAATGCCATTACTCTTAATCTCATTGTAAAGACTATTGAAAACAGCAAGAGATGGTCTTGGCTCCTGCACCTCCCCATGCAAACCAACTGTCAACCTCTCAGAGGTTTTCCCTACTTCCTCTTCCATGGCTATTTTTCAGTCATTCCATGCAGTAGACGAATGCCACCCAGATGTTGACACAAGCCGAAAAAATGGGTTGGACTGCCTGCTGCCAAACAGTTCCTCAAAACCAAACCAAACCAAACCAAACAAACAAAAACTTGTTTGAACTAAACTAGGAATGCTAAAAATCACCAGGTAGAGAGGAGAACACATTAGAAGCACTATTGACTTGTAACCTGTAACAGGACTGATGCAGCTCCTGTATAAGGTAAGGGCACACAATTATAACGACACTTTCTCTCTAGGGGTATTATATAAATCTGTAGGAATGGACTTCTGTTTAGAAGGTTGGCATTCACTTGGCTTTCCCTGAAAACGTCAATTTGCACTTTAGAAATGGCCCTAAGAGACCTTAGGGTATTTAAGGAAATACCACCCGTATATCATACAGCTGTCAAACAATTGTGGCGAGTTCTCCAAAATGAGGAAATTCATGGATAATCTTCCCATGGGATAATCTTCCAATTTATGTGCAACCTATGGAAAATTATTCTCATAATATGAGTCATCCAATTAGAATTGGTGGTGTGATATTTGTTCCTGATTGTCTGAAGTGATTAATACAGAATTTTGGCCCTGGAAGACACTCAGATCAGCTACACCTCACGATCCAAGTTTGTTATTGATAACAGAATTATACAGACTTCATCTTTGCAAGCCAAAGCAGTTTCTGTGCAATCACATCTATATTCTACCATACGAGGGTTTAGTATCTCTGGCCAGATATAAAGGTCAATAAAGCAAAATAAGAAGAAAGTCATTCTCCATCTAAGGTAGGGCCTGATGGTTTATAGGAGTTATTCAGTTGGTTGGGTCTAGAACTCTAGTATAAATGGCTGAGAGAAATATTACAAGTTTGCCTCATCCTGTCGTTTGGAGTCCTGTTGGTTGTAGTCTTAATATCAACAATAAATCTGGGAGAAATTGAGCAAATTTGCTTCCAGCATCTGTTGGTTGGATTGGCCCACAGAGTAGTATACTCATAGGAAACTTTATCAGATGACAAGATGATATAGGACTAAGAGGTGGATATTGATAAGGAATGACTTTCTAAGGTTATTTTGTGTTTCTGCATGAATTGCGACGAGAGACACTGACTGCCATTTGTCTATACTTTCTAGGATGGTTATATGCCGAACACCCTTGGAAAGTAGAGATAATGTCTCTATCTAAAGCAAAAATACAAGCCTCCTAACTATCTTTTCTAGAAGATATTAGTTCCCTAAGCCCGAGTTCCTCTCCTTTAGTGAAACCCACTCAATATTTAGGGATCACCTGACTCTTTTCATGTAACCCTTTGGGAACTGTATATGGAGAACTTCCAGAAGAAAATATTTATATTCCAGTTGCTGCTACTGCAGTGAGTAATAAAGTTCTTTGTATCTGACTCAGGAATTTAATGTCTTCTGCCAGCATCCATGAAACTGGGGTGTTAACTTGGTAGTGGAGTACTTTGCAAGTCAGGTAAAATAAAAGATTTCTCAGTTGTTGACACTGAACAAATACATGAATGAGTTGTGGATAACCTCTGCCATATATGGAGCATACTTCTCATGACTTTGAAGGAAGGTAACACTTACTCACTGGCATTTTTTTCCCTTTCTTCTCTCTTGCCAGTATATCTTTGTATTCTCATCCTTCACTCAGAACTACTTCTCCTTCTCCCCTGGCAAAATTGTGATGCACTTAAATGCAATCAGTAAGGCTGGAAGCTGCCTGGTATGAGGCCTTTAGTCCCTTTCTTTTGTAAGTTCTCTATTTTTAAAGTTTCAGTGGGTTTCCTTAGTCCTCTTTTTTCCTAATGCCCTTAGCAAAATTAGCATTAGGCTCACAACAAAATTGAACACAACTTGGGTTTAGGGTACATTTTTGGCATTTTTTACTCCACCAAAAACTTACATAAGAGTATTTTATAGCCTGTCCACCACACCCTGAGTGAAAGCCTTTAATGCCTCCATAGTCTTGTTTTTCAGGCTCTGGAATATTTCATTTTACTCTCTGAAGTCAAGCAACCTGCTACATGTGCCCTACAAACATCCTGGACTTTTACAACATGAAGATAGTGAAGAGCATCTGATTCTTTCTATCATTTCCCTTCTAAGACTGAAAGCTCATGATTTCTTGGTGTGGGGCACAATTCAGAACTGACTGGAATTCTTCCATTAATTCTACCATGGCCTACTTGCCACTTCTTTAGTTCTCCAGGAATGAGACATTTAAATATCTTTAATGTTTAGAATCTTAGCATTAGTCATCATGGGCTTCCTTTCCTAATATTTCATGGAGAAAATTCTCTGTTTGGATCATCCTAATAAATGTAAATAAAGGAAGACATAGTCTTGGCTGACTTTGTAGTTAGAAATTCCCTGTTGTCAATCTGTAGTCCTTCAGCTGTCCTCAACCGAGTGAGCCATCCAGGCACCACTTGTATGCTTTTTTTTTTTTAAACCACATCATATATTTTGTGGAACAACATGAAGAATAGTTGATAAAATATGTTTCTTTCCAGTTTTAAAAACTTAAGCTTGCCCCTAGATGAACATTTTATGCTTTATGTAACCAAACTAGTACTTCAAAATTCAATCAACTTTACTTTGCAAAACTCAATACTAACTGTTGAAATTTTTTTTTGTAATGATTATTTTATAGGTGCCTACATTTGATATATTCAGCAGTATAGATGAAGTTTTGAAGAGGTGTAGAAAATATTTATTTTAGAATGTATATAGTGCCAGTCCGTAACCTAAGTAATAGTATACTTATTTTCAATTTTTAAAGTGATTTTAGTGATTTTTTCACTTAAGATTTTATTTGACAATATTTTCACATAAAAAGGAACAGAATAAAAAGATTAATTTAAATATCACCAAACTATGCTTGCTTCTGTGTAAGATGACTTTTTTTGCAATGCAATCCACACAATATGAGATATAGATAAATATCATTGTTGCAAGATAGGTGATAGGGAATTATATTAGATAAGAGAAGCCAGAAAGAATGTTGTTTTATAAGAAGTTTGTTATAAATTTTCTTTGTTCCTGGAAGTTTCTAGATGCAAGTTTTAGAAACATAACTCTCTTGGTTTTTCATTTATCTTCTATAGACATACTTTAATATGTGTATTTTCAAGATGTCTCAGAATGAAGTAGATCAACATTTAAACCACTCTTGCTACAGATTTAATACAAATTCAATTTGATGTTTGACCTTTATTTTTTATGACTGAAGTATTTGTCTCCATGCAGCCTTTTACCTTTGAGTAACTGGTTTCAAAATCTTTAAAAATGCATTAAATATCTCACCTGGAACCAAACTACTTTCAAAAAAATTAGAATTGCCAAAGTACTATTATTACTGAGTCATTAATATTTTAATATTTTTAAACATCTCCATAATGTAAAAATTTTGAAAAAATCATCAGTAAGTATTGCTCTTTGAATAATTTTACAGAAATGTAGTACTAACTCTTTGGAGAAGAGTTCCCATGGAGTTGAGGCTCAGACCTCTGAAGATACAGTGCTATCCTATTTGGTTAGGCGGTAATTTTTCTAAGTGCAAATATACTTCAGTTCTTTTCTTTATTTGTTGGTATACTGTTGATTGCCTCCCCCTCTCACTTTTGAATTTTGGCACACTTTGTTATTCTCATTTCTTTTAAAGGTTATCTTTATTGGTTTAATTGAAAATATTTTATGTCCATGAAAGACTGAGAAGACAAGGTGAGGTTGATTCTAGCAGTGACAAAATAATTTCAGTGCTACATCCTGATTGCTACTGCTGGGACAACACTGAAAGGAACGACAAATGCTGTTCGTGCTTTCATTTTATGAGAGGCTTACATCGCAAAATCTAACAGAAAGTCAGTGCGCCAGCATAGCCCTGCAAATAGAAAAAAAAAAAAGTTAAATCACTGACCCAGACCACCCTCCTGCTGTTCAGTATCCACATGCACCCTTGCGAGCATAATCATACTTCCATCCACTAACAACTTAGTCTGACGAGATGCAATGATCCTTTGAATCAGGGTCCTCATACCTTCAGAAGTTATAAAGGTATCCGTCTCTGTGTGACGTTAATTCAGTCCCAATAGACCTCTGCCAGACACTTGGATGAGTGCCACCAGCTCTCCCATTATACCCATACCGAAGTTAATAGCGTAGCGAAACTGTGGTGGCCCAGTGGACACACAGATCCATGTCTAATAACAATTTATCGACCTATCTATGCCCTCACCCTACTTTCCCTTACCCTCTTCCTCCATTGCTGGTTCACACTTTAATTTTCTCACTGTCTGGATTTTTCTATTAGAAAATCTTAAGTAATTTAGAAGCTGATGAAAACAATTTGAGGAGGGAAAAACAAATATGTATGATATGTCTATATCAGCTAATAAAAAAAGATGTTGACAAAGTGTATAGATTTTGTTTGTTAGAAAAATTAGACCCCGTGTCCGGAATTAACAATAGATTCCTTGGCATTTTTGATATCTTGTAGGCATTTGGCTTTTACCATTTTTTTTCTTAAAAAATATATTAAATGAATGTATTTCTAGTCACTTCATCATTTTCTTTCTTGATTATCAGACAGGGAATAATTGATGAAGGTGGTAAAATTATTAAGGCAAAACAGGAAACATTTTATAAATAATATCACAGTCTAAGCTTCCACTTCTTTAGAGTTGAGCCATTGAACTTTTAAGAAAATTGACTCACATAATGTATATAAAGAATGATTCTGATTCAAACCAGCAGATTCATTACGTATAATCACTCCACTCTTAAAAGGTCATATTGAAGTAATGGAAAATATATGAAGAAGAAATAAGTAAATAAAATAATAAAACCATGAGGCATAGAAAAATAAGAACATGCGAAAAAGCTTGGAAAAACTCCCAGGAGAAAGCAGATGGCAGTTGATCCAATTACATTAATTAGTTTTTATAATGAATAATGTTTATATAATCATACTACTATAAATGTTACTTATCAATGTTTAATTTCTAGAGGTAACACATAGAAAAATCCTGATAAACTGAATTAAAGCTCCAGAAGAGAATATAAATGTGACCTAAATTAAAAAGTAAAAAAAAAGATAATACAACTAACACACATAGAGAGAAAAAAGAAATATCAATTAACCAAATGAGCTCCTGTTTTATATTTGAGGTTCAGTGTACTCTACCATTTACATAAATCAAACAGGAATGTAAACGAATTATATTTAAACTAATATAGGTGACCACTAAAAGAAACAAGAATAACAAAGTATGCCAAAATAATAAAGTGAGAGGAAGAAGCAGTCAATAATATATGGATAAATAAAGGGAAAACTGAAATAATGTACTTGCACTTATAAGAATTACTCCTTAATAGCAAGTATTTAATCTGAAACAATTTGTCACCATTCCTTGTCTTTTTGACCTTGACGCATTTGACAGCAAATTTTTAGGCAGAACACCTCTCAATTTGGGTTTGGTTGATGTATCTTCATATTAAGATTCAGGCTGCATTTCTGACAGGATTTCAAAGAAATGATAGCACACCATTATTTTAGGATGCATATAATGTCAGATTTGTACAATATTAGTTTGTTGCAATATTGGTGATGTTAATTTTAATGACTTATTTAGGGGAGTTTCTGTCAGGTGTCTCCATTGTCAAGTTGCCCTTTCTCTGCCGCAATTAATTAATAATTTGTTGGGGATACTTTGGCAATATCCACTGTGGATTAGATAATATTGTATTGATTTCAAATTTTTGGACTTTGATCATCTATTGTATCTATATATGAGGATGTGCTTGTTCTTATAAAATACATGTGACACATTGAGAAGTAAAGGAGTATAATGTTTCCAACTTAATTCCAAATAGTTAAGAAAAAATAAAATGTGTATGTATAAATATATACATAGAGACAAAGATGAAATTAGTGTTTTACAGTGTGAGAATTAGTGAATCTGAGTGACAGGTATCTGGAAGCTCCTTATACTATTACCTTACACTATTACATTTTCTTTGTAAGTTTGAAAAGAAAACAAAATAAAAAAATATTATTAAAATAAAAGGAAATTGTTTAAGGTTTGGCCCAAGCATTGAGGATGGGGACAGGGAAATGAACTTTACATTTTCTCTTATTATATACATTAATTCTTCAAAATAAGCAACATAATTTAATAATAAAAACTTAGTTACTTTGGAGTGCCTCAGTGGCTCAGTCGGGTAAGCATCTAACTTCAGCTCACGTCATGATCTCATGGCTCATGAGTTCGAGCCCTGCGTCGGGTTCTGTGCTGACAGCTCAGAGCCTGAAGCCTGCTTCAGATTCTTTGCCTCCCCTTCTCTCTCTGTCCTTCATTGACTCATGCTTTGTCTCTCTCTCTCTCTCTCAAAAATAAATAAACATTAAAAAATTTAAAACATAATTTACGTACTAAACACAATACTTGGCACATAGTGAAGATTTAATGAATGGTCTGTGAATAGTGCGGTTATCATTAGAGAAGCAACAAGAGAAAACAGTTGTTCTCCATATTTGCTAAAAGGAAACTTTGAGGATGTGATTAATGAAGTAATTAATGATTGATTGATTGCGTTGGACAGAACTGTGACTCTCAGTCTGCCTGATCTACTGCAATCCTTTGAGCTACTGTCATCCCTCAGGTTACATGGCAGACACGAAGACACTAGCACTCGCATGTTATAATGACCTATGCACAGTCTGAAAGAGATGCCAAAAAAGATCCAATCCCTTGACAATGTGATGATATTCTAACATCAATTCCTCTGGTTTCCTTCAAGAAACTGATAATGATATGCCCGTGTACTTTCACATTCATTTCTTCTTTGAAGTGTATGCTTAGTGAATGAAATTTGGAAAACATAGTACTTTTTAAATGTAAAAATGTTCATTTTCTCATTTCAAACAGAGGCAATTGAAAATTCACATTTAATAAGATAAATATGCAGAGGGGATTAGCATAAAAAGAGGTTTGCCATGCTTAAAACTCATATCTGCTCTAGAGTATATCGAGCAAGGAAATACTGGTGGAATAGGATTAAGACACAAGTGGAACTCTCAATATTCTCCGATAGCAGATTTGTTACTAACAGAACTGTCACTTTCTTCATCTTTCTTTGCCTCTTTCAGCTGGTTCACAAAGAAAGACCAAATGGAAAGATCCCTCTAAAAGAGGGATCTGCATTTAAAATGTTCCCAAATACTGGGATGCCCACTAAACATACATCAGGAAGACCCCAGTGGGCCTTGAATAAAATCATCAATAGAAAGCTGAAAGAACTGAGTGAAAACTCAAGTTATTGCTAATAAGGGTGGAGGAAAAGTTCATAGGTTAATTCTAAAAAAGGTCTTCTTACAAGAGCAGACACAGACAGTACATAAATGAATGTTCATGGTTAAAGTCCAGTAATTATTCATAAAAAAATAAGCAGCAGTCCAGATTTGTGGTTAGTTTGCTGATTTCTGATGTAAGTTACCACCTGAAAGAACTTTTCAGGCCAAAAGCGAGCAAAAATCAAAGAAATTGGATAAAGTAAAACAATAGAAGATAACTCAATGAAACTGAAAGTGGGTTCTTTGAAAACAATTTTAAAAATAAAATAAGAACTCGAGTTAGACTGTTCATGAAATATAGTGGTTAAGATGTAAAATATTGGTATCCAGAAAGAAAGAGATTACATTACTACAAACCCTATAGAAATTACAAGGAGATAAGCAAATAGAATAAACCACTCTATGCCTGTAAATTTTACAACTTAGGTAAAAAGTGGATCTCTTTCCAACACTGCATTCACTGATATGTTGATAACCTGAAATTGGCTATTTGAGGAGCATTTACACCATTGGAAATTGGCTATTGCTACCTAGCTGGGCTTGATTTATTGTTCTGTTGATTGTTTAGATGTAAGAAAGTGATGTATAAAATGTTACAGATATAAACATTTAGTAAAAATCAGCAAAAACATTGTCAGAACCTATTTGTTGCATGGAATTTATAATAAAGATTATTATATAATAAAAAAAGTGTGTGACATGGAGTGGTGTCCTGTAAGCTAAATGAGTGATCAGCTAGGTCAAGTGCTGGAAGATTGCCGTTGAACTTAGAAATGAGAGGGGTACTGTGAACATGTCCAAGTTCAAGGTCGTACTGGGAGCAATTTCTGATTGAGTACATTCAAGACAGAATGAAAGGAAAAGAATCAGAAGGAAAAAAAAATGTGTACTGCTTTTTCAGGTTGTTCTATAAAGATAACAGGTAAATAATATTGTTTTACAGGACGAGTATGGCATCATATCTAGATTATCCCAAGAGAAAACATGGATTGAGTGCAACCCTAAGGCAATACATTCATATCATAGAAAAAAAATTACATTTAACCCAACTTCAGGGACCTGTTGTGAGAGTTTCTACCCTATTCCAACTTGGTCTGTGTTCTGGTTTAGCTAATCTCGATGTACTGCATCAACAGTGGTTCCTTACTCTCTGACTCCATGAAATTGAGTTTAGCCAAATGAAAGGGAGGTAAGGGTGGGAAGAAGGAAAGATATTAAGTTATTTATTTGCCTAACTCAGCATCCCCTTCCAGGCCTTAAGTTAGCAGAAACATCCCAGGGATGATAAGGACTTTTCACTGTAGGCTTCTCCGCCTTTCTTGCTTTCTTTTAACCTTCTCTAAACCTTGGCAAATAATCTCTTTATTAAAATATTCCTAAATTACTTTGTGCCACTTTTTTTTATTACAGGGGGAACTGTAACTGAAACAATCTCACTATTTATTCTTGCTTATTGTTCAGGGATAATTTTTACATGATTTGGTTAGGCATTTATTTTATTTTATTTTTTATTTTTTAATGTCTTTTATTTTTGAGAGAGAGAGACACAGAGTGTGAGCAGGGGAGGGTCAGAGAGAGAGGAAGACACAGAATCAGAAGCAGGCTCCAGGCTCTGAGCTGTCAGCACAGAGCCTGATGCGTGGCTCGAACCCACGAACTGTGAGATCATGAACTGAGCTGAAGTTGGCCGCTTAACAGATTGAGCCACCCAGGCACCCCTTGGTTAGGCATTTAAAATGTTTTTTGTACTATAGTGTTCAAATATGGAAAGGTAATTTACATTACTTTTTATATGCTAAATATGTAAAGGATTTCAAATAATATATTTTCTCACAATACATTATTTAGCAAGAAAATGTTCTTAGCAAAATATGTAGGGGTAATTTTAATAAATAAAGCATACAAAATTAAAAACTTTCTAGGCATTGTGCTAGATAGGAGAATACAAAGAATGAATTTCAACTGTATGTCTATATGAGAGTTTTAACTTTAGCAATAGTTTCTTTGTAACACTACAAAATAATTTTATGTATAATGACCATTTTTAAATACTATTTTGGATTTTGTTCCTTTTAGAACTGTTGTAAGAGCTGTTTACAGTCCATATAGAAATTCATTTCATTCCTCAAAACTGAGTTTTTATATGGCTAAGCTATTGCCAAGCATGAATATCCATGTTTTTCACCAGATGTAATTTTAAATTACATTTGGCTCTTTCCGTGTAGCAAAAGCATCCTCAAAAAAAAGTTGTCACCAATGATAATATTTGGAAAATGTGCCTTAGGTTTATTTAAAAGACATAGTAGCTTCATAATTAAAATATCCAGAGGCTGAAGACAGATATCATGGAGTGAATCCCAGCTCTGTCACTTAGCAGTAGATGACCTTGATAAAGGTGTGTATCCTGTCTGTGACTTGGTCTCTTCTTCTATAAAATGTGGATAATAGCTACACTTAAATCATTGGCTTTTTATTAAAATTGAATGAATTTATATTGGTACAACACTTAGAACACCACCTAAAACATTCTAAATACTAGCTAAATGTTAGCTGAAAGTGTTTAAAAATGAGTGTTTCTAAAGAGTATATAAATGACAGTCATAGTACAATCAAATATAGCAACATACACTTTTTCAGGGGAAACTATTCATTTTGAAGTATTGATTCTGTTATCATTAGCATTATTATTATTAATTATTATTGTTGTTATTATTGTCATATGGCTTTAGCAATAAATTAACAATTTGTATGTTGAGAATCCTTTGATTTTTTTAGTGTGGAAGATATTTTTGGGGTTTTTCCTTGTCAGAACATACTATTCCTACCTTTGAATAATCAAAATAACATCAAAGACAAAGCAAACACACAGGAAGTTTTATCTATATGCTTATATGCCATGTATGTATTATTTACATCTATATATGCTATATACTTTTGGTTATTAAAGCAAAAGCAAATACTTTATGTCTGTATAATATATTGATACCGTACATTATAAAAAAAGAGTAATATTTGACAATCTCTCCTACCCAATGTTATGGAAAAGCTTTTCATGTAAGATTTGTGTTGAATAGTAAACACACACACACACACGCGCGCGCGCGCACACACACACACACACACACACACACACACACAGGGCTACCTGGGTGGCTCAGTCATTTAAGTACTGAACTCTTGATGTTCGCTTAGGTCATGATCTCATGGTTCGTGAGTTCAAGCCCCATGTTGGCCTCTGCACTAAAGGTGCAGAGCCTGCCTGGGATTCTGTCTCTCTCCCTGTCTCTCTCCCCGTGCCTGCTCTCTCTCCCCCACCTCTTTCTCTCTCTCAAAATAAATAAACTTAAAAAAATATGCTCTTTTAGATGATTAAAAATATCTCTGGATTAAGTAACTCATATGAGAGCAGTGGATTTATTTTAGGTATTTTTTGAGGACATTGTATAGGAAATCATGCTAAATGCTTATGAAGAAAAAATAAAAAAACAGAAAAATGTCTCAGGTTTAGTATGAGACATAGACACTCGGTCTTAAGCATTTGGTTTGTTTCTCATGGACACCAAGAATCCTGATAAGGATTCTTTTTTTTAACTTAAAATATTTATTTTTTTTAAGTTTTTATCTATATTCCAGTTGGTCAACATGCAGTACAATATTAGATTCAAGTATATAATATAGTGATTCAACAATTCCATTCAGTACCCAGTGCTCATCACAGCAAGTGCACTCTTTAAGCCCCATCACCTATTTTAATCATCCTCCCACCCGCCTCTTCATCAGTAATCATCCGTTTATTCTCTATAGTTAAGAGTCTGTTTCTTAATTTGCCGCTCTCTCTTCTTCTTCCTTTGCTCATTTGTTTTGTTTTTTAAATTCCACATATGAGTGAAATCATGTGGTGTTTGTCTTTTTCTGAAGGACTTATTTCGCTTAGGATTATACTCTTTACCTCCATCCATATTATTGCAAATGGCAAGATTTCACGTTTTCATGGCTGAATAATATTCCATTATATATATTATATAATATGTGATATGTGATGTGTGATACATAATATATGATATATAATATAATATTATGAACATAATATAATATATTATATATAATAAGTGTATATACTTCTTTTTCAGTCATTAGTCAGTGGACACTTGGGCTATTTCCATAATTATATATAATGCTGCTATAAACATCAGATTACATGTAACCCTTTGAATTAGTATTTTTTTAGTCTTTGGGTAAGTACATAGTAGTGCAATTGCTGAATCATAAGGTAGTTCTATTTATACCTTTCTGAAGAAACTTCATACTGTTTTCCATAGCAGCTTCACCAGTTTCCATTCCTTCCAACAGTACAAGACGGTTCTCCTTTCCCTACATTCTTGTCAACACCTGTTGTGTCTTGTATTGCTGAATTTAGTTATTCTGACAGGTGTGAGGTGATATCTAATTGTAGTTTTGACTTGCGTTTCCCTGATGATGCGTGATGTTGAGCATTTTCTCATATACCTGTTAGCCATCTGGATGTCTTCTTTGGCAAATTGTCTATTCATGTCTTCTGCCCATTTTTCAACTTTATTATTTGTTTATTTGGGTGTTAAGTTTGATAAGCTCTATACATATTTTGGATGCTAACACTTTATCAGATATGTCACTTGCAAATATCTTCTCCTATTCTATAGGTTGCCTGTTAGTTTTGTTGACTGTCTCCACTGTGAAGAAGCTTTCTATTTTGATGACATCCCAATAGTTTGTTTTTGCCTCTTTTTCCCTTGTCTTTGGAGACATATCTATAAACAAGTTGATATGGCTGATGTCAAAGAGGTTACTGCCTATGTTGTAAGATTTTTATGGTTTCAGGTTTCACATTTAGGTCTTTAATCCATTTTGAATTTATTTTTGTGTATGGTGTAAAAAAGTGGTCCAATTTCCTTCTTTTGCATGTTGCTACCCAGTTTTCCCAACACCATTTGTTGAAGAGATGTCTTTTCCCCATTGGATATTCTTTCTTGCTTTGTCAAAGATTAATTGACCATATAGTTGTGGGTTCATTTCTGGATTCTCTATTCTGTTCAATTGATCTATGTGCCTGTGTTTGTTCCAGGATCATACTGTTTTAATCACGACAGCTTTGTAATATAACTTGAAGTCTGCAATTGTAATGCCCCCAACTATGCTTTTCTTTTTCAAGGTCGCTTTAGCTAATCAAGGCTTTTGTTGTTCCATACAAATTTTAGGCTTATTTGTTTTAGCTCTGTGAATAATGCTGTTGGTACTTAGATAGGGATTGCATTAAATGTGCAGATTGATTTGTATAGTATAGATATTTTAAAATTATTTGTTTTTTTTGTTTCTGTTTTTGTTTTGGTTTTTGTTTTGTTTTTTTGGATCCATGACCATGGAATACTTTCCATTTCTCTGTGTGTCCTCTTCAACTTCTTTTTCAGCATGTTAGAGTTCTCAGAGTAAAGGTCTTTCATCTCTTGGTTAGATTTATTCCTAGGTGTCTTACTGGTTTTGGTTGTAATGTAAATGGGATTGATTCCTTTATTTCTCTTGCTGCTGCTTCATTATTGATGTATAGATATACAACTGTTTTCTATATGTTGATTTTGTATCCTGTGACTCTACTGATATATATATATATATATATTTTTTTTTTTAGTGTTCACTTGTTTTTAGAGAGATAGCAAGCAGGGGAGGGGCAGAGAGAGAGGGAGACAATGGATCTGTAACAGGCTTCACACTGTTAGCGCAGATCTTGACGCAGGGCTAGAACTCTCAAACTGTGAGATCATGACCTTCTCCAAAATCAACAGTCAGACGCTTAAGCAACTGAGCCATCTAGGTTCCCCAGCGACTTTACTGAATTTGTTCTAGCAGTTTTTTGGTGGAGTCTTTTGGGTTTTCTACATAGCATTATCATGTGTTCTACAAATAGTGAAAGTTTGACGTCTTCCTTTCTGATTTGGATGCCCTTTATTTCTTTCTTATTGATTCTTTCTGATTGTTGAGGCTAAGACTTTTAGCCTCTATGTAGTTTATGTGGTTCTAGCCAGTACTATACTGAATAACAATAGTGAGAATGGACATCACTGTCTTGTTCCTGATCATAGAGGAAAATCTCTTAGTTTTTTCCCCATTGAGGATGATAATAGATGTGGGTTTTTTCATATATGGCCTTTATAATGTTGAGGTATGTTCCCTCTAAACCTACTTTTTTGAGGGATACAAACTATTTTTACTCTTCAGTAAGGACATATATATTTAAAGCCAATCTTCTTTATAGAAATATAAGCTTATATTGGGACATTAAGTTATTTTTCTATTTTTCATACCATACAACCAATGCTACTTTAGTGCCTTATCTATGGTAGGAAGAATTAGTGGCAAATGTTTATCATGAAGAAAGAGAGACATAAAATTTTAAGAGATGAGATGGTTTCTCTCTCCTGTGCTAATTCTTTTAAGTTGTACTTTGCTGTATTACTCACAGAAGCAATATATAAAGGTAATGTCAAAAGATGACTACTTAAAAGAATTATTTAAATAAAAACATACTAACTTGAAAGTATTTAAAAGTCACAATAATATTTTTATCAATATTGAGTGTACTATATTTTATTTGTTCCAAAATACACAGGAAGGAAGATAAAGTATTATATTTAAAAAATCTAAGGGGACTAATATACACAATTCTTTCTCCACGGGCAGAGGTAGAGGGAGAGTGAATTCTTCTAGACTTTTAAGAGTTAAATGAAAAACTATACTTTTCTAGGTAATTAATTCCTGATGTAATTACCAAGAAAAAGGTTTACAATTTTTTTCCCAAGAAACTCATTCTCTTATCCTCCCCAAATGTGAAGAAATTCTACATGTTTCAAAAACGCTAATACATTTTCATAGTACTATTTTTTCCCTCAAATATTATTCAACCCATTCACAATATAGCCTAAGAATCCCAAATACTTACTGACTTGTCATTATGGTAATGTTTATTGCTGATGGCTTAAAGTTAACTTTCAGAAATTGTAATAAATAAACTGTGAGTTCTGTTTGTTAACTTAATCATTATGTGTGGAATCTAGAATTTACAATCTTACATATTTCTCTGGGCATATGCTTTATTTATTTTGAGATATTTAAGGAAAAATAAAATGAAAAGCATATAACGAAGAAATAATTAAGTACAAAAGTTAAATATATAACTATTTCTCTATATATGTATCTGTAAAAACACATACATCTTATACATGTGTATGTATATATATATCATATTTTTTATTCACACAGTTAGTGTGTGCATTAAAACTTTGCCAGTATCTTAGGCCAAAAGTAGCATCTTTTTAAGTTTCAATTTGTATTAATAGTGATGCATGATTCCTTAAGCTGATGCTTATTGGTCCTTTCTGTTTATTCATTGAATTGTGTATTTATATTTTTTAGCCGCTTTTATATTTGCATTTAAATGCTTTTCATTTGTAGAAGTGCTTTAGTAAAACCAAGGATACTAATATCAAGCATTAACACTTGTAAATAACCATAACTAATATTTATTAACATTTTACATATTTTATTCTCTAGTTTGTCTACCATCTATATTAAATTTTTCCTGAAACTTAGTGACTTTAAATTGTCATCTTATTTTTTCATAATATTGTAAGTCAGGAATTTAAGAAGGCCTTCATTGTGTGTTCATCTCTGACCCACATGGGAGTGGGACAGCACCTGAAGCTGGAGGACCCACCTCAAAGTTGGCTTCTTAACTCAGAGTCCTGGCACTTTGATGCTCTCATCTATCTGTTGTGAGTTCTCTCTTCTAAGACTTCTCCGTGGGCATGGCTTTTTCACAGCATGGCAGTTTCAGGGTGTCATTTATGATGGCCCACTTTCCCCCAAGCTAACATTTAAGAGCAACTATTGCAAGTTACCTGGATAGTAACTGGGTCACTCATATACTGTTGGTGGGAGTATATACACAAATGGTATAGCCATTCTGAAAAACAACCTGGTTGTTTGTTTTTTTGTTTTTTATAACTCCAAGCATGCAATTATCATGTGACATAATACTTGTACTCTTAAGCATTTAACCCAGAGAAATGGAAATTCTGTTCAGACAAAAACCTGTGTACAATTCATTGTAGCTTTATTTCATAAAGATCAAATACTGGAAATACCCCAGGAACACTGTGATATATCCATATCGTGGAATGCTTCAATCATAAGAAAGAATAAAACTATTGAAACGTGACATAAAACTTTGAAGAACTTCCAGGGGATTATGTTGTGTGAGAAAAGTCAATATCAAAAGGTCACATAGTATATGATTCCATTTATATCACATTCTTAGAATGTCAAATTATAGAAACCAAGAACATATTTGCAATTAATTGCCAGAAGTTAGGAATGAGGAAAAGAAATAAAGAAGGCAAAAGTAGTTATAAAAAAATATCATGGGGTGAGGGGCACCTGGGTGGCTCAGTTGGTTAAGCATCTGACTCTTGATTTCAGCTCAGGTCATGATCTCAGGTTTTGTGAGTTTAATCACTTTTATATTTGCATTTAAATGCTTTTCATTTGCAGAAATGAAATAATCAATCTGCAGAGCCTACTGGGATTCTCTCTCTCTCTGTCCCTCCTCTGTCCATGCTCTGTATCTCTCTCAAAATAAATAAATAAACTTAAAAAAAAAAAAAACAGGGGCTTTCATTATGGCAATAGAACTAACTGTTCTGCATCTTACTATGGTGGTAGATATAGAAGCTTACAGGTGTAATAAAATTACATAGAACAGAAACATGCAATGCAAATAAACTTGTACATGTAATACTAGAGAAAGCTGAATAAGATCATCAGATTGTATCTACTCTGGGAAACAATAGGAAGGTTCCTCAAAAAATTAATAATAGAACTACCCTACAACCCAGAAATTGCACTACTAGGTATCTATCCAAGGGATACAGATGTGTTGTTTTGAAGAGATACATGCACCCCAATGTTTATAGCAGCACTATCAACAATAGCCAAAGTATGGAAAGAGCCCAAATGTCACAATGGAATATTACTGGGCAATTAAAAGGAATGAAATCTTGCCATTTCAACTACATGGATAAACTAGAAGGTATTATGCCAAGTGAAATCAGTCAGAGAAAGACAAATATCATAAGACTTCACTCATATGAGGACTTTAACATACAAAACAGATAAATACAAGGGAAGGGAAGCAAAAATAATATAAAAACAGGGAGGGGGACAAAAACATAAGAGACTCTTAAATATAGAGAACAAACAGAGGGTTACTGGAGGGGTTGTGGGAGGGGGCGATGGTCTAAATGGGTGAGGGACATTATGGAATCTACTCCTGAAATCATTGTTGCATTATATGCTAACTAACTTGGAAGTAAATTTTTAAAAATGAATTAAATAAAAAGGATCATCAGATTTTATATATGTCAGTATCCTAGTTGTGATACTGTTTTATAAGAAGTTGCCATTGGAAGAAACTTTAAAAGGCTACACCAAAATTTCTCTGTATTATTTCTGAAAACTGAACCTGATTCTACAATCATGTCAAAATAAAAAATTTAATTAAAAAAATGTAAAGCCAAAAATGCAATTGCAAGCATAGAAGTGTGGTTTAAAAATAGTGCTCTTGAATACCATAAATGAATAAAAGATATTTCATATAATCACTTACATTCAATAGGTCATTGATTGTTTTATTCATAACAATAAGAAAATAAAAAGGAAATGACAACAAAAGACTAGTTTGCACTCTTATACCATTCTTTTTACCATGCTCTGTAACCCCCATACTTTCTTTCTCCTTTCACCCAGAAGGAAGGCTAGAAGAGGTTTTGTTTGTCCATCTTTTGATCCCAGTGTGGATTATTTCCTGCTTTTTAATAGATTAATGTATTTTATCATTGTTCAATTTGTTTTTCATTTTCATGGTGGTTATATCCAAGATTTCTTCTATTCTAAAAAAAATTCTTAAACTTTATTTTATTTTATTATTTTATTTTTCTAGTATGACTAATATAACAGATGTGTTCACTCTTCCCTGTGAAAACTAGATAGACTTGCCTAAAGCTGTCTCTTTCAGTGAATTTCAGACTTCCCTGAATTTCAGTGAATTTATATAGAATCACGCTCCTATGGTATAGACTCTGCCTTCAGATCTCTTAATTGCATATGTTATTTTTATTTTGTGATATCCCAAGGAAAAATAAATTCATCCCTTTCCCTAGTGTCAATTGGTACACAGATAGGGAGATAGAGACAGACAGTCCCCAGACCATGAACAACTTAGATTTAAATAAAAATTTTAAGATGACAGAGAGGGTTTATACTGTAACAACTCATTTTCTCCCTCAAAATATCTGTTAACTATTCTAGTTTTTGAGGTTTCATTATCCCTCTAAATTCCCAATATCTTCTTTCTGTCTGATTCTCCATTCTATTTCTTTTCCTTGAATTTATGCTCCAAAAGTGAAGAACAAAATTACTTATCCTGCCTCAAAATTTACCCTTTATTCCCCTATTACGAACATCTAAATCTTGCAAAAAATGAAAAAAAAAATAAAAAAGAAAAGGTTAGGAGACATTCTCTTTCTTGATGATAAAATTTTCTTCTAACTGTTGTAATTATAAGAATAATATTATTAGAATTCTAACATATAGCTATAGGGATATAGAGTCAACAGTGAATATTTCCCTGCTCAACCTCTTTTTCTGTACCATATTATCACTATTTAGAGTTTATTCCAGTTACCATTTTATTATGTAGGGCTATTGTATACATTTTCAGTACATACAAAGGCATTTTGCAAGGTTTTACTTCAAATATCTGTCTTTTACATGCATTAGTATCAGCATTTATAATCTTAACTTTAACAAGTGCTGAATATTACATCATTTAATGAAATGACAAAGTTCATTATCATCCTTTAAATTTCCCCATTCTTGTTTTCTCTATTTTACTGTCTTATTATGTAGCAAAATTCTGTTTATACCTGGGGGGATGTTTTTTGGTGGGGGAGACAGTTAGGGAGTAAAAGTATAAGAAAGATTTTACAGGATCAGAATGTGTTTAACACACACAATAAACAGTAAATATTAATAAAATTGCTGACAATGAGAGAAGAAATATTGCAACTCCTGATCATTTCTCTAAAAGTCTAATTTTTTTCTCAGAACATTCTACTCTATCCTTCTTAAATAAGGCCAGGATTTAAACTTTTGAGTCTCAGACTATTTCCCCCAATTCCCCACTAATTGAAAAGAAAAGAAAATATTTGGATGGAAAGGGTAAGGAAATAGACTAGAGAATGAACACTGAATTCTGCTGTGTACCAACTTTTGAACACAATATATTTTTCAGTCCTCACTACAGCATAATATAGATAGATGTGTCTCCAATTTATTACACATGTGAATCTGACTTAAAGAGTTTAAGCTACTTCCCCAAAGTCTCTGATTGTGCTTTCTGCTACATTACACCATTTCCTTCCCAAAGATAAGAAAACATCCCATAAAAGTTAGACGTAAAAATCCTAAGTTGCTGAATTGCATGGCCTTCCATTCTACTAGTTGAAAAACTCATGGTTGATGAGATCATTGGAGTGAGGTGCATAGATAACTTTAAAGGATGCCAGTCATGAGACAGCCAAGAAATTGACCCTATTAACTCATTCAAAGATACTCCTGATTTCATTTGAGACAGGAAGTTAGGGCTAATGATGGAATTTTATTACCAGAAAGTGTCATATAATGAAGTCTGTTAGTTTTACAGACAGGGAAACTGAGTCTTAGAGGTATTAGGTGGCATATGTCTTGTAACAGATATATTGTATGGCAAAACTCCAATTCCTCTGTGGTCTGGTGATTATTTCATTGGACTACACTGGGCTGGTGAACTACAGCATCCACAATAACTGTTTATCTCATGGGATAAATCCCTTAGAAACAGTGGGCTGTATCAAACAATAAAGACAGAGCTAAATCAGAATAATTCCAAGAAGACCAAGAAAAGAACCAGGCATGCTTTCCAGAGTTTACTGCTGAAGGATTAAACTGAAATATTGATCTATCTTATGCAAAGGGCTTATTTCAGATGAATAGTCTGTGCTCACCTGTTCCGATTTAGTTGTTCTGCTGAACAGCTTCGTTTCTAATAGATGAAACTAAACAAGAAACAACAACTAGTGGCAATTGTTTACAAGTATTCAGGAGCTAGGCAGACTTAAGAATTACCTTCTATGGGTGCGCCTGAGTGGCTCAGTTGATCAAGCATCCAACTCTTGATCTCCGCTCAAGTCTTGATCTCAAGGTTGTGAGTTCAAGCCCCACATTGGGCTCTGCACTGGGCATGCAGCCTACTTTAAACAAAAGAAAAGAAAAGAATTACCTTCTACATTTGATGTAACAAATGAAGTGAAGGAGGAAACAAAAAATAACTAAATGATATGTCCCATTATAAAAAATAACCAAAGTTGTTGTATTGCAAAAATAACAGATATTTTACAAAAGACATTTCTATTAAAATTCACACATATGGCCTAGTTTTAATAATATGTTATTGCAATTTAAATTTTAACTTAGGGTAAAGAAATGTAACTTAAAGTGACTAACAAAGTGTGATACAACATATTATCTTTTCCTTAACCTCTATCTCTATACATGTGTTTCCAAAAAAATTTTAGTAGTGGTTATACTTTATGGAAATGATGGTTTTCATAGTGTCTAGTATGTTTTCTCTAATGAAAATTTCCCATAATGCCATGGTAGGGCAGCTTTCTGATCTCTTTCAATCTCAGCACATGCAGTGCTTGTATGCTACAGATCAAAAACAAAAGAGAAAGCATGGTAGAATGATTTTCCATGGTGTTGGCACAGGGCTATTTCCTCATAATAATGGAGTCCAAGCAGCTGGCAGGAATGTTATAAAATGTCAGCTCTCCTATGTAGTTAGACAGTTTAAATTCAGTGGCATTTCACATCTCTGTTATGTAGCTCTATCGTAACAGAGGTGGAATCCACACCACACTTCGTGTTAAAATGTCATTAAAAGTAAAATGAGAGAACTCTTCACCTACCCACTGATGTTCTTTCTGGTCTACACAGAAGCAACAAACTCAGGTTCAAGTTGCTGAAAACAAACAATTAGAAATCAAATCAAAGCCTGTTTGGCTTCACAATTGAATGCCGAGATGCAATAAGAATAGTAACAATGCAAAGTAATAGCCTGCCGAATTCAATGAATACAGCTTAATAACTTTGGACCATAGCAAGACTTGGGTAAAATTAAAAAGTAATGTAAAGCTTCTTGGGTATGTTCCATTGAATTAGTATTCTGAAGCACGTGCCTACACGCCTTCCATTATGAGGACTGCTGGTTTCGTTTACAGAAACTGCCTATATTAGCCAGGACTAATGTGTAAAAACGTATTGTATGCTGGCCTATAAAGGCACACCAAATTTTCATTATGTTTCAGTTCAAAAGTGCTTGTTTTGCAGGATGGAGTCCATGTCAATAAAATGGATTGTATGTCACTTAAACCAAGCGGCATGCTAATCTTCTAGAGGCCTCTGTCCTTAATCTCTGCAGGACATGAGTCAGTTTAGAAGTGTGAGCTGTTCTCACAGGTAGCAACTATTGAGCTCTTTAATATAAATTCAAAAGCAAAGCTTATCAGTGTGTTTCAGAAATTGCTTCAATGTGGTTTCTGTCTACGAAAAAAAATTTCCTCTTCTTCTCCCAAATCCATGGGCAAATTCCAAGTTTTTACAGTGCCTGGGAGCACCTTTTAATTATAAATAAATTGGTTTTGGTGATAGCTGCCCTGTGACCAATTGGATTAGAGGCATTTCTTCTGGCTATTATGAAGCTAACTTGACTATTGCCCTCGTGTAGTTAGGCATGATCAAAATATTAAGTAAAACAGTGTCTCCATCCAGAACTTCAAGACCCAGTGGCCTATTTTTTTTAAATAGTGCCATAAATACCCATTTTATAACAAAAAAGCAGAATGATAGGGTTGGAATCAAGAATTCTTTGGTTTGTGAAGGAAGTGACAAAGCTTATGGAAAATGATTTGGGTTTCTTTCCTTATATTTTAAAATCACTTACCCTATATCATGCGAAAGCTAGAAAGGCTTAAAGACAGTCTACAAAACAAATCTTGGATCTAAGAGCAAATGGGTTTACAATAAAGTCTTTAAAACATGAAATTAAATAGAAGGCCATCCTGTGACCTTTTATTTTATTTTCTGAACACCAAAAGTATACAATTTCTGTTACTTGTTCTAAATAGAATAAAATGCAATCATTACAGAAAGTAATGATCTGTATTCCAGTATAACACCTTCCACAAAAGAATAAAAAGCTCATGTCTATTTCTATATTATGTCTGATATTAAATGACACTTTATTGATAAATACAAAATGAAATTTTAAAGCCAAATTAATATCATCACATAAAAATATATCAACAAAATAAAATGATGAAACATTCTGTCATCTCTGAGACCAAAACACTAGAAAATAAGTTATGAAATTAAAGGGTATGTTTGTATAAAGGAATATTTTCTTTCATACAGAATTTTAACAAGTTTTTTTTTTTATTAAAATTTTCTTCTCAAAAGTTTGTGCAAAATATAAATTCACTCTTTGGAAATAAAGTATGTGGATCAAGTTTTATTTCTATTGATGATTTCAAATCTATCACTGACTTGGATTGTTGTAATAAAAAAATTTTCTCTTAATTATTTACATATAAATACTGAAGCATATTGAGTAGTGTATATAATGATTCCAGAATAAAGCACTAACATTTGTCTTCTTAAGATATCCTTCATATAAGTTTGTGTTATTCCCATATTCATAGAATAAATAATGTATGTGTTGTTGAATGACCAATGAATATTGTGAGCTGATTAATGAAAAACTACATTTACAACAATAAATCAGTTTACTAGAGGCAAAAATTTACAGTTTATTGTACTTTACTGTGAAGAAACAGCCAGCTAAAATTTTGGAACCACTGCCAAAGAATTATACTATCATATCCATAAAACAAATGATTCTAATGACACGTTTAGTAGGGAATGTTTTAAAAATGATTTTGGAAATTGTATTTCATACAGTTATGAAAGATGTTGATTTTGTTACTAGTATAAAATTTAAGGAGTATCTAAATACATAGGTCTTTATGTTTTTTTTTTTGAAGTATAATAAACATACATTATCTTAACTTCAGGTACACAACATAATGATTCCATTTTTGTATATATTGAGAAACAATCACCACCATAAGTCTAGTTACCATCTGTCACCATAGAAAATTACAATTTTTTCATTGAAATGGAACTTTTAAGATTTACTTGCTTAGCATCTTTTAAAGTTATAATACAATATGATTAACTATAGTCATGAGGCTATACATTACATCCTCATGAATTATTTATTTTATAATTGGAAGTTTGTACCTCTTGACACCAATCACCCATTTTGCCCATCCCCCAACATCCTGCCCTCTGGCAACTACCAATCTGTTTTCTGTGTCTGTCAAGTTTGGTTTCTAGGTTTCACATATAAGTAAAATCATATGGTATTTCTCTTTCTCTGTGACTTATTTCACTTAACATACTAACCTCAAGGTCTATCTGAATTGTTGCAAATTGCAATGTTTCATTCTTTTTATAACTGAGTAGCATTTCATTTTCTATTTATCCATCCATTTATCAATAGATACAAGTTTCTTCCATGTCCTGGCTATTGTAAATAATGATGCAATGAACATAGGGGTGCATGTATCTTTTCAAATCAGTGGTTTTATTTTCTTTGGGTAAATACCCAGAAATGGAATATCTGGTTCATATGGTAGTCCTATTTTTTATTTTAATTTATTTTATGTTATTTTATTTTATTTTGAGAATCCTTCATACTCTTTTCCATAGTGGCTGTACCAATCGACATTCCCACCAACAGGGTATGAGGGTTCCCTTTTCTCCACATTTTCTTCAACACTTGTTATTTCTTGTCTTTCTGATAATAGCCATCATAACAAGTGTGAAGTGATATCTTCTTATGGTTTTGACTGTGTTTCTCTGATAATTAGTGATGTTGAGAATATTTTTATGTGCCTGTTGGCCATCTGTATGTCTTCCTTGGAAAACTCTCTATTAAGATTCTCTGCCCATTTTTTAAATGAAATATTTGTTTGTTATTGAGCTGTATAAGTTCTATATATTTTTTTGGCTATTAATCTCTTATCAGATACATGGTTTGCAAATACAGTTACTTTGAACAACAATGGTTTGAAATGAGTGGGTCACGTGGATGTTTTTGATAAATGTTGCACAGTATTAGAAGTGTATTTTGTCTTCCTTATGATTTTCTTGGCAACGTTTTCCTTTCTTTAGCTTTCTTTATTATAAGAATGCAGTATATAATACATATAACATACAAAATACGTGTTAATCGACTGTTTGCTCCTGATAAGTCTTCTGATCAACAGTTGGCTATTTAGTAGCTAAGGTTTGGGGGAATAAAGTTATTTGTAGATATTTGACTGTGTGAGTGGTCAGTGTCCCTAACACAGTTTGTTCAAGTGTCGGTTGTATCTTCTCCTGTTTAAGGTTACCTTTTACTTTTTGGTTTCCTTTACTATGAAGAGGATTTTAGCTTAAGGTAGTACTGTTTGTTTATATTTGCTTATGTTGCCATTGCCTTTAAAGTCAGATCCATAAATATATCACCAAGACTGATGTCATGGACCTTAACATCTATGTTTCCTTCTAGGAGTTCTATGATTTCAGGTCTTACATTCAGGTCTTTAATCCATTTTCAGTTAATTTTTATGTATGATGTAAGATAATGACCAGTTTCATTCTTTTGCATGTGACTGTTCATTTTTTCCAACTAAAGACATTGTCCTTTCCCCAACGTAGATTCTCACCTCATTTGCTATAAACTAATTGACCGTGTGTGCATGGGTTTACTTCTACGCTCTCTATTCTGTTTCATTCCTCTATATGTCTGTTCTAAAGCCAATATCATGGTGTTTTGATTACTATAGCTCTGTAATATAGTTTATATGTAATATAGTTTAAAATCAGGAAGCATGATGCCTTCAGCTTTGTTCTTCTTTCTCCAGATTGCTTTAACTTTTTGGGATTTTATGTGGTTCCATAAAAATTTGAAGCTTGTTTGTTAGAATTCTGTGAAAAATTCCACTGAAATTTTAATAGGGATCACGGTGAATCTGTAAATTGCCTTATACAGCTTAACAATATTAATTCTTCCAATCCTTGAACATGGAATATCTTCCCATTTACATGTGTCATCTTCAATTTCTTTCAACAATGCCACATAGTTTTCAGTGTCCCTCATTGGTTAAACTTATTATAGGTATTTTATTCCTTTTGATGCATTGTAAATGGGATTTTTTTCTTAATTTCCCTTTTTTGATATTTTGTTGTTAGTGTATAAGACACAGTAGATTTTTTATATTGATTTTGTACCTTGCAACTTTATTGAATTTGTTTATTAGTTCTAACAGATGTTTGTTTGTTTGTTTTGTGAACTCTTTAGGGTTTTCTATGTATATAATCATATTGTCCGTAAATACTGACAATTAGTTTTATTTCTTCCTTTCCAATTTGGATGCATTATTTTTCCTATCTTATTGCTCTGACTAAGACTTCAAATATTATGTTGAATAAAAGTGGTGTGAGTTGGTGTCTTTGTCTTTCTTATTCTTGATCTTAAAGGGAAATCTTTAACTTTTTTTTTTTTTTTTTTTTTTGCCATTGAGTATGTTAGCTGTGAGTCTAGGCACTTTCCAAAGCACTTTTTTGGTGCCTGGTCTCAGGACAAGTGAGTATGCAAATCATCCCTTTAATAGCAGAATCTCCATTCCTTACAATTGTATGGTTTTCCTGGATATAAGACCATTGGTTTTCAAAGCCAGACATTTTGGAGGTTTGTCTCTTTTGGTTGGTCCCAGGAACTGAGGTGCTTAATGTGGGGCACAAACTCTGTGCTCCTCAGAAAGAAAGCTGCATTTGTGAAATATCTCTTAATTGTGGATTACTGCAGTGGGAGTGGGATTTGGGGGAGACCAAATCTCTGTCTCCCCCACCCGTCTTGATGTGACCCTTTTATCTTTTGTGTGGAAAAGCTGTACTGTACTGTATAGCTCTACTATTTTCAGGTATTTTTCAGAGGGAATTATTTCATATTTAGCTACAGATTGGTTGTGTCTATAGAAGGAGGTGAGTTCAGGATCTTTCTATGCTGCCATCTTGAACTACCTTCCCAGTCACTATGTCTTAATGTAATAAAAGCATAAGTTTGTGTTGGATTGTTATTAGATTTGAACACTGTACATACAGATATTGTAATAGATATTGTTGTATATGAAAATGGATATCCATCTTAGGATCTTATGGATTACAAAGAAAATGAAAAAAACTCCAAGAGATGTTACCTAAGTTTAATCCCTAATATAACAAGGTTTCTGTACATAGAGCAGGATTTAGTGGCAGGAGCGACTTATTTTTAAATTTTGCTGATAAAGGAAATTAATATATTACAGGATCTAAGTATTTATGTGTTGTTGCTTTTTTTGGCTTCTCCAACATGAAGACCATGAATTATAAATAGTCACAAATATCACAGGTTTAGTCCAAACTCAGACCAAGAAGTTTAATGAAGAAAAACATAAGTCTTGGTTCAGAAGATTTGACCTCTCCAATCATTTAAATTCTAAGTATATATTCAAAGTGCATTATTGCATGTTTAATATTGCCTTAATACCCAAACTCAAACAAAAGAACATGGTGTCAAAATTCTTTCTGCTGTCTACCAGTTAAAACATTTCATGAAATAAAACTGAAATTGCTGCATTACTAAATCCTGTAAATATATACTAAATTATATCCAGGAGCAGTACCTGATGTTTTTGAATAGCGACTTATAGCACAGAGGAAGGAAATTATCGATTCTGATTTATGTGACATATGTGAAAAGCCATCCTGAAGGATTCTAGGATAACATTGGTCCTTCTATGAATGCTCTCTTCTACTAGATGATCTCTTAGTATTTTATATTTAATCTCTGGCTCAGTGTCAATTTATAATTTTTAAATAAATAGATCAAATTTATATGTGATGTAGAAAATTTGGATTCATTTTACATTGTTATCACAAGGGAAATTACATAGAATAAAAATACTTAGCCTATATTGAACATAGAAGACCACAATTCTTTATTATTTTAACTTAGAGAATGTCTGTTTTCTTTATATGCCTCCAAGTTACATAAAGTATAAAACTATTGTAGGTTTAACAGAGTATGAGATGAGGACATTTTTATCCAAGGGAAAAAACACAAAGAGAAGTAGAGCATTATTCCCCATACTTTTCTTGAGGTCAGATAAAGAGACCTTGAGTACAAAAAACTTGTCCCTCTTGATGTGGAGGCAATTATTTATACTGTGTGGGCTGGAAAAATTGACACTTGTTAGAAAGGAAGTGGCGAATAATTATTTCTTTCTTTATACAGCTTCAGAAAGTAAATTAATGCACTAGCTTATTAGAAAGGAAGAACTAAGTTGCTGAATATGGTTGTCCATATCAATTATGTGAAAAAAAGGATATGCATTTAGAATACCAGGCTAAAGGCATTTGGGGGTAGGTTTTACTGCATTTTTTATAATTGAATCTTTGGTAATAAATGTTGATTGGGTCATGCATATAGACAAAGGGTTCATCTTATTTGAGAGTATCTCTTCATATTATCCTGCTTTGGATGTAAATATTAAAATTATTAAAATTCTTTAACGGTACATTTATTCCTTTTAAGAATTCACACATAAGTTTACCTGGATTTACATAGCTAAGGAACATCAATTTGTTTGATGGCTTTAAGTGGAGGTCAAATATAGAATATATTATTTGAAGAATACCTAAAATATATTAAGAGTTTTCTCTTAGCCAGAGACCTTGTAAGACTTTTGTGTACATAATTTCATTGTAAATTTTAGAATGATTATATGGGAGAAATATTAATATATCCAATATTCCAAAACAGAGGGTCAGATAAGTTAGGAAATTGGCCACAATGCACACAGGTTTGTGTTATAATTTGAATCCATATCTGTGGGCATAACACATGTTTGTTTTTTGAGAGAGAGAGAGGGCACAAGTGAGCAAGGGGCAGAGAGAGAGAAGGAGAGAGAGGGAATCCAGTGAGGAGCAGAGAAAGAAAGAGAAAAAAGGTGAAGGAGAAAGAGAGAGAGAGAGAGACATGTGGGGCTCACTCAAAGCTGGGCTCATGTTCACCCGAAGTGGGGTTTAACCTCACCTGATGTGGGGGTTGAGGTTACCCAATGTGGGAGTTGAACTCATTAACTGTGAGATCATGACCTGTGCCAAAGTCGGATGCTTAACTGTCAGAGCCATCCAGGTGCCCCATGATACATATTTTTAACACACTTTAATGTCACTCACACATTCCTTTCAAACCTAAAAGTTAATGTAATAATTTAAAATAACATGGACAATAAATGTTAATATCAGAGTTTCTTATAAAGTTATTTTTATTTCTAAGCATTTTCTTTTTTATTATTTACTTTCATATTGTAACATATCTTTAAAAATAATTGCAGTGAACTTCTTTTTTCTTTTCATATGTAAATATGTATTTAAATAGTTGTAATTGAAAACATACATTAGAATTGTTTTATTTAAATGTACTCACTTTTCCCTTATTTTTAAACTGTTTGAAACTCCAAATACCTGCCTTTTGCTATAATTGTTATCCAGAGGAGTTTTTTTTCCAAATTAAAAACAAAATAAATTTTGAAGTATGCCCTAGAAAAATATTTGGGCAACAAATTAAGTTTATTTTTAGTTACATTTAAAACTGTATTTCTCTCAGAATGTATTGATGATGACTTATTTAAAGAAAACAGAATTATTTTTAATATATAATCCCTGAATCTAGAATCTAAAGAAAATATGGCAATTAAAAATTGAATGTTTTAGATTTAATATTATTTTGCTTTAAAAATTTTTTTAGTGTTTATTTTTGAAGAGAGAGAGAGAGACAGAGACAGAGAGAGAGAAAGAGAGAGAGAGAGAGAGAGAGAGAATGAGTGGGAGAGGGGCAGAGTGAGAGGGAGACACAGAATCCGAGGCAGCTTCCAGGTTCTGAGCTGTCAGACAGAACCTGATGCAATGCTTGAACCCATAAACCCTGATATCATGATCTGAGCTGAAGTTGGACACTTAACTGCCTGAACAACCCAGGTGCCCCAACATTATTTTGCTTTAAATCATTAAACATTAATAAATCAGCAAGTTGTTCATATTAAGATTACAACAAAATTCCTCCTTGTCAAATTAGGAAATAGTGCTTCTTTTAAGTAATTAAAATCTTAGTTTGCGAACAAAATATTTAAAAAAATATATGAAGTCTAACAAGATTGTAATGTTGGTGTTGATTTTTTTCTTTTTAGGCAAAAACCCTGGGATATTTTAAAAGTCATTTTTGTATTAAAACTTCTGGCTAAGTACTTAAAAACATATCTTTGGTGTTGGCTTTTTTGTTTAATGAAGAAGAAGTGGTAGAGAGAACAGTTTGCTTTCCAAAGAAGAAACTTGGCATTGACACTTGTCTCTAAAATATGTGATGTTCATGTGATTCCTCGGATGCCTTCAAACTGGTGTCCAGCTGTTGGAAAATATTCTTGGTTTTGTGTGGCATTCACCCACAGATGCTGCTGCTGGATTCTTCTGTACCTGTTTGCTCTACCAAGTGTGCCAATCGGAGAGAATCAGAGCATGTGGTATGGATATCTAGATGCAAATGCTTAAATTATAAATAATGAAAGAAGAGGATAAAAGTACTTTCAAATAAAGCATATCCTTGCTTTAAATATTCTCTGTTTGGAGTTTAAGGGGTATTTAAAATGTGTGAGCACAAAGGAACGGCATTTAAAAAAAATAAGAAAGAAAAGAAAAAAGCAAGTTTTGAATGCTAAATTATAATTCCAAAGAGGGGATATTTTTTTGAAATTACTTAAAGGAAAGGTTTCTTTTTATTTCTATAAACAAACCCTGACATGGGAAATAAAGAAAAATATATTACTATGTAATTAGCAGAAAGCTCAGACAGTATTAAAGAATGAGGAATTCCTGCTATGATAATGTGAGGTATATATGTATTTCATTTCCTTCATGATATTATAGTGTTATTCAGGCAACTACTATGGTAATTCAAAAATTATCACTCCGTATCAATGTCATTAAAATTGCCATCTTCCTGAATTGGGTGCTAGAACAGAAAAATAAATTTAGTGGAAAAGGTAGAAAAATCCTAGTAAAGTCCAGGGGATATCAGGAGAGGTATATATGAGAATTCTATGTAAATATATCAGTATCTCAAAATAAAATGATTATTTTAAAAATTCATATTGGATTCTATCATATATGCAGGTTTTATCCATTCATTTAGCATATATTTACTCAGTGTCTGTTGGTGCTTGTAATAAATTGGGCAGTGGAAAATGAAAAACAAACAATACAACTCAAAATACAAAAAACCAATGTTTCCACTCTCATGGAACTTACAGGCTAATATGAAAGGTTTACTAAAGGAAAGAGGAAAAGCAGATATACAATTATATATTTTAAATATTTCAATTTTCAAATTTAATCATAAATTTAATGAGGGAGAAGTTTGCTGATAAAGAAATGTTTTTAAATGAATGCCTCTGTGATTTTTTAGGTATTATTTTATTAAAATAAAATATATGTAGCATATATTTAACAATATTTAGGTGCACAGTTCAGTGACAGTAAGTATATTCATATTGTTGTTCAACCATCAACGCTATCAGAAATTTCACCTCATCCCAAATGAAGCTCTGTACCCATTAAACATTAAGTCCCCTTCTCCACCTGCAATGTCCCCACCTTAGTACCTGGTAATCTATTTTCTACTTTCTGTTTCTATGTATCTCATATAAGTGGAATCATATGATATTTGTCCTTTTGTGTCTGTTTTTTTTTCCTTAGCATGCATTACTGAGCATTACGTTGTGTTTTTTAAAATCATCCACTTTGTAGCAAGTATCAGAAAATCATTCCGTTTTAAGCTGAAAAATATTCCATTTTATGTGTATATTACATTTTGTTTATTCACCTACTGGACATTTGGTTGCTTCCACCTTTTAGCTATAAGTATGCTCTTACGAACACTGCTGTACAAATATATGTTTAAATCTCTACTTTCAATTCTTAGGAGTATATACCCAGAAGTGAAATTTCTAGATTGTATGATAACCCTATGTTTAATATTTGGAGGAACTGCAAATTGTTTTCCACCACTTATGTTTTATAAGCAAGACCTGAAGTGTGCAAAGGGAAAATTGTTTGGAGAATCATTTAGATAGTGGATGGGTAGTAGGTAAGGAGTTGGAAGAAAGAGAAATTTTGAAGTAGAAGGAACAGGATGGGGCGGAGGCTCTGAGGCCAGAAAGAGACTGGCCAGTTTTCAAGACTGAAATGCGGGTAAATGTTGTTCATGGGGAAAGAAAAGGAGTTGAATTCAAGCTGAGGTGTGGACCCAGACAGGGGCCAATGCAGATAAAGGTATGTATGTCACTGAAGTACATGCATTTTAGTCTATGTAAAAAAGAAAATTGAAAGAATTTCTTTAAGTGGGATTACCCTATGACTTTATTGTTTACATGTGCAAAATGGATAGGAATAAAGCAAGAATATGTAAAGTGAGACACTTAGGAAGATCAGTGCTCCAGGTAAGATGTTTTTACTGTCTTGGGTAAGGAAGGTGGTTTTGTGATTTAGACACAGAGAATTAGGTGATAAATCCAATGTAGGGGACTAGAGAGGTGTCAGAAATCACTTCCAGGTTTCTACTTGTAATAACAGTATGAATGGTGGTACCATTTACCTAAATAGAAGAATTTGTTTTGAAACTTTCAAATTTGAGGCATCTTTTAGAAATCAAAATTCTTATTGTTATTAATTAAAAATTTTCCCTGACTTTAGGGTTTGTTGTTTATTTGTTTGTTTGTTTGTTTATAATATATATAGAGAGAGTATGAGTGGATGAAGAGGGGCAGAGGGAGAGAGAAACTTTTTTTATTTTTAAAATATTTTTTAATATTTATTTTATTTTTGAGAGAGAGACAGAGTGTGAGCAGGGGAGGGGCGGAGAGGGAGATACAGAATCTGAAGCAGGTTCTAGGCTCTGAGCTACCAGCACAGAGCCCAATGCAGGGCTTGAAACCATGAACCGTGAGATCATGACCTGAGCCAAAGGTGGATGCTTAACCAACTGAGCCACACAGGCACCCTGAGAGATAATCTTAAGTAGGTTCCACACTCAGCTAGGAACCTGATGCAGGGCTCGATCCCACAACCCTCAGATCATGACCTGAGTTGAAATCAAGAGTTGGACATTCCACTGACTGAGCTTCTGAGGCACCACTCCCTGACTTCAGAGTTATTTAAAAAGAAAGAATTTGAAAAATATTTTTTCAGTTTTCTCTTGTGAGACAGAGAGAGTGACCCTACAGAAAAAATATTTTATCTTTTTTTTTTCCTCATAGTATTCTGGCAGCAGTAGACAACTGGATCCTTAAAAGAAAAGCAAGATAACAAAATACATCTGAAAACTTTCAACACACATTTTATTTCATGGAGACATTAAAATTTTTTATTCACAATTATCTGGTTAATTTATCCTATGTAATCTGTCAAACCTGTTCACTCAAACAAAATATGCCCTACCTTTGATATATATTACAAAATGGCTTGACTCTTAAGTAGTTAAAATCTTACAATTCCCTTCATTTTATTTTATTTATTTTTTTTCCTTTTTTAATGTTATATATATATATATTTGAGAGAGAGAGAGACAGAGTGAGCAGGGGCTGGTCAGAGAAAGAGGGAGACACAGAATCTGAAGTAGGCTCAGGCTCTGAGCTGTCAGCACAGAGCCTGACACTAGGCTCGAGCCTACAAACTGCCAGATCATGACCTGAGCTGAAGCCGGACGCTCAACCAAGTGAGCCACCCAGGCGCCCCAATTCCCTTCATTTTAGAGGTTCATTGTCAATTATATTATTCCCTATGTAAATGGTCTACTCTCTAGTTTTATATTTTAGTCATTTCTATTGTTTGGTTGAAGTTCTTGATGTTTCTTTTGTTTTTGTTTTTGTTTTTGTGTTTTGTTCCTTCCTTTCTCACATGAATAGAAATGTTTTGGCAAAGAAAATTTATTTGTCACCCATTGTTAGGACTTTGAAACTGGCGTCACTTGGTTACTTATAGTCTTAGTGTGCTTGGGGTTTTACTGGTTTTATGCCACCTCACAAGTAGGTCATTCCCTTTGATACTTCACAATATAATTATTTAATCTAATTATTTTACTTCATTCATTTCATCTCCCTACAATATATTTCCAAATAAAATTCCTACTTAGGATCTTGGAGATAGTTAAATAAACCAAAAATATGCTATAGTAGAACTATAGTAGAACTATTTTCCTGTAGAAAATAGATTATTTTCATTTCATAATTTATGTACCATGCTATGATTAGCAGAATGGAAAGTATTAGCAAAGGATTAATTGACAAAGTGCCAATATGGTGGCAAGGAGGAATTATCACTTTGACTTTAGGGCTGTGACTTTTCATATTTTTATGGTTACATGAATCTATCATGTGTTTTATTATGTCTTCCTCTAACTATTCATTATCCATGATCAAAATGAAGCTTTACCTGAAATATACAGAAGAAATGAATGGATAAGGAAAAGAAAGAGGGGGAGGAAGATGAGAAAGAAAAGTGCAATTTTGAAGGAAAAATTAATGAAAGTTGATAGATATATTAAACTGTTTCACTGATTATAAACATATGATTCCTAATAATAATAGATTATGTTAGAAAATTAGAAAATATAAAAAAACACAGAAGAAAATAATGTTAATGGTAATCCTACTCACCAGAAATAAGCATTGTTTCCTTATTAGTGTATATTCTCCAGTATTTTTTATATAATGGAATCCAACTTATTTTTATCTGACCTTTTCTCACTGAAGAAAAAATTATAACATAACTATATACAAATATTAAAAACTACCTCCAAGCACATCTTCATCCAGTGCTGAAAAATATTATTTTTTATACATTTCTGGTAAATTTGCATTGAAAAGCTTGTCAGTCTTGATCACTGATACATAATTTGTGACTCTGCATTTACAGGTGGCCTACACACACTCATTTTAGCCATTAAAAGGACAAAAAAGACCCAACTGAAATAGTGATAAGTGTGGGGCCCAGGTGGATGGTGAAAAACCTTGTGATCTTGTCTAGTCTGAGTACCTGAGCCGTATCACTCCTTCTCTGAAAAACCTGTGAAAGTTTATTCATTGTGGATTCAGCATTTTTGGGGCCATTATAAGGACAAAAGAAATGCACTTCAATGTATAAACAGGATTGTGGAAAGACACATGAAATATATATTTTAAAAGAGTTGAAGAGCTACAAATGGACTCTTCTCTGAGACTTCTTTTGAATGTTGTGACATGTGTGGCACAGTGTGCATAGAGATAGAAATATCGTACTGGGAGCCAAACAAGGCACGGCTCCACATTTTGGTTTTACATCTTACATCTTCATGAAATGGAGCAAGTCCTTTAACCCTCTCCATCTGAGCTCAAATTACTCATCATTAAAATGAGATTCATAAGACCTCATTATTGATTATTGTGATTATTGGATGAGATTTGTGTAAACAGCTTAACATTGTAAGTGACGTACGTGAATAATAAATAGTAAAAATTAATGGTAATTGTGATGGTATTTCTTACATCACTGCTTCTTTTTCCTACTTGAATTACTATGATAATACCCTCGTAAAAAGGTACTATGTATCACATCCACATTGCTGATGCTCCTTTAAAAATTTGGGCAGATGTTGTTGAAGGGCACAAATTTGCAACTAGTAGAGAAATAACTCCTGAAGACCTAATGCATAGAGATTATAGTCAACAATATCTATTATAAACTTCAAAGTTTCTAAGAGACTAGATCTTACTTGTACTCACCACAGAAAAGAAATGGTAATTATATATTGTGACAGAGGTGTTAGCTCATGCTACAGTGGTAATCATTTTGTAATACATCCATGTTTCAAATCAACATATTGTATATCTTTAACATATACAATGTTATATGTAAATTATATCTTAATAAAATTTATAAATTGTTTAATTCATATGTGAAATTACAAATGTAACCAGAATGCACATTTTTCCTCTGCTCTACTTTGTAAATTCAGAGAAAGGGTGTCAGAATTCTATGACTGCTTTTTATATCCAGGGTTGTGTCCTTTTGAGGGCAGACCTTATAAAGGCAACTTTATTTTCTCCTGTCAGGAGACAAGCATAAAACAGGAAAAAAAGTACTAACCATTGAGATGAGAGATGTGGATCTTAGACCTTATTCTGCCACTCGAAGTTTATATGATCTCTAACAAATAATCTACCCTATTTGGGACACAGTATTTTGTTTGTGAATTAATGTATTAAATTAGATCACTGCACTGAGTTTTAACATTCTCCTCTTCTCCATTCCCTGTGCATTTGCCTTTCTCTTTGTAAATATCATAGAGCTCACATAGCAAATCTTCTCAAACATTAAAGGCCACTGTTGATTATAAACTGAGGAAAAGGATAATAATTGAATTCACGATAGAAAATAACATTTTCCTTTATTGAGATGTATGAGAACCATAAGGGCAACACTATCAAAGTATCAAAGATAGATCAATGAGGAAGTTTTATTGTCGGAGGAAAAAGATTTGATTTTCAGTTGCCAAAAATACAGTGAGCTGACAGAAGCCTAAAGCAGAATCTTTTGAACCAAAGGCAGTAGCATCAAGTTGGGATGAGTCCGGATAAAACAATAAATAAATAAATAAATAAATAAATAAATAAATAACATATATAAATAACTTGTTCTTGTACAACAAACAGATTTCATTAGGACTTCAATGAAAGGAGCTTATTTCTCCCTAAACTGAGGGCTTAGGACCTGCATGTCAAGTAATTTGCTAAGGAATGTACATTGTGGTCTAATTATCATCATAGCTACCATTTCAAATAGTTATCCTCATTACCTCTGTTTTATAGATGCAAAAACCAAGTGTCAGAGACATGCTTTATCCAAGGTCATATGAATAGTAAGTGAGTATGCCTAGATATGAACCTCTGTTTGGAAAATTCCAAATTCCACATCCTTAAATACAACACACAATTTTGAACTGGTGCCTTGGATGGATTAGAAATAAACTGAGACAGTTTCTCCTCTGGAGGCCTGGGGCAGCAGCAGAGACCCTACTAGCTTATGCCCCAGTCCAATTTCCTCCAACTTCCAAAGACCTCCTTGATTTCCCCCAGTATATGGTGCTGGTATCATTTTCCATGTATGCCATGGTTTGAAAAAGTTGAGAGGCTCTGCTCCAATATAGGACCTGAAAAAATACAAGAAATGGGAAAAAAGATGCTAAAAAAACATGTGTGGCTTCCATCTTTAAGGAAGGAAGGAAGGAAGGAGGAAAGGGATAAGGCAAGAGGAAGGAGGGAAGGAAGGAAGAAGGGGGGAAGGAAAAAAGGAAGGGAGGAAGAGAGGAAGGAAGGAAGAAAAATGGGAAGGAAAAAATAAGGAAAGGAGGAAAAAAATAAGAAAAGGGAGAAAAAAAGAAATCAGTTTGAGTAAGAAATTAATATGATCCCTAAGAAGGAATGTGTACATCTGTACCTTACATTTTACTGTTAAATATGTTAAATCCATAACTGTGCATAGAAGTTTTAGCAATTGATTGCCTGTCCTTTCAGGAGTTCCAAGCAACAGAGGAGTAAGATCAGTGGGATATTTGACTTTATGTACCTTCTACAGTAACAGTACTAACAATGTTGGCTGTTAACTTATTTATTTCATATTAATCTTCTGATTATGTCAACAACACTTTATATGCAAAGAATGCCTACCATTTTTGGTATATAATTTTAATACTTTCAAATCTCTTCCCCAAAACAAATTTAAATTTAAATTTTTTCATAATTTTAAAAATGTATTCCATGTTTTTCATTTATTGACATATTTGATTACTTATTCATGCCCTCCCTCATTCCTTCCTATGATAAAAAATAAAGATACAGGAAAAATAAAGGCCAAAACAGTACATTGCGTCCATAGGTAAAATTAATCCTACACTTAGACTCTGAGCTTCCTGCTTTGCTACATGTTAGGTTCTCTTTAACATTTTACCTTGAGAGTATCCCATTTCCTCATTTTGAAAATTGTAATGCATCTGCCCTTGTTTTTTTTTAAGTTTTTATTTAAATTCCAGTTAGTTAACATACAGTGTAATATCAGTTTCAGGTATACAATTTAGTGATTCAACACTTCCATACATCACCCAGTGCTCATAACAGCAAGTCCATTCCTTAGTCTCCATCACCTATTTCACTATCCCCCTCCACCCCCTTTCACTCTGGTAACCTTCCATTTGCTCTCTATAGTTAAGAGTCTATTTCTGGCTTTGCCTCTCTCATTTTTACCCCTTTGCTCATATATTTTGTCTCTTAAATTCTACATATGAAACAAATCATATGGCATTTGCTTTCCCTGACTGATATATTTCGTTTAGCACATTATTCTCTACCTCCATCCATATTGTTGCAAATGGCAAGATCTCATCTTTTTTTACAGCTAAGTAAGATTCCATTGTGTATATATACCACCTCTACTTTATCCATTCATCAACCAGTGAAGACTTGAGCTGTTTCCATAATTTGGCCATTGTAGATAGTGTTGCTATAAACATCAGGGTACATGTGTTGCTTTGAATTAGTATTTTTGTATTCTTTGGATAAATACTTAGTAGTACAGTTGCTGAATCATACAATAGTTTTATTTTATCTAACAAAACTGTAATGGTCACACAAGTTACAAATCTAAAAATAACTGTTAATACCTATAAAAATTCTTATTTTACATGCTTTCGGGTTTTACATAGGTATAGCAATTTAGTATCTAATAATTTTGTAATTTTTATTAGTTAAATCAAACCAAACATTAACCTTGATTTTAAAACAAGACTTTAATCTTTTTATTGTACTAAAACAAAGTGCAGAAGAAAAGGTAAGATAATTAGAGATCCAATGGGTTTTTTCAAATGTAGTTCTACCATAATATATTTGATTTCATCCAGATTTCATATAATGATATATGGTATAAATTTTTTATAATATATATTTACTGTTGATTTAATCCTGAAGAATAACCAAGAAATAATGAGAATATGCTGACTTAGACTTGGGGCTTCACATATAGTGTTCTAAATAGTTTTATATCTAAAAATTTCCTGGATATAATCTACATTTAATAATTAAATACTCTTAAAGTGTTTTTAAAAATATTTGCCTATATTATTTTTCAGTGAGAACAGTAATACCTATGAGATTTCTCAGTTACATAAAATAACCGAGGATGAAACTAAGAGGTATTTCCCACCCATCTCCCAAAGGATACTTTCCTATATTTTTAAAGTATTAACCTATTTTCAAGTAGGTTTTACTTTATAGATTGGAAAGGCAAAAAACCAAAACCAAAACAAAACAACCAAAAAGACCCAAAACAGTAAAAAGGCAAGAAAAAAATTAAACTCAGTAATGTTTTAAGGAGTTTGTCTTTACCCAAAATTTTAAAAGCCAGAATGAAGGGAAAACCTTACAAATAAATTTTCTTTCAGACTCATCTTAAAATGTTTGTATTTAAGCTGATAGTATCTCTAGTTGTAAACTTTGATTTAGGGCTTCATAAATTAGAGGTCCTTAGGGGAGAAATTTATTGAGATAGAAGAGCAGATCCTTAGAGCTGAATGGGACAATGTATAATATATAGAAGCGCAGATAGTATTTTTGGATTTCCTAGTGAGACTATGTTATTTTAGGTTACATACTTATAAGTTTCAAACCAAAGATCATAATAGGTAATGGAAACTGCCTTATAATGAATAACATTTAAATTTTATAGGGGTTGATTTTATTGCCTAGTCTTGCATGGTTTTTTACCAGGTAGTTATTTAATTTCCTTTTGATATGTGATACTTCATTTTTAACCATTTCATTTAAAAAATTGCCTATTTTCCTAAAATATAGTATATAAGTTTGAAAACCAAAGCACATTTATGCAGTAATCTTAGCAATTACTGTTATTACTAAATTTTACATTAGTTTAAAAATTTCTGATACTATACATTATATAATTAAGAAAATACCTTAGATACTGTAAACATGTGGGGTTATGATTATGCTCTAAATATACATTTGATATATCTACATGTCAGTAACTTTGCATTTATAATCTTATTTTCGTAGGTAAACTTTTTTAGTATTCCCTTACTTACGTATATATATGCACACATATATTAATATATATCACTGATACGCTTGTATTGATTAATAATAATGGTATTGGTAATGATAATGTAATTAATAACAGTAGAATTAATAATGGCATACACTAGTAATAATAATGATCTAATTTATTGAGAGTCAACTATGTTAACCACATACTAGTCACATGAAGGTGTTTCTTCTCCCTCATAGTAAGCCTTGAAAGATATATATGCATTTATTTATTTATTTTTATTTTATAGACAGAGTGCATGAGCAGAGGAGAGGGTCAGAGGGGGAGAGAGAGAATCCCAAGCTAGCTCCAAGCTGAACACAGAGCCCTATGCGGGGCTCAGTCCCATGACCCTGGGACCACAACCCGAGCCCAAATCAAGAGTCAGATGCTTAAACGACTGAGCTACCCATGCACCCCAGATATGTATGTATTTAGTCATGAGGATGCTGTCACGTAAAGAAGTCAAAAAACTTACCCTTAGTCTTCTAAGACAAGGAATCTAACTCTATTTTGTTTCATTATGATATACATGTTCTCTCTGCTCCAGGGACTTTTTAGTCTATTTTCCATAATACATAGATTTCAGTGTATTTTAAATCTACTACCTCGTAAAACATATATTATACATATATATATTAATATAATGTGCCTTAGTTTTAAACTGATGGGTTGCTTTTTATACTTGAATTTTAAAGAGAACATAAGTCTTAGTATATTTCTCATTTTGAAACCAGTTTTATTCTAAATTTCTGTACAGCAATAACCCTTTTAAGTAAAACAAACAAATAAACAAACAAAACTCCTTATTTAAACAGATCTGACAAAGTGGCTGGCAAACTAATGGTATAAATAATAATTCTCACATACTGATAAAATGAACATTTCCAGTTCAAGATTTCACATTATTTAAGTTACATGCATTAACTATGTATTTAACTTGAAGTACATTTTTCCACTTAATTTTTTCAATTAAACATAACCTATCTTACATTTAATTTACTATTTCAAATATTTATTGAGTGTATACTAGAGCCAAGCATTGAAAAAAAAGCCAAATGAGAAAAAAAAACATTCTTCTCTAAAAGAAATTTTGACTTAGTAGTGAAGAAATAAAGAAGATAACCAAAATAATCATAAAATGTATCTTATTACATGTAAATTATGAGGGAGAAACAGCAATACCCATGTGGTGTTAAATCATGAAATGAACAAGTGCAACTGGGGAAAATTAAAGATTTTCCGAGAAGGAGATCATGTTCAAGGAGTATTTTACTGTTTGAGTTATAGAGAGTGCATTCTAAATCAAAGGCAAAGAATCAAGGAGAGAAGATTAACTGGCTATTTAGGGAATAGCTTGTTTTTCATTTGCGCTGTAGCATATGGTATGTAGAAAAAACTAGAGAAAGATAAGGTTTTAAGCCATGATGCAGCCTGGAGCGTCAAAAAGTTTGTATATCAGATGGCATTAAAAAATAAGAGTTTTTTTTTTTTCCAAAATACAATATGAATAGACCTTGCATTGGAAAAATTTATCTTACATCAATTTCAAGATTAAAGTCAACTGAAGAAGAGCTTCTCAAAAAGCTTTCACTCCTATGTAGTCCCTGGGAATAGACTAGACAGCTTTAGAGATTTTTAATACCTATTTGAATACCTTCTTATGTCAACCATAATAAATTTGGGTTTTCATGGGTTTTTACTTACTCTAAAAAACTAGATTATCCTTGAGAAAGGTTGCTCATGGTCTTTATTTTGCATTCAATTGCTTGTTGGCACTTCAAGGTGCATAAAACTACATTCCTTTTCCAGGATCCTAGATAAGATTCTTCTTTTGGTCACTCATTTCTCTGATAGCAACATCATGTATCCAGTTACCCAGAGAAGAAATCAGTCCATGATTCTTAACTATTTTTTTAATCCTTAGACCTAACAGTCAATATTTATTTTTGCTCTCTAGCTCATTTCTTTGTCTCTCATCATCACCAGCCTCAACATATATGATACCTTCTAAACTGTCTATAACTACTATGACTTCTGACCAATTGTATTCCTTGTGATGCTGTCTGAATAGTTTTTCCAAAAAGGGTGCCACTTCCTTTGCAAACCCTTCAAGGAGTCCTCCTTTCCTGCAGAATAAAGAACATACTACTTAGCTCAGCATGCAAGACCATGGGATTTTTCTGGCTTCTATCTTTCTTTCCTTTCACTTCTCCCATCACTTCCTCTTGAGATCTTCCTTCTGACAATGATGAACCCCTTTGAGTTCCCTGTAAAGGAACATCTAATTTCTCATCAGCAGGCATGAATCTCCTTAGAAAACATTTCTGTGTTCTTACCTGTCTTTATCCTTCAAACTACTGTACCTCCACTAATCCCTCTCAAAGTCACTTTGACTATATCTCTCCAATCGAATCCCAATGACCTTGATCATAATTAATGATTTGCTTTTTATACTATCCACATAGCATATCTCTGTTGTTAAAGATGTCACAAAATATTCTAGTTTGCCCTACATAAATCTTTTTCTGCTATTAGATCAGTGCAATGTGAAAACAAGAAGATTTTTTTTAAATATTTTGGTATCTAGCACAGTACATGAGCTATAACTGATGCTCAACACAGATACTTGCATAGGCAAAAACTTGCTTCTGGGGTAGAGTCTTTTGCCTAAAGAATTAAAGGTAAAACAGAAAAGATTATAAAGATAATATAATAATAATCTGAATATTTAATTCATTTTCTTTTCAGTTCAGTCTAAGTTCCACTAGAGCCCAAACCTTAACAGAAAACTAAGGAGTGTTTAATGACAAAAATCATTTTCCCTATGTGGAAAGTGATGAGAATTTGAGTGTTTTAATATATGTTGTTTTCATAAAACTTCAGAGTTAGGACTTCAGTGTAGTCGAAGTGAGCAAAGAGAAAGGAAAGAAGGTAGAGAGTTTTGGTGAGGGTATCTACATTACTCTAAGCATGTCCCCAGCAGAATTTGGGGGTTTTATAGACTTAGTATTGGCTGGTCTAAGTTAATAAATTATGTATTTATACTCATGGTGGCATCACTCATTCCATGCACAGACCCATAATGGTACAGGTATTTGACAGAAAGAACACTTAATTATACAGTAATAAAAAGCATTACTTTATAATGGAAGTCAAATAATCATGGATATGGTTAAACACTAAGACGGCACAAGTAGAAACTATTTTTCATCTCTTTGTTCACTTTTATTTTATTCTTTTATTAGAAATAAAGTAAAAATTATAATAAAATTATATCAAAATGTATAAAATATACCATTTTATAATAAAAGTATGTTTTATATTAAACATAAGTTGATTCTTATCTCGAAAGTGCTCTTCTTTGTTGAAGGTAAAACAAAAGATCTCTGAAATGTGTTTCTTTAGTCTCATTTATGACATCCATTCTGAGTCAGTTCAACAAATGAAATTATCAGAGATACATCAAAAGTAATAATGCATTATCCATAAAGAGTGAAGAATTGAACATAAGTAAAAATTTGTTTGATAAAGAACATAGATCAGTTGGCTTAGAAAAATGTTACTAATCATTAAATTGTGTTAAATAGACAAAAAGTAAATGTTTCTAGAAATTAAAATAAATCAAAGTTTCTTTATTATTCTTGTGATTTTTAATATCCAAATAAGAAATTCCTGTGCTATTATCAATAATGACATGATAATATTTTAAAAGACTAGGCCTAACATATCAGAAGAAAATTATTTTAAAATGTTATCCATTCATTTTTTCATATATATTTTCTTTCAGAAGTAAGATATACATCCCATGGATTTATCTGAAAGAAATTGACAAGTAAATTTCTTTCTCAATTATGTGAGATGAATTATTATTTTGATATACTAAATTTAACGATTTAAAATAAGTAAATGTTTCTACAAAAGTGGTTTCCACCACCTAAAATTCTAATGTTTTTAAAAAAAGGTGTTTCTAGACGCAAGTGGTATTTCTTGAGCTGGTTGATTTTGTACTAAAAGCTTTTAAAAGTCATTATCAGGGATGTCTCAGTAACAAGTGACAGCATCATTTTCATGGGATAAGAACACTGAATATTAAAATACAAGATAAGCATCATGTCAGCACACGAATATAGAATAAGAGGAACTCAGAGGAAAATGGAAGTGTCATTTCAATGAATAATTGTATACATAGACATGATCACATTAATTCTGAGATGTATTTTTTAACATGGAAAAAAATGAAGGGAAAAGTTTTGTTAAGACTGCTGTGGCAAGTAAAGAATGCAAAAGAAACGTATTAACACAAATCATTGATAAGAGATGATTTCAGAAATTATGGAAAGAAACTTACAGGAATGTTTTGAATATAAATTAGGAAAAAATATGTTAAAATTAAACAATATGTTAAGAGATTCTGAAAATTTCAAAGACTATTAAGGACTTCAAAGAAAACAGAAAATACATAAATGAGAATGGAGTAGTTATATAGATTTATATTCATACAAATAAATGTATAAATGTACATATATATGTTTTAGCTCTGTGATCTCAGGGTTGCATAACTTCTTAGGTTTCAGTTTTCTTACATACAAAATAGAAATGCTACTTGTTGTATAATTTATTCTGAATAGATGGTATGTTTCTATCTAGTCTAGAAAGGTTGCAACTATAAACATAGTATTAACTTTATCTATCCCTGAAGAAGTTACATCCTCTTTTGCCATTTGCCTGAGAAGAAATAAAATGTACCATGTAAAATATATACTATGATATTATCCATGAACCGATGTCATCTTATGACAAGGTACACAAAAATAATAAATGCATTCCATGTGCTAAAATATCAAAGAGCACAATATAATAAAATTGATTATATTGTTAAGAGTCCCAGAAGATAATAAGTGGACTAGCAATTGTAGAATTGAGGGCACTTTAATGAAGTGATAAAGACAATATATAGGTAGCATTTAGGAAAACCACTAAGGGATGTTGCAGTACTATAAGGCTGGCAAGGGAAATGGGGAGAGCTGTAACTACCTCTAGGCCAAGAGAAGCAAGATCAGGAAGAAGTTACTGGAAACCAGAGATGTGAGCTCTATGCAGAGGTTCAAGACCCACTATTGGCCATGCATATGGCCAACCAATGTGACCTGGCAGTGATGGAACAGAGGAAGTATGTAGCTTGACCTCACTGTTCTCCTACTCTTAAGTCTTTCTGATGATTCACATTAGCCAAATCCCCTTGAAAGTCTACAAGGATCCAATCCATACAGGACAGCCTTGTTAGATCCAAACCAGGTACAGAAGGGTAGAAGGTAGATCTGGAGGATTAATCATTTCATAAATAGATTAACAATCTATCAAATAATTTTATTCCTAACAAGTAGTTTTAATCGTAACAATATATACCAATGGGGAAAGAATGGAGATTTGAATCAATGCATCTGAATTTGAATTCTAATTCCATTGTTTCCTAGCTGATTGACATTGGACAAGTCAAGTTCCTTCTCTACATAACAGCATTGGGACGATATGAATTGGGGACGATAACACTTGGTAATATATAAGGGGGGTTCAGTAGATTATAAATACAAAGAACCAATACAAAATTGAACACAAAACAAACATTAAAAAATGTTTTCGTTGGGGAGCCTGGGTGGGTCAGTCAGTTGAGTGTCCGACTCTTGGTTTCAGCTCAGGCCATTATCTCATGGTTCAAGAGATAATGGCCTGAATTCATAAATTCAAGCCTTGTGTCAAGCTCTTCGCTGACAGTGCAGAACTTGCTTGGGATTCTCTCTCTCCCTCGCTTTCTGTCCTTCCCTTTCTCCTGTTCTCTTTCTCTCTCTGTCTCTCTCCCCCTGCCGTACTCTTTCTCTCAAAATAAATAAATAAATTTTAACAGAAAAAATGTTTTATCTTTCTTTTTCCCTATAAATCAGATCAGTCAGGATACTCAAGTCCATGGCACTTCTCTCTCTCTCTTTTTTTAAAAAAAAATTTGGGTTAGGGGCACCTGGGTGGCACAGATGGTTGAACGTCCAACTTTAGCTCAGGTCATGATCTCACTGTTCGTGGGTTCAAGCCCCACATTGGGCTCTGTGCTGACCGCTAGCTCAAAACCTGTAGCCTGCTTTGGATTCTGTGTTTCCCTCTCTCTGTCCCTCCCCTGTTCACGCTCTGTCTCTCTCTGTCTCCCAAAAATAAATAAATGTAAAAAAAAAAAAATTGGGTAAGAGCTAAGTTATAAGGACATCACATCCTATTCAGTTTCACATTCTTTGAAGGCAAGAAAGAATTTGACTAATTTGAAAATTCTTCCATGTTCAATATAATTAAGAAAATTAGAACTAATTTAATGCTCAAGGACTTCTACAAATCATATGCTAAAATTGCATTGTAGAAATTATGCTGTTTCATGTCTTATGCCACATAATTATACACATAGGAATAAAGCAATCTGATACAGTTTAACCACTGCAGTTTACAATCATCTTGGAATATGTGCTTTTGAAATTTTCACCTACCTTTGATTGAGATTTTTTAAAAATTAGATTTGCATCTAATAAGAAACTGAAATTTTATTTTCAATTAGTGTTTTAGGAAACATAAGTAAAATCATAACAAATAAATTTTATTGTAAACCCTAAAATGTTGATTATTAAATGGCTATCCTTTGCTTGAGCACATACTCATTACATTTAAAGAAGGGAATGAGCCAACATTATACAACTAAATACCTCCAGGTTAACTTACATGACAAATATCAAAATATTTTAGTGAGAAACAGCATTTCAGTAGAGTTTCTAAATCTTTATTAATCAAATGAAAAAAAAAATCATGAAAACATAAGCAATTATTAACTATATTTCCTCAATAATCTTTACCAGACTTTCTCAGCTACTCCTTTTGCTGATGTCAAACAGGTTGGGCTATTGGAAAAAATTGTTTCATTTCTTACTACAAAATATAGAATTATAGATGTGAGTGAGAAATAGATAAGTACATAGACACTTTGCTAAAATCTGTTTGTTATTTATATTTATTTTTATAGTAACTCACATTGTAATTTTAAATGTATCAAAAAACTTACACAATAAAATATAACAAATTTCATGTCTTAAATATATTATAGAGTGTATTTTCAAGAGAAAATAGGAAAAGGAAACTGCAAGTTACATTTATACTATGGATTTTTTTCTCTCTGAATGGTTCATATGCACTCTATGCAAAAGATAAAAAACTAAATGAGAAACTTAATTAAGAAAAATACAATAAAAAATAAGGCATTGATTAGTAGTAAAAATTAAGCTTGGTTAATAGTATTAAAATGTATACACCATAATTGTGTAAAATAAAATAATAGTTAAGCCTTGCATGAATTATTCAATATACTGATTTTGCTATGTATAATCAAGAATAAATATGTCTGCTGATTTAGTTTTTAAAATAGTTTTAATATAGTATAGGCAGACATTAAAATCTCCATTTAACCAGAACATATTTTCTAATAACATTTTATATAAAACATTTTTCTTTCTTATATAAGACTGGGAAGGGAAAAAATCATTATTTTTAACTACATTATTTTAATTGGGGAAAGAAATACTATTTATAATCCCCTTATTACATTTTAATTAATATATTTTTTTAAACCACAAGGACTCATTTCCTACCAATGCTTTGTAAGGACTGCTATTTTAAAAATTTGAGAGACATAATATCCTGGTTTTAACTGGACATTTGATATTAAGTTTCACTTGCTGTCCAGTTGCTTAAGAAGTAATATTTAGGGTCCCATGAGTGGCGTAGTCAGTTGAGCATCTGATTCTTGATTTTGGCTCAGGTCATTATCTCATGGTTTGTGGGCTCGAGCCCCGCATTGGGCTCGGTGCTAATGGTTGTGGCCTACTCGGATTCTCTCTTTCTCCCTCTCTCTCTCTCTCAGAATAAATAAATAAACATGAAAACAATTTTGAAAAAAAAGAAGTAATAATTATTCTTTTAACAGACTTTGTCATACTTCTTAAGGTGTAGAGATTTGTGAGTAAAAATTGTGTGTGCAAAAGACTATATACTACTTTACTACAAACTTTAGTACTTTACTAAATAAACTAAATACTTACCAAAGGGAAGCAATAGTTGTCACTAATTTATTTTAAGAATGGATATTACTGACAGAGAATAGAGTGTAGGCTAATTTAGATCTGACTTTGTGCCAAATGTCTTCTAGTATAGATTTGATCATTTTTTGAAAAAACTTGACACATTACAATTTGTAAACATAATGTGTTCAGCATGTTACTTTGATACATTTATTTTATACTATAATTGCCACTGAGGCAATGTTTACCACATTACATAATTATAGTATATTATTATTAACTATATTCATTCTATTGTGCACTAGATCTCTATTGCTTATTTGTTATTACTCATTACAAGTGTATACCATAAATGCCATCAATCCTATCTCCGCACCCCAGATCCCTGGGTAACCACAATTTTACTTTTTTTTTTTTACAGGTCTTGTTTATTTTTTAGGTTCCACATATAAGTGATATCACACAGTACTCATTTTTCTTTGTCTGACATTTCGATTAATATAATGTCTACAAGTTTCACCCATGTTGTTGCAAATGGAAGGATATCTTCCTTTCTCATGGCTGAATAATGTTCGTTTGTGTATAATACCATATCTCTTTTCTACCTATTCATCCAGTGATGGGCATTTGAGTTGTTTCCAATCTTGGCTATTGTGAATAATACTGCAATAAACATGGGTGTATATATCATTCATCAAAAGTCTGTTCATTTCCTTTAGTGTATACACAGAAATGGAATGGCTGGATCGTATGGTAGATCTATTTTTATTTTTTTCAGGAATGTTCATTTGGATTTACATAGTGTTTGGAATAATCTACATTCCCACCAACAGTGTAAAGGGTTCCCTTTTTACCATATCCTTGCCAGTACCTGTTATCTTTTGTCTTGATGATAGCCATTCTGATAAGTATTAGGTGATATTTCACTGTGGTTTTGATTTGTATTTCCCTGATGATGGTTGAGCATTTCTTTATATGCCTGTTTGACTTTTTGATGTCTTCTATGGAAAAATGTTTAGTTCTGACCATTTTTTAAATTGAAATATAATCAACATATAGTGTTATATTAATTTCAGGTGTGTAACATAATGATTCAATAATTCTATACATTACTCAGTGCTCACCACAATAAGTTTAGTCATCATTAATCACCATACAAACTTATTACAATATTATTGACTATATTCCCTATGCTGTACTTTCTATCTCTGTGGTTTATTTATTTTATAACTGGAAGTTTGTACCTCTTAATCTCCTTTATCTATTTCACCCATCTCCTTACCCATATCCTGTCTGGCAACCAGAAGTTTGTTCACTGTGTTTAAAAGTCTGAGGTTTGTTTTTTTTTGTTTGTTTCTTTATTCATTATTTTGTTTTTTAGATTCCACATATAAATGATATCATACAATATTTATCTTTCTTTGTCTTATTTCACTTAGCATAATATTCTCTAGGTCCATCCATGTTGTTTTAAGTGGCAAAATATTACTTTTTTGTAGTAGAGTTAAATTCATATATATATATGAATAGATATATATATAAATATATATACATTTGTATACAGAATACCTATATATAAAAGAATATATCTATAAATAATACCTATATATCTATAAAAGAATATCTATATCTGTATCTACATCATCTATATCTATACATCACATATATACACACAAAACATTTTTTTATCCATTCCTCCATCAATGGACACTTAGGTTACTTCCTGATGACTATTGTAAATAATACTGCAATAAACATAGAGGTGAATTGCTGGAAGCCATTTCTGATGTAAGGCCGGTTTGCAAAGCGTGTTTGCCTTCCGCTGTCAGACAACTTTTGCGTGAGCACTGACCCCCAAGGCGCCTTGCTAACTGGTATCAGACCTTGTGAAGGAACTTATAGGAGTTTCTTCTTTTGTGATTATAGGAGCAAATATTACATTTCCTGGGAAACCTGTTTTTCTTCCTCTCAGAAAACAGGCTATTGATCTCTGCTCACAAAAGAATTAACTCTTGCCTTTGCTATGCTGAAAACATTGTCTTCTATTTGAATACTAAAGATAACTTCCTTCCCCATGTGATAAGCATCTAGTCACCTACTTCAATCACTATTGATAAAGATTATACATGAGTGTTCTACCAATCTATGTTCTGGGAAATTTTTACATACCAAAGAATTTGTCATCAGAAATCGTTGTCTAAGGCAAACGCCACTTTTGTTTTGTACCCCATACATTTTTTCAATAAATAAAGCTGACTCTCCAGTCAGTGCAGAGATGCCTGCCTGGTGATAAGAAAGAAGCCAAGACACAAGTCCATCCTTCAGGGAGCCCTGGACCTGCTGGAGCTGGACTCCGGCAGTGAATCTCTTCAATTTTTTTTTCTTTTTCTTTGGGTAAATACACACCAAGGGAATTGCTGGATCATATGATATTTTTATTTTTAATTTTTTGAGGAACCTTCATACTGTTTTCCACAGTAGCTGCACCCATTTACATTCCCACCAAACATGCATGAGGGTTCCTTTTTATCCACATCCTCAACAGTTGTTATTTCTTGGCTTTTTGATTCTTGCCATTCTGACAGGTTTAAGGTGATATGTCACTGTAATTTTGATTTGCATTTCCTTGATGGTTAGTGATGTTGAGCATTTTTTAATGTGTCCATTCGCCATCTGTATGTCTTCTTTGAAAAAAAAAAGTGTTCTCTACCCATTTCATAATTGGATTATTTGTTTTCTATGGTGTTGAGTTGTGTAAGTTATTTATAATTTTTGGATATTAATTTCTTATTGGATATATCATTTGCAAATATCTTCTCCCATTCAGTAGGTTTTTTTTTTATTGATGGTCTCTTTCACTGTATCTTCTGCCCACTTTTAAACCAGATATAGACAGAATCAGAATAGACAATTGTTATTGTTATTGTTGTTGTTAAGTTGTAGTAGCTTTTTGTATATTTTGAATATTTATCCTTATCCAAAATATGGTTTGCAAAAATTTTCTTCCATTCCATAGGTTGTCTTTTTATTCTGTTGAATGTTTCTTTTGCTGTGAAGGAGCATTGAAGTTTGATGTAGTCCTACATCTTGATTTTTGCTTTTGTTGTTTTTACTTTTGGCACCATGTCCACAAAGTCATTACCAAGACCAATATCTGTGAGTTTCTTCCCTATATTTTCTTCCAGGAATTTTATGGTGTCTGGTCTTATGCATTTTTAGTTAATTTTTGTGAATCATGTGAGATAAGAAACAAGTTCCATTGTTTGGCATTTAGTTTTCCACCTTACTCAGCACCATTTGTTAAAGAGACAATTCTTTCTCCATTGGGCATTCTTGCCCCCCTTGTCAAATATTAGTTAACTGTGAATGCTGGGATATAATTCTGGGCTCTCTATTCTGTTCTATTTGTCCATGTATCTATTTTTGTACCAGTACCTTGCTGCGGTTTTGTTGTTGCTGTTGTTTGTTTTTGTTTTACTATGGCTTTGAAGTATAGTTTGAAATCAAGAACTGTGATAACTTTGGCTTTGTTCTTTTTTCTCAGGATTGCTTGGGCTATTTGTGGTTTTTGTGGTTCCACATGAATTTTTACATTGTTTCTTCAACTTCTCTGAGGAATGCCTTTGGTATTTTCATAGGGATCACACTGAATCTATAGATGGCTTTGAGTAGTATGACCATTTTAAACACCATTTATTCTTTGATCCATAAACATGTAATGTCTTTCCATTCGTTTGTGTCTTCTTCAAACTCTTTCAGCAAAATCTTGTATAAGTTTCATTGTATAGATTTTTCACTTCCTTGGTTAAATTTATTCCTAAATATTTTACTGCTTTTGGTACTATTGGTAATGGGACAGGTTTATTTCTTTTTCTGATGCTTCATCATTAATATAAAGAAATTACACTAATTTCTATAAGTTGATTTTATAACCTTCAACTTTACTGAAATCACTGATTAATTCAAACAGTTTTTTAACGGATTTTTTGGGATTTTCTATATATAAGATCACATTGCCAGTAAATAGTGACAGTTTTACTTCTTTCTTCCCAGTTTGGACACTTTGCCTAATTATTCTAACTAGGACATCTGGAACTATATTGAATAGGAGTAGTGAGAGTGGACAATCTTGTCTTGTACCTGATATAGAGGAAATCCTTTAATTTTTCTCCATTGATTATAATACTAGCAGTACATTTATAGTACGTGACCTTTATTATGTTGAGGTCTATGCTGAATCTATTAAGGGTTTTTATCATGAAAGGATGTTGTATTTTGTCAAACACTTTTTCTGGATCTTTTGAAATGATCATGTGATTTTTACCTTTCATTTTGTTGATGTGATGAATTACATTTACTCATTTGCATTTGTTGTACCATGTTTGCATTCCAGGGATAAATGTCACTTGGTCATGGTATATAATCATTTTAATGTATTCTTGAATGAGGTTTCCTAATATTTTGTGAATTTTTACACTTTTATTCACCAGGGATAAGAGTCTACAGCTTTCTTTTCATGTGGAATTCTATCTGGCTTAGTAGCAATGTAATGCTGGCTTCACAGAATGAATTTGGAAGTGTTCCCTCTTCCTTGGTATTTTGGAAGAGTATAAGATGGATTGGTACTAATTCTTCTTTAAATGTTTGGTAGAATTCACTATTAAAGCCCTCTAGTCCTGGATTTTCTGTGTGGGGAGTTATTTTGATTAGTGACTCAATCTCTTGACTCATCATTGGTCTGTTCAGATGTTCTAATTCTTCCTGATTCAGTCATGGTAGGTTGTGTGTTTCTAGAAATGTATCCATTATTTCTAGGCTATGTAATTTGTTGACAAATTGTTCATAGTAATCTTTTATAATTATCTGTATGTATGTAGTATTAGCTTTATAACATCTCTTTTTTCATTTCTAATAATATTATTTGATCTTCTTTTTCTTAGTCTACCTAAAGATTTGTCAATTTTGTTTATCTTTTTGAAGAACTAGCTTTTGGTTTCATTGTGACTACAGTTTTAATTAAGAGATATACATGTTGGAAATTGCATTGTTTAAAAGGCTAAATATCAAAATTATTAATCATTTAGTTGACATTTAGCACAATTCTAAGTGGATCTTGTTTTATTCTTCATGAGTAAAAAGATGAATAAGGGAAAGTAGAGTTAGTTTGACAGCAGGTAGAATTAGATACTATAGAAACAGGGGTTTAGTAAAAAATAATTGAAGATATAGCCAAAGCATACCCAGAACATTAACAAGGAAATGACTTTAAGAAATATTTCAGAGGTAGAAACAGAGACACAATATGATTAAGTGGATAGAAATTAGTGATGAATTTCCTGAAGTCTGGGATAGTTAATATGGCATTGGATCTACTTTTATCCAAAATAAGAATAAAAGAGTAATGGCAGCTTTTTAGGAGTGATAAAGAAGAGGTGATACACAGTAATAATTTTATAGTTGTTGTGTTTTATGTTGCTTGTGGGACATGCACAATTCTAAATTCTAAAATTTCTAAATTTTAGAAAGATCTAGATACACAGAGAAATATATTGCTAGATAGAGTAATATCATTACTTAAAACGTATCATAGCAGTTAATAGAATTGAGGTTTTTTATATCAACAAATATTCATTCTCTATATAAATATGTTTTAGATTAAACCTTACTGTATATGATTAAATTAATACCTGCCTTCCATCAGGCCATCAATAGTCAAATATCAGGTTAAAGTGCAAGCTTATTAAGGTAAACATTCATAACTTTGGTTTAGAATCTCATTGTCTTAAATTTGAAAAAAAATAAACAGGGAGGGAGAAATGCACTGAGAATAAATTATTTGTAATAATATATAGTAATAAACAATTTTACAGTAGCCCATAATGACAACAACGGTGAGAGCTGACATTTATATACCACTTCCGATGCACCAGAAACTATTCAAAGGCATAAATTTTTCCAAGTTCTTTACATAAATTAGTTCATACATTCCTCAGAATATGCTTATGAATTTCAATTTTATTCAGCAGACATTTAGACGAAAAGACGTTTTAAGTGACTTCCAGCTGTAACGATCAAGGGAAAGCCACCCAAGACGGGCCACTTTGGCATGAAGATTATTTTGAGTTAAAAACAATCAAAACTCAGCAGATTCAGGAAAAGCTCTTCACTTCTTCTTTGATTGCCTAAAAAGAATTTATATAGAGGACCTGTTCTAGGAAGAAAGCTATCATCATAGATAACTATATGTTATAATAAGAACTAGGTATGCTAGACAGGGAGGAACCTAGCAAAGTCTGTTTGAACAAAGTCCTCTCTATGTCTCATTGTTTCTGAATGGCTCAGCAAATTGTTTACCGAACGTGTTCTCTTTGTCATTTTTCTGAGAATTGAATTCTCAGATCTCTATCTTCTTTTCCTTAGTTCAAAATGACATATACACTTCATTTTGCCTGTCTTTGTAATGCTTGTGTGGATTCCCATACATACAAAATTAAATTTGACTTTCCCTTCTGAATATTTTTCATGTCGATTCAATTTTTAGTGCAATTGCTGCTGCTAGGACTTCGAAGGGCAGGGGAAATCCTTTTTATTGCCACAACCCAATTAATAAAATTTAGCAAACTATAAAAAGTCTTATCTTGATAGAATGTTTAAAAATGTAATTATTAGTTTTCCTTTCTATCCACAAAATACACAGTAATTCTGAAATTTTGGTTAATACCTCTGAATCTTAATCTTTGTTTGAAGTAATGTACTAGCAAAAAGTTTTTAGTACCATGGAATATCTTATATGCAGCAACTTAAATTCAACACAAATAAAGTAGGTCTTAATCAACTGAAGAATATTAAAACCTGATTTAAAACTGTTTACTCTATTTTCTCACATTTTGAGATTATCCGTCATAACATTTAATAATGACTACATATCTTATTCTAAAATATGTTAGTAGAGCAGTGCTAATATAAAAATGAGAACAGTCCAACTTATATACCTTAAAAGACAAATCTTATACATGATATGGCTGTTAGAAAACACATCCAATCATGTTTGTCCCTTTAAAAAGTTTGAAGACTCTAGTAAAATCTGAAAAGAGTTACACTGATTTCAGTTAACAAGGGAGGATTAAACTTTGTACTAATTATTCGTTGTAAGAATTATACATCTCTCAATATAGTCCCAGGTCCCTATGGGGTAAACGTTGCATTACAACCCCGAAAATAATTGAAATCAATATTTTTCATCCCATCTCTGTTATGACATGTCCCACCAAGAATACAAAAATATACCTACTAAAAAAATCAAAGTATAAATTACTAGGGAACTATTAATATTTCATTAAATTTATGTTTTATAAATGTGTCTTACTTTTTAAAAAATGAGTCATGTTTCTTAAAGAGAATTTTGTGACTTAGTCATCAACAGTTAGGGAAGATTCTAGTTTTCTATGGTGCCCACACTAAAGTATACAGTGCCACAATCCAATTAAAAACCAAGAGAACTTACAAGGGCTTGGAGGAGGGGATATAGTAGTTGTTTAGTAGGTTCAGAGTTTCTGTTTGAGATGATGAAAAAGTTCTGAGAATGAATAGTGGTGATGGTGGTAAAACATCCCAAATATACTTTTGTTAGTGAATCGTATGATTAAAAATATCTAAAATAACGAATTTTATGCTATATATATTTTACCTCCTAAAATGCAAAAAACAAACCAAAACAAAAAAGCGCAGCAACAAACGAAGCAAAAGAACATTACTAGACTTGTCTCCGGAGGGTTCCATAAATGAATAAATCTTACCGTCATTCGTTTTTTTCCTGTTAACTTCATATCCTACCATCTAACTGATCTTGGCCCTCAAGAGCATTGGGGATATCATTCACTGCTTATATCCTTGCTGGTCATCTTTGTCTCTTTAATATCCATGACCCAGTGGGGAAGCTGAGGGCAGAAAAAGAAGGCTATGACTCCGAACTTCTGGTTCTACATCCTTTATGTACAGGAGTGGCTCCAGATGCGCTCTCTTCTGTGGGTATTCCAGGGAAATTTTCAAATTCCCCAAGCAATTATCCTAGGCTTTTGCACCGTAAGATTTCTGTTTAACCCATGCTTACTGTCCCAATGCAGCCTCACTACCTTCCATACGTAAAAACTTGGTGAGTATTTCATTTTTAATGTGAACTTATATTTAAAGGGACTCAGTGAACCCCACTATAAGTGAAATTTCTAGCTTGACAACTAGCTTGAGAGCAGGGACGGGCAGAGGTAAAGTGGTGAGAGTTGGGGAAACTTGTTTTCCAGTAGAGTTAACCGCTCACAATCAAGAGAATTTACAGGATTTCCAAGTTCAAAGGTAAATGTCTGCTTCAACTTCATGCCATTATGCCATCTAAAACTCAACAGAAACAGTTGGGAGGCTTTCATGATTTTTTTGTGTGCACAAGAACTAAACTGGCAGCCTTTAAAAGGTACAAGTGAAACTTCAGAGGGCTACGTGGCTCTGAAGTAATGGTAAAAGACCTAGCAGTGTAGGAGAATTGTAAAAAGAGATGATTCTAATGGGATCTATAGGGTAGTTAAACTGACTTGGTTGCTAAAATACCTCCTGGGTCTGAACATCATTCAAGAAAAGAAAAAAAAATATTTTCGTTAAAGAAAAATGTGTTTAAAACTCAAACAACATTTGATATTATTCTAATTCCCATTTTTATTGTTTTCTAACATTTCCTTTTAAAACATATAACATTGGAATATTTTACCCTTTTTAATAAAAATATGTATAGGGACTTGTTTATAAGCACAATAAACCATTTCATGGTGTGAATATTACCCCGTAATTCACACCTTGTACATTAAACGGAGCTCAGTAAAGTCTTATATCTAACAATGCACAGGGTATGAATTGTTACATCATAATTCACATCCTGTTATGCTGTGCTTCTTAAATATCATCTCTTTGTAAAAAAAAATGTATAGCACTTTATACACATCTGTCTCATTCTTAAATTTGGGTTTGGATAAATGGCTTTAGAGGACTGTACAAAAATGTAAATCAAACTATACTTCAACGGTGTGGATTATGATATTTGTTGTTTCTTTTACATTGAAATGCTGTTATTGGCTAATTTAAATCAATATATATATTGTCTTTAACGTTAAACATATCTATTTGCAACTTTTTTCACAAATTGAGGCAAGGGCTGTAAATTATTTATTAAAATCTTGGGCACCTGGGTGGCTCAGTCAGTTAAGTGTCTGACTCGATTTTTGGCTCTGGTCATGATTTCACCGTTCATGAGCCCGCGTCAGGCTCCATGCTGATAGTGCAGAGTCTGGTTGGGATTCTCTCTCTCCCTCTCTCTCTCTGCCCCTCCCCTGCTTCCACTCTGTTTCTCTCTTAAGAGAAATAAATTTAAAAATTAAAAAAATAATTAAACGTAATTTAGATGGCAACATCTCTTACAATTTTAGGGATCCATTTTGTAAATACTTCAAAAATGTCCTTTCTTTGTTAACTCTGGTAGTAGAAGTATAACTTTTTGGTAATTCCACCAATTGTGTTAATATTAAATATTTTCTTAACATTAAAGAGTGAATATTAATTTTGATATAAAAATTCTTATACATATGTCTCCATGTTTGACTTAGACAGAAATGCCTAATGTCCAAATTAAAGGCTGCTAGGGTTTTTTTTTTTTAATAGCTTGAATTTTGCCAAAAGCCCTAGCACCAGAAATCATTCAGCAAACTTTTGTTTGTTTGCTTGTTGAAGAAACAAACCTAATCCCAGAAAGATTAAGCTAAATAAATTTGATAACAGTTTAAATACTTCAAATTTTCAGTGGTAAATTTTGTGATATCTGCTGCATGTTTCTCAGAATTCCTTTCTTTTACAAACTTAATACTGAAAGAGCCAGTATTTAGCTTGTAGTTAAGACATTATGTGTATGTATATAATACCAGTTTAATACCAATAAAATACCAATTTATATATATAATCTGTGTTTTCCACTAGCTACATTTTGTTTTTTAAATTTAAACTTTAATTAGTTATAGTTAAAATGGAAAATATAGTTCCTCAGCCATACTAGCTCCATTTTAAGTGCTCAATACTCACATACACTTAGTGATTAGCTTCTGGAACAATTCAGATGTAGAACACTTTCAACATTGCAGCAATTTTCTATTAGACTGTGCTGATATATATACATATATACACACACACATATATATATACATACATATATACATATATATGTTATATTTATGATTTGAAACATAAACCATGTATTTTATAGTGGATGGTTCTACTTGCTATCCAAGCTGAGTAGACAACAACAAATCCCTAGGAGCTATAGATTAAAAACCGATCTAATGCCCTTAAAAGTGTTTTAAAAAATTTGCTAAATAATTTATCTCAGCATGTTGCTTTTATTTTATTTATGTATTTGTTTGTCAGTTTCCTTGTTTTTAAGCACTTCTCTTCACCCCAGCACACCGTGAGCACTTTTGGCTCTGGAACTGCAAACTATTTACTTTCAGAAAATATGCATTCAAAATTCTTTGAGGAAGATTTTAAAAAGTAAATCTTCATCCCAAACAGATTCCTCTTTTAGTTTACACACACGTGATAGCTAATAGTTCCCTTGATTTGTGTCAGATATGATCATTTTTCCTTTTTTCTATGTTGTCTAGGATATTTTCATTTAAATATTATATAGATTTATTTTCGTTGATTTATAAAATCCTATTATAGTTTGACTCCAGTACTTAAGTAGACTATACTATAATTGGATTTGACTGCAGTTGTTTTTATAATTAATTTTCATGTTTGTTTGCTGGATGTATTATATACACCTTTGAGCTGATTGCCACATGCAATTAATTGTAGAAGATTTGACCTGATATGCTATTTTTCCTTTAATTAAAACTCCAACTCATTGCTGTGATGAAGATTGGCACAGTGGAAAAGGCAAATACAAAAAGAAGAGTGTAAATTAACTAGCTTCAAGGAAGTGTACGCACCGAGGGAAGAAGTGAGAAAAGATTAATGCCACCTAATATTTATCTTGTGCTCTAGACTATGGAAATTATCATGACATGTTATTCATTCAAGCACTCATCCTTTAGTCATTTATTTAGCACCTACTACATCTAACTTGCCATGTTAGGTGAATGTAAAGCTAGAATATCATGAAGCAATGAGAAAACCAGAGTAGCGCATAGTCATTAGAAGACTACTCAGAGCATTTTCAAGTAGATTAAATTTTGTTGAACTAAAGTAGAATTAGATAAAGCAAACTTTTGAAAGCATGGCCAGTGACTATGCACTGCTCTCCAGTTGTTGGCTCTTACTACACAATAATGGCAGTGTTGGTACATTCCCCAGCCTGGATGTAGAGGATGGAGGATCACCAAGAAGGTCACTGGTGTGCAACTGGGGAATGTATAAAATCTAAGGGACACAAAGCATTTGCTATGCTGCCATAAAAATGCATATATATCATCTCACTTAATTCTTCCTACTCTCTCCCTGAGCCCCTGTGTCGTGCTTAAATCATACCCCTATGTTCTCATTCCTCTCACTGTGTGTTACTTTCATCCTCAGACTTGAACTTCTATCTCCTTCTCCCCCAAACAGAGATTTTCCTGTATCTGTCAAAGTGGAGGATGTGTAGGCCAGCTGACTGAAGTCCCAGTGACGCTGTCGGGCACTCCTCCTCACGTCACTAGTGAGAGGGCATTTAAATGACCACATTTCTGGGGTGCCTGGGTGGCTCAGTCGGTTAAATGTCTGACTTCAGCTCAGGTCATGATCTTGTAGTTTGTGAGTTCAAGCCCCATGACAGGCTCTGTGCTGGCAACTCAGAGCCTGGAGCCTGCTTTGGATTCTGTGTCCCCCTCTCTCACTACTCCTCCCTCGCTCATGCATTGTGTCTCTGTGTCTCTCAAAAAATAAATAAATACTAAAAAAATTTTTAAATGACCATATTTTCTGCCACCACAGTCTCCTGCTCATTCTCACTCACGGATGTCTCACATCTGTAGACAAGATATCCAGTGATTTCTTTCTCATTCATTGAGCTCAATTACTTCAAAGACCTCAGTTGCTTCAGCTACAAATTCCCAAGAACTTTAATCACTAAATGTACTCTATTTCTAATGTTACCAATTCTGCCTTTATCCCTCCTTCTATCTCTTTCAGCAGTATTCACTGGATACATTAATAATGAAAATATAGAGATTAGACTATTATTTCCCATGAGCCTAAAAGTATGAAAGGACATACTTATGATATCTTAAAAAATAAATTGTATTTTTACAACATTTTTACAAAAAATGAACTTCAAACTTCTACTGTTCATCTTTCAAGCATTTCACATGTGGAGAAAGGCATATGAAATATAAGCCAAACTATTTATGTAATGAAATTCACATAAGGTTTTATGAAAGTGCATCCTATACAATGAAAGGGATTTGTCAAATTATAGCTAAAAGTGTCTTAAATATCTCTTTAGATTTCATAGAAATAAATTCACAAGCATAAAATTATCATTTGTTGCATGATAAATTGCATGATAAAAGCATGGTTTTTAATTTTGCTTTGAAAGGTATCAGCTACACAGTTAATTATTTGAATGAAGTACCAGATTCTAATTAACTTGGTTAGCAGATGCTTTATAATTTGTGGCAAGCCACTACTTATTTAGGATATGGAAATATACATGCATTTGCTTATTTCATTTTCAGAGCAATTCTATGACGTAGGTAGTATTATACTCATATATAGATGGAGGCACAGAGAGGCTCAGTGACTTATCCAGGATCACATTATGTAGGGTAGAGTTATGATCAAATGCAAGCCAGCTCCATTTTAGGGCCCAACATCTCAGTATTTACTGAATATGCGATCAGGACTCTAAGCATGGAAATGATAAAGAACAGTTTATTTCCTTCTTTTTTTTGTTTTAGAATAAAATTTAAAGTGAAATCTCCGAGATATGTTATATGAAAGAAAACTTTAGCGTCACTAAGGAAAGTACTGACTTTAAAAATTATTCCAAGAACATTGTTGTAAAAATAAAATAGAGAGAAAATCACAAAAAATGTTTTACTTTATATAATTAAAATAGAAATAGCCATACTTCTCAAAGGCCATATCCATCTTAACCTATTCACACTTATGTTTTCAACCAAATTTTTTTTTTAACATTTTTATTTATTGTTGAGAGACAGAGAGAGACAGATCATGAGCAGGGGAGGGGCAGAGAGAGAGAAGGACACACAGAATTGGAAGCAGGCTCCAGGCTCTGAGCTGCCAGCACAGAGCCTGACACGGGGCTCGAACCCACAAACTGTGAGATCATGACCTGAGCCTAAGTCAGACGCTCAACCGACTGAGCCACCCAGGCGCCCCCACACTTATGTTTTCAAAGGTGAATTTATCACATATTCTGATTTATGTTCAAATTTATGCATTTCTTAACCACCTGACTTCCTAAATATAGAGCATTTGGTTTGTGAACAAAAATGAGAGCTGGTACACATTATTGGTTTTCTTCTCCTCAAGCACCCTATTCTCTAGCAAAGAAAAAATGCCTAAGGTTAATGTAGTTCACACTAACCCAGGTATTTTGATACTTTTGCAGTAAACAAAACCAAAAAGTAAGTGTGTAAAAAGTCAATCTTGAAGCCAGTAAATGATAACAGGAAAGGTGTAAATGAACAGTTATTATTAAATATTTTTTATATTTAAAAAGCCAAAATTAAAAAAAAAGGTAAACCCTTTCATAAGGCCATGGGGCAGATAAAGACAGGAGAAGTCTAATTGCAATGTATCTGTAATGGAATCACAGTCTGTAGAAGCTGATTAAAGTTAATTTGAATCACATCAATTTGAATTAACGTGGCCTTTGCAGAATGAACATCACCTCAGTGGCAACATGATCAATTAGTACCTTTACCTCCATACATCCGCCTGGAAAGGTTAGATTTATTAGTTATCAAGATAACATTTTAGAATGCAAATCCATGTTACTTCATTTCCTCTAACCCACCTCAAGTAAGCACCTGAAAATTCTCAGGACAGATGTGTCTTGGAATGAAATCCTCTACAGTGTAAAGCAAGAAAGGACATATGGGGAAAGCACAGCCAGTTTTGCTGAAAAGACACAATTTTGCCTACGTACAAATGTTGTGCAAATGAGTTCAAGTTATCCAGTTAAAATTATAATTCATGGCAAATAATTGGTTATATTGTTAGGGATATAGTCATATGTTGCCCATAGGCAATTAAATTTCAGAGTTTGGAATGCCCCTGTATCTTATATTCTAACTGCCCACCTCTACCTCCTCATTCTTATATATTCATATTGCTCATATTTTCACTTATCTATTGCTATGTAACAAATAACCACAATTACTTGGTTAAAATGACAAAAAAAATATTGGCTTATCATTCTGCCCCTTGGGAAGATAAGCACAACTCATGCATTTCCATTTCAGGTGGTTTCTGGGACAACTCATCGAGAGCTGGGCACAGAAAATGGTGTCACTGAAAGGTCTGTTGCCTCATCTGGTATCGCTGAAATGGTTAGGGGTCGACTTCTTAGTCTTATTATTCAGGGCCTCTCTGTTTCCAAAGGCTACCTCTTCCCAAAGGTATCTAGACTTCTTTACACTGAGTACCTTCCAAGAGAAGTTAAAGAAACAGCCAGGTCTTTTAAGTCCTGGGCCTAAAAGTCATACAGTATCACTTCTACCATTTTCTATTAATTAAAACACATCTCAGGACCAGTGCACATTCAAGGTGATGGGAAAGTGACTTCCAACTGGATGGAAAGAGTGGCATATGCCTACACGGATGGGAGAAACTGTTGGTGCCCTCTTTGTAATCAGTTGATATGACACGGATAAAGACTGAATCATGTTCTAGAAAACTTCTCTTACATACTAGTTAACTGAAACTAGGCCATGGGTTCCCCTTTTGCATTTTTCTGCCCCTTACCATTACACATATCACAACTGAATGAAATGATTTGTGACAGCTTCCTTGCAAGACCATAAGAAACAATAACATAATCAGTCCTTAATCATCTTTCTGTCATCTATATTTACAGCAGGTTGAGCAAAGCAAGTGCTCGATAAAAGACCACCAAATGTAACTCAAACTTTATCATGATTTTCCAATATTATAATGGCTGACTGAAGAAAGCTGGATTTGGTAACACCCACACAAAGCTCATAGTGGTCATGGAATTAGAATATTTCATGAAAAAAATTACAATAAAATGAAACAATGAGACAAAGGTGGCCTAGAAATTTGTATTATAAAAGTGTATTGCTCTAAAGGAGATTACACGAGTCATCTGTTTCTATTTTGGTTTATTTGCGTCTTTGCTTTAGCTATAATAACTCATTTTTGCTTCACTCAGTATGTGTATTCGCATGTGGCATTTGTATTTATTCTTATAGTTGTAAATTTTCACAATTCTGCATTTCACATTTGAAGAAATGTAAGAAAGGCAGATATTACAGGGAGTGGAATTTTCCTGAGGGTAAAATTTCAGAACTGAAACTTTAAGAGAGCAAACTATTCTTCAAAATCCACACCCTGCATCAGTATATTTGAAAGAGGTGGGGTCCTATTCTTCCTCTAGCATTTCCATCTCTTATTTCCTTCCTTCACTATTGGAAACAGTCGTGAACTTGTAACAATTCAAATGAACTATTTCAAAGCAGCAAGATAACTCGGCATAAAACCATTTCTTGAAAATGCTTAAAACAGCATATAATATTTTGTTTCTTTCTTTCTTTAATGCAACAAAGGCCTTGATAAAGCCCACAGCTAACTTCCCTGCTTCTTCTGAAAGGTATATGAGAAAGAGAAATAAGAATCTGAATAGAACACATTCTCTAGTCCTGAAATAAAACTTCCATCAATGAACAGAATACCTGTGAAATTCTTATGATTTTTAACTGAAAAATAATTATAAATAGATATTTTATAGTCACACTGAGAGACTCTCACATGCCAAGGATTGCGTAGATGCAATAGTTTTTTTTCAGCTAGAAATCACAATGAGGAATAAACAGTTACTGCTCTGTTTTAGCAGTAGCTTTGTTTATACACATCAAGATTTAAGTGGTTAGTTTGCCAATTAATTTCATTAGCTTTCTATTTCAGTTCATTATGTTGAAGGCTATAAGAAAGGTCTATTTGAAATGTGTCCCCAGAGATATGTTTTCTTCTAGAAAATCACTTTAATGTGAAATTTATGTTAGACACAGGAACATGAACACAATAAATAAGCTTACAATTTTCTTCCAATTATTCATATGTGTTAAGTCACATGGTTAGAAACTCTATAGCAGGAATAGGACAAAAATCCAAAGCAAGGAAAAATTTGCCCAGTGGTGGTAGTAGTTGTTGTTTCTTTGTTTTGTTTTTGTTTTTGTTTTAGTGGGGAAGGAATTATTAAGCAGGTTAAACCTAGGCCCCTCCTACACAATTGGTACAAATGTTGGGGTGAATGGAACAGCTGAAAGTGCATGCCCCTTTTTCCAAACTGGTCACCAAAAGAAAGGAAATGAGGAAACGCACCTATTCTCTGAGCCTAGCCCCCTGTGGTTAATATAAGAGAAAAATAAGACTGGGCAAAGAAACAGGCAATATTGCCCCTTCTTGAACACCACCTTTCTGGCATGGTCAATCTTAGTGGTCAAATGGCCATCTTTGAAAGCATTCTAAACATATAATTACTTAATAGAAAGCAAGTATAATCTTTATAACTATATTTTACTAACACTACATGTTTCATTATATTTTCTAGCAGTAGAGTAATGTTATAAAAATATCATGAAAGTTTCTTTTAGCAAACACTGGTCTGTGAATTTAAAATATTGACATCTAGTGTTGAAATATGTTGACATAAACTTACTAAAATTAAAAATGTAACAGATATTCATCTGCATTTTGTTTAGCTGAATATGTCTGTTTTCTTTTTAACTTGCATCCAAAGGACGCTGTGGAGTTTTTATCTATTTCCTGTCACTCCCACTTAATAATTGTGTCTGCTGTTTGTTCATCTTAGCACATTTTATATTCATCAATGCAAATAGCCTGTGTTTATTTATGGAACTCTAAACAATGCATGAGTAAACTATTGGGTGCTTCATTTCATTAAACACATGATTGCTGTATAAATCTCTGTACCTCATATTGCATTTAAGGACACAAAATTAATACATGTATGACTTAGTGTGTATAAACACCTACATATGCTTACATTTTAATTCATTTCTGTTATATGTATACATTGTGTATTATTATATATTTGGCAGAGCATTATCGTAAGAGTAATATGAAATATTTGGAAATATTTAGGATACAATGAGAAAAGATTTAATCTTATAGAAAAATAAGCAAACAAATTAGCAATGAATAAAGAATAAAATTGATAAAAGGTACAAACTGTGTTGTTGGAGACAGTTGTTAAAATTGTGTTAGTCCATGAAGAGTTAATCTCTTGAGTCTAAATTTAATAATCTTTAAATTAGAGAAAATCGGATTTGATTCTAGTGATGATTAAATTTATAAATGAGGTCTAGCACATAGGAGATGCTCAATGAATTGTCTTTCTCTAGCATTTTTCAAAGCAGATACATGATGTTTGTTTGTTGGTTTGAAACTAGGAAGAGAATATAATCCAGGAAAAGGGACAAGAACTTCTATTTTAGGAAAATCTGGGTTCCAACCCCAGTCTATGACTGCGATTTAACCTAAGTGAACTTTCCAAGTATAATTTTCCTATCTACAAAATATATTTCAAATTTGCTAATAGGTGAAAATGCAGCAATTATTACTATGGATAACATATAACACTCCTCCAGAATATCACTTGGTCCATAGTTATGACAATGGCAATATGTTATATTTACACATTTACTTTATGATAGACACTGAGCTAGGCACTTTACACACGTTATCTCACCTGATACTCAATTATTTAATTGTTCTTATCTTTATTAGTTTCTCAAATTATTTTTAAATACTTAATGACATAATTATTTTTTAATTACTTAAGCAAATCCAATAAAACTTTCAGCATCAATGGAAGTTTGGGTTTTTTTTTTTTTATGGTAACTATGAACCACAAGTAGCAAATGTTGTAGACTGAGAATTTTTTTAATTTAATTATATTTAACTTAAAATGAACTTTAAACGGCCACATGTGGCTAGTGGATACATATTAGACACATGAAGTTCATCTATATAGATATCACACTAAGCAAATAGATATAAATAAAACTTAACTTGGAGCTATTTTCTAAGATCAGAAATATTGAAAAGTTGTATAATACAATCTATCACCTAATCTTACATTAGCCTGTTGTGTATGGTTTATTGTATGTTAGGACTATCTCCTCAGATTTTGCTGTGAGTGCCTTGAGGGTAGTGGAAGGTTTTTGTTGTTGTTGTTTTTGCTACTTGCTTTTGTTGGGTAGCTTTTGCACAACCCTACTGAGTTAGGCTGAGGGGTTTCCTTGTTCTTTTGCCAAGTGATAAGGCTTCTCTTATCTGTGAATATTTGGAACTGGTAAAACAAGTATAATTTAGCCTATTCAAGTCCCCAAAAGTAATTTAGAGCAAAAAAACAGACCAAATTTGAGACACTCCCTTTATATCATAGCTATGTCAAGAGAATTTATATATATATATTTTTAACTCTGTAAGTGCTTTGTTAAAGAATAGAGGAAACCTGCCTCTTGGGCAACAGACATGAAGAAAAAAGTAATAAGGGGTGCCTGGGTGGTTCAGTCAGTTAAGTGTCTGACTTCGGCTCAGGTCATGATCACCCGGGTTGTGAGTTCGAGCCCTGCATCAGTCTTTGTGCTGACAGCTCAGAGCCTGAAGCTTGCTTCAGTGCTCTCTCTGTGCCCCACTCCCACTCACGCTCTGTCTCTCTCAAAAATAAAATGAAAACATTTAAAAACTTTTAAAAAAGAAAAAAATAATAAAATCAGATGGCATCATTGTTAATCATTTGAGATCTAAAAGAATACATTACTATAAGTCAGACCAAATGAGAAAAAGAGACCCAAAGATCTTTACTGGCATCAGATCTCCTTTTTGTTTATCTGTTACAATATGAAGAAGATATCAAATATACTGTATACTTTTTTCAAGTTTTTATTTAAATTCTAGTTAGTTAACATGCATGGTAAAATTGGTTTCAGGTATAGAATTTAGTGATTCATCACTTACATATAACACCCAGTGCTCATCACTGGATAGGTACCCTTAATACCCATCACCCATTTAACCCAGTCCCTACTCACCTCCCTCCCTCAACCCTCAGTTTGTTCTCTGTACTTAAGAGATGGGGTGCCTGGGTGTCTTAGTTGAGTAAGCATCCTACTCTTGATTTAGGCTCAGGTCATGATCTCATGGTTGTAAAACTGAGCCTTGCATTGGGCTGTGTGCTGAGCAAAGAGCCTGCTTGAGATTCTCTCTCCTCTCTCTACCCCTCCCCGACTTGCATGTGTGCACAATCTCTCTCCCTCTCTCTTTCAAAATAAATCAACAAAAAAATGTCTCTTACAGTTTGCTTCCTTCTCTTTTCTTTCCTTCCTCTATGTTCATCTGTTTCTTAAATTCCACATATGAGTGAAATCATATGGTATTTGTCTTTCTCTGACTGACTTATTTCACTTAACATAATACATTCTAGCTCCATCCATGTCATTGCAAATGGCAAGATTTCATCATTTTGATGGCTGAGTATGTATATATATATATACATATATATACACAATTTCATATATACATACTATATATATATGAATACATGTGTGTGTGTGTGTATATATATATATATATATACTCATGCATACATATAATTTCTTCCTTATCCATTCATCAGTCTATCAACACTTGGATTCTTTCCAAGTTTGGTTATTGTTGTAATGCTGCTATAAACATTGAGGTGCATGTGTCCCTTCAAATCTGTACCTAATAATATAATTGCTGGGTGGTAGGATAGTTCTTTTTTGAACTTTTTGAGGAAACTCTATACTGTTTTCCAGAGTAGCTGCACCAGTTTGCATTCCCAACAAGAGTGTAAGAGGGTTCCTCTTTCTCTGCCTCCATGCCAACACCTGTTGTTTCCTTTATTGTTAATTTTAGTCATTCTGACAGTTCTGAGATGGTATCTCACTGTGGTTTTGATTTATATTTCCCTGATGATGAGTGATGTTGAGCATCTTTTTATGTTTTTATTATCCATCTGTAGTCTTCTTTGGAAGAATATCTGTTCATGTCTTCTGCCCATTTTTTAACTATACTATTTATTTTTTTGGGTGTTGAGTTTGGTAAGTTCTTTATAGATTGTGGATAGTAACCCTTTATCAGATATGTCATTTGTGAATATCTCCTCTCATTCTGAAGGATGCCTTTTAGTTTTGATGTTTGTCTCCTTCACCTTGCAGAAGATTTTTATCTTGATGAAGTCCAATAGTTATCTTTGCTTTTGTTTCCCTTGCCTCCAGAGATGGGTTTAGTAAGAAGTTGCTGTGGCCAAGATCAAAGAGGTTTTTGCCTGCTTTCTCCTCTAGGATTTTGATGGTTTCCTGTTTCACAGTTAGGACTTTCATCCATCTTATCTAGGAATAAATCTAACCAAAGAGGTAAAATATTTGTACTCTGAAAACTATAGAACACTTATGAAAGAAATTGAGATGACAGAAGAAAATGGAAAAACATTCCATGCTCATGGATTGAAGAATAAATATTGTTAAAATATAATTACCAAAGCAATCTACACGTTTAATGTAATCCTTATCAAAACGCCGCAGTATTTTTCACAAAGCTAGAAGAAAACAATCCTAAAATTTGTATGGAATTACAAAATGCCCCAAATATCCAAAGTGATCTTGGAAAAGAAAAGTAAAGCTGGATGCATCACAATTCCAGACTTCAAGTTGTATTACAAAGCTGTAGTGATCAAGACAGTACGGTACTGGTACAAAAACAGACACTCAGATCAATGGAACAGAATAGAAAACTCAGAAAGGGACCCATAACTATATGGTCAACAATATTTGATGAAGCAGGAAAGAATATGCAATGAAAAAATGTCTTTTCAACAAATGGTGATGGGAAAACTGGACCACATTCTTACACCATACATAAAAATATCTTTGTCACTTTTGAAAAGGGAAGAATTTATGAGTGAAGGAAAGAAAGTACAACAGGAACTGTATCTCATATAGCAAATAAAAAATTATAAGGCATTTTTCCCCAGAACAACACTAATTGATGCCTTTATCTTACAATATCACTCATTGCTTAAAACTTGCAGTTTTAAAGATAGCCTATAAATTTATGTGGGAGGGTCGTCTACTTAAAAAAATAGTAATTTCCCTTTCATCTTTGGTCAAAATTCACATACATGATTTTAACATGTACTTAATGCATAGAAATACTTAGAGAAAGATACATTTTTGAAACTGGAAAACTGGTAATAGACTATGCAGTCCTAACTTTTTCTATTATGGAAAAGAAGCTACATCCCAGAAAATAGGCAGATTTGCTCAATGTAACCAAGTCAACAGCAGAGTCAAAACGAAAATCCACTTTTTTTTCTCAGTTTGATGTTTTTTCTAAATTACATTGATGGGTTAAGATTGCTCTTTGAACAATACTAAATATTTGAAGACTGTATAACCTTGAAAACACTCATAGTGTGTAATAAATACACATGATATATTTTATAAATAGAAAATTTTTTTTGTCAATTATTTTGAAGCCCTATAAACCTTAATCACATATGAGAATGTTATACATCCTAACTAAAGAACATCATAACTGTGACCCTTTTGTTATTACAAAACATGGTATGAGTCACTTTTGGGGTGCTTAGCCCAAAACTTATAAAACTTATAAAACTTTCTTAATCCAATTTAATTTACTAATTCCACTATCAAATTATTAGGCCTACTAAAAACTTTTTTGTTCCATAAGCGATCAAATATCAAAAAGCATATACTAAACTTTGATCAATACTTCTTTCAACTAATACACTACCAGTGGATAGGGACAGAGTTACTTCTCTCCTGTTCTAATAGTCTTTGGTCTATGCATTTCTACACTGTGTTAATACATGTCATAAAAACATGAGACAACAGTTGTCTTGCCAAGCAGTCCCTGCCCCCCCCCCTCAGAGTCCTCAGAACTGTAGATCCATCTGACTCAGTTTTATCTTTAACAGAAGTTATTGTTTCAAAGCAGACAAACCATCGTATATGGAAACTGGGCATGGATCAGCTGCTAGATCACATATTTACATTCCATCCTCGGTTGATAGAATCCAGGATTTTTAAGATATGACTTTATAAATTGACAAAGTGTGATGACACATAATATTTTATGTTATGGGAAGAAATTTAGAAAATAGCCTTGTTTTTAAAATCCACAGGAAAATCCTTCTGTAATATAATTCTGATTTAGATACAAGCAAATAAGTTATCTATTTAATGCTTTCATTCACTTGGTCACTGAACTGATTAACACGCAGTCTATAATATTCATATTATATATTATTACACATATATGTATGGCCTAGTTATAGAGTAATTTGACCCATTATATTTATCATGTGAATCACATCAAACAGTTTTGTAACCATAGAGATAAAGATACTTTCAGAAAAGCCTTGAGAAATGATGAGTTACAGCAAGAGTCAGTCATTAACATCCCTATTTTGTGGCCCCCGACAAAATAAAAATGATGAAGTTTTTATATATGAGTAAAACATATAGTTCCCATATAAAAGGAAACATACCTAAAGCCATTATCTCATTCACTCAACAAATATTGACTGAAGTCTCACAATGCGGGAGACACTATGCTAACTGTGCAGGGTGTACAGACAAAATCCATTTTAGATATGGCAAGGAGTTGTATACCTACTAATAATCACTTATACTAAGCAAGTGACAAAAAAGCAATAAGGTATTATGGACTTTAGAGGACATTCATGATCTGGTATGTCTGTCTATCTGTGTGTCTACCTAAGTAATATCAATTTTTTCTCACTACTCATATAAACTCTAAATTATACTCATAATCATTTGGGACTCCTATGTACCACATATTTTTACAACTTTGTATGCCTGGTGACTGGACTGTAAATACACTAAGACCCACTCTATACCTTCCTGGCACCTAGTCACCATTTAAGTCTCTGATAAACATTACTATAAAGATTTCCCTCAAACAAAATTTGTCTTCAACCTGTGTTCTCATGATACTTATCATGCTAGATGACAGATAAATTATAAAGTTTGCTTATGAATCTTTTCTTATTTACCATAAATTCTTAAACAATAAGCATATATTAATCTTTCTTGAAAGTTTAGAACTATATTTATACCCTTTTAGGTTCTAATCGTACTGCAATTCTCATACTGTATAGTACCTTGCCTTCACCTAGCAAGCTTAACATTTCTACATTCCTAGTAACCCAGTCGCTAAGGAACTCAGCATTTTTCATATGTTTATTGGTCGTTTGTCTAACATTTTTGGAGAAATGTCTACTCAAAGGCTTTGCTTACTTTTTAAATGGGATTCTCTGCCTTTTTATTATTGGGAGGGGAAGTTAGCCTCTTTTCTCACCTGGAGGAACCTCCTTCACACAGATAAGCTGGGGTAAGGGTGGATCATCACCTAGTATTATTGGCCTGCCACCCCAAGGGTAAAGTTTCCATTTTACGGATGAAGGATGGGTGGAAGAAGAGAGCCGTGGATGTCTCCACTGATGCTGCCCTTGTCTGGAATTGGGCTTCTTCAGCACAAAGCTGGAGGGGGTGGCAGGTAGGTGGGTAGGATGAGGAATGGTAGTGGCCTACCCATTGCAGGGAGAAATGACAGCTCTAGATTAGGAGTTAGGGAGAGAAGTAGTCCAGTCTTATTGGCTGTACATGCCTGGAACAGAGTTCTGTCAGGCTGTGTTGGGGAGACCAGGATAGGTCATGGCTCAGATGACACAGATCTCACTTCTCTTACTGAGACTTAGTAGCTTTTCTTAAATAAATGTTTTTCCATTTGGTGTATGCCTTTACACTAGTATTAAGACACTATACATATTTTTTTCCATATTTTCACCAATTAGCATTGTTACTCTGAGGAGAGGGTCTGTGGAATTCCTCGTGCCACCATGCTGGAAATGCTATCCCTGTCCATATACATTTTGTAACAAACTACAGCAACTGTTATTTCCTTGTATGTTTCTGGTTGGATGGCCTCTGTGCTTTAGAATCACCTTTATATCTTGTATGCATTCCTTACTATCACTACTTGAACAAGCTTTATTTATTTCCTCAATGAAGTTTTAACATTGCTTGCTTTAAGGAGGTTTCTTGGTTTCTCAACTTGGTGCATTCTCCTCAGTATCTTAATCCTCATAGCCTTTTATTTGTCAGTCTCTCTAGTTACTCATTTTTGCCTTAGTTTGGAGTTGTTCTTTTTCATCTTTCCTTCTGCCTTTGATTTTAAATTCCTCTAGAAAAGAACTTATGTTTTATTTATCTTTGTATTTGTACCTCCTTTTGAAAATGTTGGCATCTGAAACAAGTAACATCGAAATAGTTGTCAATATATACTTGGTTGTAGAAATAAATTAATGAATGAACAGTATACAACATAACTCAGTATATGAAATACTGTATCATAAAAGCAAGCAGTTTTCAAACTGTAACTTGTAAGGTTTTATAATACCATTTTATTTCAGACTTCTTTAATGCTAATATTAGCTTCGCCATATTCCGTATGTTTAAAATACATGAAATTGTGATCAAACATTAATATACTGGTATGATTAGTTTAGTCTTAATCTAGGAAGGGATTGTTAAGATATTGGAAAGATGATTAAAAATATAAAAATTTTATTAATAATTTCAGTTAAAAATCCATTAGGAGACTTAAAAAGGATTTGTTATAGAAAAAAGTATTAATGATATCAAATGGTGTAATTGTGCTAAATGTTTTCAAATTACAATAACAGAAATATTTTCTAAATTAAAATAGATTATTTTTTACTGAACTATTCCCCTTAGTTTTATATTATCATCTTGGATATTTTCTAAAGTTTAATCTCATAAAAGAATAGAGAAGAAAAATGAGAAAAAAACTAATTTTCAGCTTTCTGACAGAATTCCAAAAAGCAAATGCATATAATAGTATATGTCTAGGTATCAAGAAAATGAAAATGTATAGTGAGTCATCATTACCAATGGAAGACCAGTGATATTTGTGAAATGAAAAATAATGAAAACTAAATAGAACCTGTTTATTTACAAATTAACCTGTTAAGAACAAGCGTGGGTAGCAGTAATAAAAATAATGGTTTTTCTAATTAAGGGTTTTTGGAAACTGTAATAAAGTGTATTTATAAAGCATGTTTTTGGATAAAGATGACTTTGGGGTATAAAAGAAGAACAAAAGAAAAACTTATTTATCTTTAAATATAAACTTTATATACCATTGATAGAATAGTATGAAAGACAACCTCATAAATCAACATCCCCAGAGGGGCATCTCTACAGTTTGAGTAATTTAATGATGAACTTCCTCTTCTAATATTTTTATCCCTACTCTGTATTAAAGTATTATGTAAATACAACACTAAGGGGTTATATATCACTGTACTCTAAACCTAGAAACAGACTTAGAGCAATAACAACTTTACTCCAGAAAAATTTGTGGGGGGGGGGGCAGATGGAATGTTGTACACCATAAATAAAATGTGGCAGAGCTTGCTTTTTTCCTGGAAGAGTAATCATCCAGCCAATTCTTAATCTACTTATAACACCATATTTCCTGAGGGACTTACTCCTTTTCTCAAAGCAAGAACAACCAAGACCTGAGAAGAATAAAAAACTTGAGCAAGGAGATCAATGATAGAGTACAAACAACAAAATAATTAAAGCAAAACAGTAGCGAAAATATTAATAACCAGTATAACAGTAGAGCTTGAATTTAAGAATACAAAATAGAAAACATATGCTTAAAACGTAGTCAACGGAAGGGAACAGAACATAACAGCAAATTTGTAGATTTTAACCATTGACGGGAATAGAAATTTCTTTTGGAGCTTCATAAAATGTACTGAAAATATAACCCTGAGTTATTTAGATTGAGTAAATTGGATTGATACCATAGAACATAGGTCAGCAAGCTATGGCCAGATCTGGCTGTCTTCTGTTTTGTCAATAAAATTTTATTTGCACACAGCCACATCCATTTGTTTATGTATTATCTACGGCTCTTTTCACATTACAACAGTAGAGTTGAGTAATTGAAACTAAGATGTTATGCCCATAAGGCCAAAAATATTTACTATCTGGCTCTTTACAGAAAAAAAAAAAAAGTTTGCTAATCCCATCATAGAATACATGCTCAGTGAGCAAGTCAGATATGTAATGATTTTTGAGAAATCTTCATTTCATCATACCAAAAGAGAAAGTACATAAGAGGAGGTCTAAGAAAGTGTTATGTACCCACAGATTATATAATTTATTTGAGGGCATAAAGTATGCATTACTTCAGGAGCTCTTACTATCTCCCTTGATTCAGAATAGCTAGAAACAGAGCCCAAGAAGGAGATTTGGGTACCAGTGATATATCAAGGAAGTCCTTTTCAGGGAAAAAAAAATCTGAAGTGGGTGAAGGATAAGAGTGAGAAGGGGTCAACCAAGGATATCAACTCTGATTAAGTCTACTTGGCCTAATCCATTGAGAAGGAGGGAGAACCCTAAAATAAAAATCTAAAAATTTACTGCAGAGTTTTGCCTTCTTGAAACAAAGATACATTTATATCAGCCATTCAAGAGATAGAGACTGCTCCCAAAGCAGATGGGGGCATACATAACCTCCCAACAAAGGGGGTTTTTGCTGGTGGAAGCAATTATCAAGAAAGGGAGCAGCTGTGAGCATTAGTGGCCAGCATTCTATAGGGGCTGGAGGATGGGTGCATCAGCCTGGCTCAGATCTGAGTGGGGCATCAACAGCATCTACTATATATCTTATTTAAATAGCAATCTATTAAATGTCTCCTGGATTTCAGTCTTGATCACTAACAAATGATGCAGCCATGGAATGGCATTGAACGACGCAGACATTCAATGTTTACTGTATGAGTTAAGTTGCTTATCATCACCAGACAAATGAGGTTGCTTTAGCGTTTTTATAATTAAGTAGACGGATAATGGTATAAAATGTTACTCTTGCTTCTTTGGTTTGTATAAACTGAGAAGTTGAACTCGATCAGTTTTCTTCCATTGACCAACATCAAGAACTTTAGTGGTGATAATATTCATAAGATCCATCTCTGCCAATGGAACCGTAAAATATAAACATAATATTTCTTTTATCTTGTTTACACTTGCAAGGTAAAAGAAATAAAAATTGTCAGAGAAACTCAGCAGTCACATAAATTTATGTCTTCTTAAACATTTTTCTCTACAACATACCAAAAGCACAGAGCATCATGTTGTATTTTATTGACATTGTAAAAAGTTTTTTTTTTTTCTTTAAGATTTCTGTCCTCATGATTTCCTCCTCTTGTTGCTTTCCACAAGCTCCAGGAACAACCTAAGAAAATATACAGCCAAATATTTCTTCCTCCCACCCCCTGCACTGAGCAATCTGTCCTCAATGTTCTGATACAAAACACTATGTACCAGACTTTGAAAAGGCATAACCTAAAACAAGACAAAAACCAAAAAAACTCAAAAGCCCAAATATATCTAAAGCAAAGGTTTATAAAATAGTTGCAAACACTGTGCCAGATACCCATTATTGGATGTTATCAGTTCCTGGTGCAAAGAGTTTGAGGCAATATAAATATATTTATTACATGTCTTTATGTATATATTCTTCTCTCAGTTGTGACAGCAGTCACCCGACATTGAGGAATTTTGAATATTGCCCAAATTGTGAAAATGATCCCAAGGTTCTAGAATAGACCCCGACATGTATTGGGCTGCAATGTTAAATGAATTAATGAGTGAACATATTATCAAATTGACTCTGGCTACTTTTGGTAATACTTTAGAACATTAGACATTATTTTTTCCTTGAGTTATTCAAATTATATGATTTGATTTCTATATTTTTGTCATTAACATAACAGGCCAGTTTAAAATATCTATTGTACATGCATTTTTGTATGAATTGAAAGAGGAGCAGGACAAATATTTTGAGGAACTGAGTAAACGAGGAGAGGAGACTGAAAAGATGGCACGGTGTAATTCTAAGTTGATTGAAATCAGTAATGTTTTGCTCAGTGCCTGCTCTAGCTTTTTTTTTTTTTTTGAGCTGTAATTGAATAGGAAATTATAGTAGATTCAATTGTACAGCACAATGATTCAATATTGGTATACACTTTGAAATGTTCACCACAGTGAGTCTAGTCACCATCAATCATTATATAACTTTATAAAATTTATTTTTCTTGTGATAAGAACTTTTTAAGATTTACTCTCATCAACTTTCAAACATGTGAACAATATTATCAACTATTATCACCATGTTATACATTATATCCCCATGACTTACTTTTTTTATAATTGGAAGTGTGTACCTCTTGACCCCCTTCACCCCTTCTACCTACCCCTCAGCCCTCCTCCACTCTGTCCACCACCAATCTGTTCTATATAACTATGAGCTTTGTTTTGTTTTATGTTTATTCATTTATGTGTTTTCTAAATTCCACGTATAAAGAAAATCATATGGTATTTTTCTTTTTCTTTTTTTTATGTTTATTTATTTTTGATGCGGGGCAGAGAACACGAGTGGGGAAGGGGTAGAGAGAGAGGGAGACACAGAATCTGAAGCAGTTTCCAGAGTCTGAGATGTTAGCAGAGAGCCTGATATGGGGTATGAACCCACAAACTGTGAGATCATAATCTGAGCAGAAGTTGGACACTTAACCGACTGAGCCACCCAGGCACCCCTGGTATTTTTCTTTTTCTAATTTTACTTTGCATGTTTTCCTCTAGATCTATCCATGTTGTCGCAAATGTCAAGCTTTCATTCTTTCTTATTTTTGAGAGTATTCCATTACACACACACACACGCATGCGCACACACACGCACACACCCTACAATTTCTTTTTCCATTAGTGTATTGATGAACACTTAGTTTGTTTCTGTATCCTGGCTATTGTAAACAATGCTGCAATGAATATGAGTGCATATATTCGCTCAAATTAGTGCTTTCATTTTTCTTGAATAAATACGCAGAAGTGGAATTGCTGAATCATATAGTATGTTTTGTGTTTAATGTTTTGAGGAACCTCCATCTTGCTTTTCATAGTGGGTGCCCCAATCTGCATTCCCAGAAACAGTATACAAAGATTTCCTTTTCTTCTAGATCCTCATCAACATTGTTATTCCTTATCTTTTTGACAATAATCATTCTAACAGGTGTGAAGTGATAGCTCATTGTGGTTTTGATTTGCATCTCCCTGAGGACTATTGATGTTGAGCATCTTTTCATGTCCTTGTAAAAAAGAGCTATTCAGATCTTCTGCCCATTTTGAATTTAACTGTTTTTTTTGCTATTGAGCTGATTGAGTTCTTTAATTAACCTCTTATCAGATACATGATTTGCAAATATTTTCTCCCAATCAGTAGATTGCCTTTTCATTTTGCTGATGGCTTATTTTTCAGTGAAGAAGCTTTTTAGTTTGAGGTAGTCCCATTTGTTTTTCATTTGTTTCCCTTTGCTTTTAGAGTCAGAGCCAAAAAATCTTCACCAAGACTTATGTCAAGAAGATTATGGCCTTTGCTTTCTTCTAGGAGTCTTATGGTTTCAGATCTTATACTCAGCCCTTTAATCTTTTTTAATCCATTTTGAGTTAATTTTTGTATATGGTTTAACATAGTACTCTACTTTCATTTTTTTGTCATGTACCTTTCCAGTTATTCCATTTCTTGAAAACACTTTTCCTTCCCATTTCAAATGGGAAAAGAAATAAATTAATTGATCACAAATCAATCTTTTTCATAAATTCATCAATTAATTTATCATAATTAATCATAATCATGATAAATTAATTGACCATATATGTATGCGTTTATCTTTGGGTTCTCCATTCTGTTCTATTGAGTATGTGTATGTTTTATGCCAATATGACACTTTCGCTGACTATAGCTTTATTATATAGTTTGAAATCAGGAAGCAAAGGCCTCAAGTTTTGTTCTTCTTTCTCATGATTGCATTGGCTATTAATTGTCTTTTGTGGTTTCTTACATTTGAGGATTGTTTATTCTATTTCTGTGGAAAATGCCATTGGAATTTTGATAGGAATTGCATTGAATCTACAGGTTGTTTTTAGTAATATGGATATTTTAACAACACTAATTCTTTTAATCCATGAGTACAGAATATTTGTCCATTCATTTATATATTTTTCAATTTTTTTCATTATATTCTAATAGTTTTCAGTATCTAGATTTTCATCTCTTCAATAAAATTTATTCTTACGTATTGTATTATTTTTGATGAAATTTAAATCTGCTTTTTTAAGAAAAAGTTCTTTTTCTGTTAGTTTGTTATTAGTGCATAGATATACAACAGAATTTTGTCTATTGATTTTGTACCCTGATAGTTTACTGAATTCTTCCATGAGTTCTGACATTGCGTTTGTTTGTTTTTCAGTTTTGGTGGAGTCTCTAGAGTTTTGTAAATATAAAATCTTGTCATCTGCATATAGTGAATTTTCCTTCTTCCTTTATAATTTGTATGCCTTTATTTATTTTTTCTTGCCTAATTACTCTAGCTAGGATTTCCAGTACTATGTTGAACAAAATCAGTGAGAGTTCGCAATCTTCTCTTGTTCTCAAAATTAGAGTAAAAGTTTTCAGTCTTTCACTATTAACTATGATGCTAACTGTGGGCTTCTCGCATATAATCTTTATTATGTTGAGCTATGTTCCCTCTATTCCCACATTGTTGAGAGCTTTCATTGTGAACAGATGCTCAATTTTGTCAAATGCTTTTTCTGTATGTATTGAGATGATCATATACATTTTATCCTTCAGTGTGTTGATGTGGTGTATCATGTTATTTGATTTTTGGATGTTGAAACATCCTTGCATCCCTGGAAAAAATCCCACTTGGCATGGGGTATGATCCTTTTAACATATTGTTCTTTTTTTTTTTTTTTTTTGCTCATATTTTGTTGAGGATTTTTACATTTATGTTCATCAGGGTATAGGCCTATATTGTGTGTGTGTGTGTGTGTGTGTGTGTGTGTGTGTGTGTGTGGTGTCTTGGTCTGGTTTAGGTATAGGTATCAAGGTCATGATGCCCTTGTAAAATGAATTTGGGAAGAATAGGTATTTGAGAAGAATAAGTTTGAGAGGAATAGGTATTAAATCTTCTTTAAATGTTTAGCATAATAATTAATCTATTAGGATTTTTTAATTTTCCATGAATCAGGTTGTTAAATCTGTTGGGTCTATAATTGTTCATAGTAGTCTACAATCATTTTTATTTTAGTAGTATCAGTTATAACATCAATTTAATTTCTGGTTTTATTTATTTGAGCCCTCTCTATATTTTTGTTGGTGGGTCTAGCTAA
>CM053567.1:85129621-85140852 GCA_028646485.1 Cryptoprocta ferox | reverse complement strand
TCTCCACATATTTGTGATTTTTCCAGTTTTCTTCTTGTAATTGATTTCTAGTTTCATAACTTTGTATTCACAAAAGATGTTTGCTATAATTTAAAATTAAATTTATTGATTTTTTTGTGATTTAGCATATGTGCTGTTGAGAATAATGTGTATCACTGTTTTTAAGTGGAATCTCTTGCACATATCTGTCAAGTCTATTTAGTCTAATATGTCATTTAAAATTGTGTGGATGTTCAATCCATCTGTGAATGTGGGTTATTAAAGTTACTTACTGTTATCGTACTGCTATCTACTTCTCTCTTTAGGTCTGTTAATATTTGCCTTATATATTTAGATGGTCCTATGTTGGGTGTATAAATTCTTATAAATTTTATCTTTTTGTTCAAATAAGTTCTTTATCATTATGTACTGCTCTACTTTGTCTTGTATTATAGTCTTTGTTTTAAAGTCTATTTTGTCTACTGCAGGTGTAGCTACCCCATCTTTTGTTAGTTTCCATTTACATGTAAAATCTTTATTCCATATTCTTCCACTTTTAGTTTCTGTGTGTTCTTACATGTGAGGTGAGTCTCCTGTAGGCAACATATAAAAGGGACTTGAGTTTTGTTTTTTTTTTTCATTCAATCACTCTTTTGATCAGAGACTTTAGTCCATTTACATTTAAAGTGATTGTTGATAAATATGTACTTATTGTCATTTTCTTCATTGTTTTCTGGATGTTGTATAGTTCTTCTCTGCTCCTTTCTTCTCTTGCTCTCTTCCCTTGTGTTTTGACTTTCTTTAGTTTTACGCTTAGATTTATTTTACCTTATCTTTTCTGTGTTTATTATAGGTTTTTGTTTTTTGGTTACCATGAGGCTCACATATTAGAGCTTGTATATTATGGCCTATTTTAAATTAATGGTAACCTAAAGGTGACTCCATTCTAAAACTCTACATTTTTACCTTCACCACATTTGCCCATGTTTTATGTTTTTAATGTCACATTTTACATTCTTTTTTATTTGTGTATCCCTTAACTAATTATTGTAGTTACAGTTATTTTTACTAGTTTTGCCTTAAAACCTTCAGACCACCTTTACAAGTTATTAATCCACTAATTTTACTATATATTTACCTTTACCAGTTAGATTTATACTTTCATATGTTTTCTAGCTACTAATTAGTGCCCTTTATTTTCATTTAAAGATGTCCCTCTAACATTTCTTGTAAAATCCAGTTTAGGGGTAATGAAATTCTTTATCTTTCACCTGTCTTAAAAACTCTTTCTTTCTCCTTCAATTCTGAATGGTAACTTTTTCAGGTAGAGTACTATTGGTTGGAAATTTCTTTTCTTCAGCACTTTGACTATATTGTGCCACTCCCTCTGGCCTGTAAAGTTTCTGAAAAATTTGCTGATAGTCTTATCCCTTGTATATAACATGTTGTTTCCCTCTTGCTGCTTTTAAGATCTCTCTTTAACTTTTGAAATTAATTATAATGTGTCTTAGTACAAGTAATTTTTCTCGTTTTTCTTTTTTGAAATTCCTCTGGGATATGTGGATCTGCATGTCTGTTTCTTTTCCCAGTTTAGGGAAGTTTTCAACCATTATTTCTTCCAATAATTTCTCTGCACTTTTCTTTCTCTCTCTTTTCTTTCTCAGACGTCTATAATGTGAATGTTATTCTGTTCAACATTTTTCCTTAGATCCCTTAAACTATTATCACTTTTTTAATATCTTTTTTCCTTTTGCTGCTGTTTCCTTGAGTTCCACTTCCTTCTCTTCTAGATCACTAATCCTTTCTTCTGCTTTATCTAGTATGCTGTTGAAACCCTCTAGAGTGTTTTGAAGTTCAATTGTGTTCTTCTACTCTCTAACTTCTATTTTGTAATTTCTTGTATTTTCTATCTCTTTGTTGAGGTTCTCACTATGTTTATCCATTCTTCTGAGTTCAGTCACTAGTTTTATGAACATTACCATGAAATCTTTATTAGGTAAATTACTTATTTCCATTTCAGTCAAGTTTTTTTCTGGGGTTTATCTTTTTTTTTGAGTTGTGGACATATTCTTCTGTTTCCTCATTTTGTTTGACTCTCTGTGTTTGTTTCTATGCATTAGACAAAACAGCTACCTCTCTCAGTTTTGAAGGAATAGTCATGTGTAGAGGATGGACCTTATCATCCAATCTTGTTCTAGCTCTTCCTTGTCTCTTGAACCTTTGTGATTGTCCAAGAAGTTTGCTTTATTCTAACAGGTATCAGTTGTTGAGGGTGTGCCAAACCCTATCAGTGTTTAAATAGGAGTGATCTTAGTCAGTATCTAGTTTTAGACTGATTGCAAGCCAGACCTTCAGGCAGTTGCTTTTAAAGTATGCAAATTATGCAGTGCTATGAGACCACAATCATAAACTCTGCCACAATCTAGGAGAGTTCCCTGGGCAAGAGTTGCAAAAATCAGGGTTCCATATGAATGTGCAAATTCCTTTCTGGGAGGCACTTGGAGAGTTCAGTGAGGCAGGGGGAGAGCAAAATGATGGCATTTCCTGGCCTACATTCCCTGAGAGCACCTCCATAGCCTGCTCTGGATTGTGTGACAATCCTAAAGCCTGCCCATCAGGCTGAAGTTCTAGGGCAACTAAATAAGCCTATTTCACCAAAATACTAGAGGTGTGCTTCAGTCTGCTGTCTCTGCAGTGCTCTGGGTGCAGTAGCCTCCCGAAAAACTCTTTTCAATTCTTAACCAGTCTTGCTGGTCTTGTCAGACCCAAAAATACAAATCCCTCCATCCACAGGGTCCAAAGCCAGCCAATCACGGAACATCCCTGTGTAGACTGTATACTTCTGTTGGCTTTAGCAAAGCGAGAGAGAGCATAGGGCCTGGGTGTGCCTGCCAGCTTTAGTAAGGCAGGAGGGGAGCACAAGGCCAGCACACATTTATAGGCTTTAGTGTAGCAGCAAGGGAGTCCAAGGCTGGGGCATGCCCACCTGCTTTAGTGACAAAGTGGAAGTATGCAGGGCTGCATGCACCAACTGGCACTAGCAAGGTAGAGAGTGCAAAAATGGCACTGACCAGCACCTCCATCCATGGAGAGAGTTCCAACAGGCCCCTGCTGCTCTGGCAGAATGTTAAAATTGGCAAATGAATAATGAATCTCCTTCATATATAGTCTAGTGCTTTTCAAACTCCTGTTTTTATATTGGGTCCTTGGTTGAGTGAATCTGCATATGAACCCTGTAAGAGCAGTATCCCAGGTCCTTATAGTTCTTTGGGCTCCTGGATATAAGCCCAGTTGGTTTTCAAAGCCAGATGTTTTGAGGGCTCATCTCTCCAGTGCAGGTCTTAAGGACCAGGTGTTTGATGTGGGAAACGAACCCTTAGCTCCATGGGTAGTATTGAGAGATTTGTAAGATCCCTCCTAATTGTGGATCGCTGTGTCAGTGATGGGGTTTATGACAAGGTCCCTTCTCATCCTCTCCTACCCATCTCATTGTGGTCCTTTTATTGTTTGTTGTGAAGGAGCTGTTCAGCTAGGTTTCAGTTCCTTCCCAGGGAACTGTTCCATCTATAAGTGTAGATTCGATGTGACCATGGGAGGAGATAAGTTCTGAATCTTGCTATGTCACTATCTTGAACTGCTCCCTCTGCCATTTGGCTGCTCTTGCTTTTCATTTTTGCATAATTCTAACCCTTCAAGTTCACAGTCCTCTTCAAGAAAAGTAAATTTTCTGTGTCCTTTTTAGACAGAGAGACTTAAAACAAAAATGATTGACTCTTTATCCTTTATTTATTCCAAGAATGCACTCTCACTTTCATTATTTTTGCTTATTATTCTTAACATATTCAGCTTTAGATTTTCAGTTATGCATCTCACAGTGTATGTTTTTAAATTCAAATATCTAAGACTTTGATGAAACCTGCAACTTGTATATCAGAAAATTAAGGATGTTAGCTGAGGTATCTTCTCTCAGGGACCTCATATATATAATTTTTTTAAAAAAGCATAAGGCTTTGTTTTGAATATTCACATTTTTAAACATAAATCCCATTACTATGAAGTGTTAATTGTATTATTTTATAGTTAAAATTTAAAATTAAGTTACCTATTAGGAAGAGACTTAGTTTTCTTACAAGTGAAAAGCAATTTACATTAAAATGTAGTTTAAGAAATCTAAATGAATAAAACTCTTAATGAACAAATTACCTCCTTCTGATATTAAAGATTAGGTAGACATCATATGGAACATTGAGCTTAAATTTGAACAAATTAAAACTTTATAGCAGTTCCTGGGTGGCTCAGTCAGTTGAGTGGCTGACTTCGGCTCAGGTCATGCATGATTTCACAGTTCCTGAGTTTGAGCCTCACATCAGGCTCACTGCTATTAGTGTGGGGCCCTCTTTGGACCCTCTGCCCCACTCCTCTCTCTCTCTTCTTCCCCTGCTCACACACACTCTCTAAAATAAATAAATATTTTAAAAAATAAATGAAACTTTATCAACAATTTGGATGGAAAATAAATGTGTGTGGAAAATTGTACAATTAAAAAAGGTAGTATCTTTTTTTTTTACTTTTTAGGAATCTATTTGACAGTTTTATAACATATGTTTTTTTTTTTACATTATTATCAACAACAATAAGTCAGAGGGATATAATGTTTCCTATGGGGGAATAATACTGTGAGACATCAGTCAGAAATAATAAAAGTGAAAGTAGTCTTTAGACTTCTGAATGAAATGCCTTTTTGCTGATTCAGAGTAAACATCAAAGCTCTGCTTTGAGAAATCCTATCTTTGAACTACTCTACATGAAATAAACAGAGACTGGTCATATCTAGGTTGAGTTTTCAAATAACAGTTAACATATTAAGAAATGGAATCATCCCCACATTTTTAAATCAAGTTATGGCATATAATCCTTTCACCCCCTTCTTTTCCACCAATGCACCATGAATTGAAAGCCATTTTGTATTCACAAACTCATTATATTTATGAAATAAAGCAATAAGGAAGGGACCATTTAGGATAGGCTAAAGCTTGAAACATAGTAAATCACAACAGACTCCAAAGCGTTAAATTTAAATGGTCTTTGTCAAAAATTTAGACACGCTAAAATAGTATTTTAACTTTCTCTGCATGTTCCATATGGATTTACTTGATAATTATTTATCTGTGGTAACTTGTAGGAAGAAGTCAGTTTTAAAATTCGATGACTCATTTTGCCCATACACTTAATCATGCTCCATTAATTATTAATTACATCCTTGTTATGTTTTGAAGCTGGGGTGTTCTAGCCAAATTTCTCTCACCTATGTGAGAACCTACTGAATTACAGACCAAATTATCCAACTACTTATTAAGTATCTATAAATGTGAATGCCTGAAAGGAACATAAAATTCATTTACCTATGTAGGGTCATTATCTTTGCCATCAAATCAAGGTTCTTTCTCTCATCTGTTCACCTGTTGAAGCCCAAATGGAAAAAGTGGAGCCAATCCTTGCTAAATCTTTTTCTTTTATAGCCTTATACTTATATTTATTTTTATTTATTTATTTTATATATTTTCTTTTTTTCTTCCTTCCTTTTTATTTTTTTTTAATTCAAGTTAGTTATCATACAGTGTAGTATTGGTCTCAAGAGTAGAACTCAGTGACTCATCACTTACATATAACACACAGTGTTCATCCCAACAAGTGCCCTCCTTAATGCCCATCACCTATTTAACCCATCCCCCACTTACCCCCCTATAGCAACCTCCAGTCTGTTCTCTGTATTTAAGGGTCTCTTATGGTTTTTCTTATTTTTTCTTCTCTTCCCCTATGTTCATCTGTTGTGTTTCTTAAATTCCACATATGAGTGAAATTATACATTTGTCTTTCTCTGCTTGACTTATTTCGCTTAGCATAATGAACTCTAATTCCATCCACGTTGTTGCAAATGGCAAATCATACTCATTTAATACCACACATCAAGTGTTGCAAATTGTACCCCTATATGTATGAATTTCTCTCCATCTCCCTCTAGACTACTTAAAACCCAGCTCCTATACCATATTTCCTGGAGTGATGCAATATTCTTCTATATACCTACATTTACTTTTGTCCTTTCAATCTGTTTTATATATCACAGCTAGAGTCATATTTCAAAATCACAATCTGAGCCTATCATCTCACTATAAAAACATTAAGTTGATCTCAGTGCTATTAAGAGAAAGACCAAAAATTTAACATACAAGGTTCTACATAATATGGTGGTTGTGTGATAAATTACATTATGTCTCCTTACTATGTATTACTATAATCTCCAATTTTCCTTAATAAAATATATTCAGGTTTATACATATATACCTATGTGATTGCTTCTTATCTCTTACTTAAGATTATGAGGGCAGAGAGCTTGCTATTCTGACACTAACTGCATTCACTGGCATCCAGGCTGAATGAAAAATAAAACACAGTAAAATAAAGGAGGAATATTGCCAAGATATGCATAATGGGAAAACTAAAAGTAATATAATAATGGTTAACTATGACAGTCTTAACTAAGAAGAAATTATAACAAATTTTATCTGGCAAACAGACAAAGGTGAATTGGTGGTGGCAATTTCATTTATTCATTTATCCTTGAACTCAAAATACATTTCCTAAGAGTCTCTTGTATTTTAGACAATAGACTAAGGACTGACAAAGGACTTACCTACTAATATGGTTTGTAAACTTATAAATATATAATTGAATTGGAAGTAAGCGGTATTTTGATATAGAAATTCAAAGAGACACTGGAAGCACAAATGAGAATCAGGGAAACATGCACAAATATTTGCAAAATGGATAAGAATTTAGCCACTGGGTTTTCAGCAGTTAGCAATGCAGAAAAAAAATCCCTAAGACAGTTTAATATAGAAAATAATAAATATTCATAAATAAGAATTCTTAAATAGAGAAAGTATTAAGTGAGGCTATGGTCATAGTAAGATACTTTATGGAGACTTTAAACAGAACAATGTCTATGGATAGCCCTGACCTAGAAATATATCAATGGCTTTTTTTTTTTGATGAAAAAGAGGAAGTTGCAAAATAAAGTACATGTGAATGTGTGTGCATAAACCATGTGAATGCATATTAAGTAGTCTAAAAGGTACACATCACACATGCCAAACTGTCAGTGATGATTGCTCACTGAAGGATATTTGCATGAAAAAGCAATTATTGTTCAATTATTATTTGTTATGTATTATCTTCTTGTTTGAATTTTAGTAGGGTTTTTTTGTTGGTTTCCTTGTCTTTGGTTTTATAATGTTGAAATAAATGCTTTAGAAAAATAAATAGAAGCTCCTCACCATCAAGGCTGAATGTAGAGACATTTATAGAGTTGACTCTTTCCCATATTCATGTTGTAGTGTCCTATGACTATCTAGTTATCTTTTTATTTGTCCAGTGAAATAGAAAAAAAAGAATGGCCTGCAGTTTCAGGAAGTCTATGATTTTGAATTCCAAGTTAATTTGTCTGAACTTTATAAGAATGGAGAATATTGGAAGAATTTTTAATAGGGAAGGAATGTTTATTTGAGCGATAATAAAGTAGCCTATTTGTCATTAAAAGGACATATGAAAACTTTGTACAGTATCTTTTTATACTTGAAATTGAAGGAATTAAATTTGGAAACTGAAGACTACTACTAAATGTTCTAAAATTAATTAATATAAGATTTGCTTTATACTTAGAGAGTAAACGATGATTACTAGGGTATATACAGCAAGCCACTTATTCATTCATATATTAAAATAATTAATTTCTCTCTTACTGAAGTATAGCAAACCTATAGCAAATTGCTTATATTTTATTTATACAGCACAATAAAGCCTACAAATGTAAACACATGAAGATCATGAAGAAAAAAAATATAATTGTACTTGACAAACTTGAAGGTAAAAGTGTGTGTGTGTGTGTGTGTGTGTGTGTGTAATTGAGTCTAGTGGATACAAGAATAAGAGAACTAAATTTTATTTTGGTCAAAATCAGTTTGTCCATCCTTCCATCCATCCATCCATCCTTGTATCTCTTTAGCAAACTTCAAAAAATGTTGCTAAACTTATCACATATATATTGGAATAAACTGTATCTAGGAATAAAAATTTGTATGGAGGATTGGATAGTCCTGTGAAATTACTGGACTAAAATATATGTGTATGTATTTCTTTAATGAAATAAAATTTTAAGTTAAAAATATAAAATGATACTCATGCATTATAATGAAATGTAGAAATATTTAATTTGAAGATGAAATTAGAAAAAAAAAGATTACCAACAGAATAAAAAACACTTAGAAGAAAAGTACCTTATCTTGGAACATATACCTATTAAAAAATTCTTTTTTAAATACATGTATTACTAAAGCAACCCATGCATGCATTTCGTATCTAAAAGAAAGAATTAGCTAGAAATAAATGTTTTAAAAAGCAGAATACTTTTTGAAAGGACAGTGCAGTAAAGACTTAAGGATCTTTTTTTATTTTTTTTTTAAATTTTTTGTTAATATTTATTTATTATTGAGAAACAGAGAGACAGAGCATGAGCATGGGAGGGGCAGAGAGAGGGGGAGACACAGTATCTGAAGCAGGTTCCAGTCTCTGAGCTGTCAGCACAGAGCCCATGTGGGACTTGAACCCAGGAGTGGTGAGATCATGACCTGAGCTGAAGTGAGACACTCAATTGACTGAGCCACCCAGACGCCCCCTTAAGGATCTTTTTATAGATCTTTGAAAAGTGAGAAATCAGAGATCTGTATCACAAGAATGTCAAAAGTAATGTTTAATATAATTATTAATAGTTTTATGGCTATATCAAAACTACACAAAAACATTGCAAGTTATAAAAATAAAAAATTATTTATTTTCATGGGTAAAAGTCAAATACTCAAATGTTGAATAATCTAAATATGCTCAAAATGTGTATTTTAATGTCTTATATAATTCATCCTAGAAAATGGTATTATATATATATTTAATATTTTTATGTAACCTAGCATACATTGATAATATAATTTCACATTTGTAAGGAAAAAAACCCACAAAGCTAAGTAACTCTAATACTGTTTGCTTTCACCTTCTCCTTTCATTTATTTTTACCTTCAAGCTAATAGCTGAATTTATTCTCTTTACTTTTTTTTTCTTTGAAGATTAAAGATATGCCTAGCTTTGTACTCTAGCTGCCTGGACAGTTGACAGCCCATTAAACTAAAGTCATACAAGCTGTACATTTTAACGCCTTGATTCCAAAGTGCAACCAAAATGCCTTTTTTTTATATGTAAGAGCTGTGCATTTCTGAAACATTTTTAGATGGATACATAACAGTTTCAAAAGACTCGTCTGGCCTTTTGCCTTTTTAAAAAACATTGAAGCCAACTAAGCTGATTATTTTTTCAGTTGAGATTCCTGAAAGAATTTTGGTACATATAGAACATATAATTCTGGTTTAGTATAAACTCTGAAATAACTTTGGGAATATATACAATTGCATAATCCTGAACTGATTATTGGATTACCTCATAATGGCTGAAAGCAATCACATCAAAAATGTAAAAATTCAACAAAATATCTGGAGGTTATCTGGCTTAATCACTTTACATGATGACTGTCATCATCTTACCTAGTTCATGGCATTTAAACATTGTTTCCTTGTGCATTTGAGATAATGTTGCCATTGGATATTCATATTTTAAGATTCCTTTATACCATATATTAAGTATTGGGAAGGTATTTCTCCACTCGATTTCCTAAATCTGCCACCTCAGAGAAACTTATGTCAAGATATCTGTCTTGTAAAAAGATTAGCCCAATGGTATAGGGCAAGTAGCTTGCTTCTCAGTCTTTTATTCCTTTCAGCAGTGCTTCAATTGGAAATGAAGCCAGCAATAGAAAAAAAGTCAAATTGGCAAAATTCTGAAGTGTTCCTAAAGCAAGTACAGATTTTAAAAATCAAAACATTTTTGAAATATCTCTTCACCAAAATATACCTGTTTTAAAAGACTGACAGAATGTGTGTCTTCAACAAGAGCTGGTCCAGATCACTGTGTACAGCAGATACAGATACTTGTAGTTACGTAGTCAGATTTCATACTCCGATCTGAAGGAAACTGTTTTCCCACTTCTCTTCCACTCTTACTTTCTCGACTAAGAATCAGTTGCATTGCCCTTCATGTGCATATTTCTCACTTGGAAGCAGCCTACCTCAGTTCAGAAGTGTTAAATGTTTATGTTTTGACACTACATAGATAAAAACTAAATAAGTGGGTAAAAGAAGCTGTTTTTTTTTATTTAAATGAAGAAGTGCTAAGGAAATAAGCAAATTTGACATAAATAGCAACACTTGTAAATACAAATTTAATAAGAGTAAATTATAATAGCATGTTTTCCCAAGCAATTGAACATAGGAATTATTTTTTAAAAGTGCTCAAAGTAAATTGAGGACTTGAGAAAATAAGCTAAATATTTTGCAAAGAATGATCAAAGCACCAGGCATTTCTATTTTCATTTTTATTTATTAAATGAATCAAACGGCAATGATGTGAAACTACTGAACACTCAGTGGCATTTAGTACATGTTAATTGCCACATGTTATTTTTGGCCTTGAAATTTCATTCAGAGAGACGATATGTTTTTAGAGAGTGATTTTAATAGACAGTCATATTTTTTGACTCCTTAAGTGAATTGACATTCATATGTAGTTTTATATCAACTCATCCTATTAAGCTCAATTTACGAATGTTTTCTGAGTTGTTACTTTGTACGAGACATGATGTTCAGGAAATCACTTACCAGAAGGAAGCCCTCCTTTTCTTATTTCTGTTACAGAATTTGGTAGCAGTTCCAATTAATACTAAACATACATGGGGGGTCCACATTTTTGGGTAAATAGCAACAGATCTCATTCTCCTTGTGGCCTGCCTAAATTGTCAAATATCCTAAATTTAAAAAGAAAATTGAAGATTTGTACTGTGATCATATTTTATATATTAAAAACTAAGTTTTAGAAACCATTTTGTAAATACATCCTGATATCACACATTTTCAAATTATTCATGTGACAATTTTAGCCACTTTTGACTTTTCTATGACTACAAATTGGGTGGTACTAATTGCTCATCATCATTTCTTTTTTTTTTTTACTTGTTTACTTTTTTTAACTTTATAGTTTATTGTCTAGTTGGTTTCCATATAATACCCAGTGCTCTTCCTCACAAGTGTCCTCCA
>CM053567.1:85032752-85129521 GCA_028646485.1 Cryptoprocta ferox | reverse complement strand
TTCTATTGATAGTTTTTTGAGGAACCGCCACACTGTTTTCCAGCCTCATCATCATTTCTAAATGTCTAGTCAAGAGGCCCAACTCAGCAACTCATTACTTAATTTGTTCATTTTGACATTTTTTGGTACACCTCTTTAATGCTATTGAATGGAATATTATATTATTATTATCATTATACAATTTTTTTGACTCTAACTTTGTTTTTGTTTTCTCTAACATTATTAGAGTTCATGGTCACTCATAACATCCCAGCCAAGCATCCTTTTTTCTGAACACCAATCCTGACTTCAAGCTTTCCAACTATCAGCACTTTCTTTTTCTTCAAAATTCTAAGAGTTAGTGAAAATATTAAGCTCACTGATCAGTGTTTCTTTTTATACTGTATAAATTTACTTTCCAATTTCTTCTACAACTGAAAAAAAAAACCAAAATTATAACAGCTAACAACAACTGTTGTACTTCGTGAATTCACATTTTGCATTGTCATTAGTTCATGACATGAATACAACTTATTAATTCATCTGAGCTATCCATTACTGATTGTTTGATCTTAAAGCTCTTCTTTTACTCACTTCATCATGAGGGTTTTGTGAGTTCTGACATTTTCTTACATGATGTTGCTCTCTTCTATAATCAATAGGTCCTATCATTGCTAGCACATTACCCAAAGTGCATTTTTCCAATAATTAAAAAAAATAAGTTTATTTATGAAAGAGAGAGAGCACACAAGCTGAATGGGGGGGGGGCGGGAGAGGGAGAGAGAAGGAGAGACAGAATCTCAAGCAGGCTCCCCACCATCAGTGCAGAGCACCATGTGGGGCTCAAATTTAGAAACCATGAGATTGTGACCTGAGCCAAGATCAAGAGTCAAATGCTCAACTGACTGTGCCACACAGGCGCTCCGACCTGATTTTTTTTTTAATGCAGCAAAGAAAAAATACTCTGTCTCTGTCTATCTCTCTGTCTCTCTCTCTGCCTCTCTTGGAGTTTAAGGTACACATTATGTATGCCCAGTCTGCAGCCCTAATCTTGCCAAATGAAGGAAGTCACAGCAAAGCAGTGAAAGAGGACACATTTTAGTAAGCAAGCAGAGAAGTAGAAGTAAGTATTGGAGTCCTAAAGGCCAACTGTTGCTGAAACCCAGATGAATTCCTGGCCTTTCCATAATATTCAACGTCTCTGGAAGTTCATGGGCTTTTAGGTCAAGTCCCATTTGAATTGAGTTTCTATCACTTTTAATCTACTTGCCATAATTTCTTCCACCCATGTATTCTGCTGTCAGATTAATTTCCCTGAAATAACTCCTTCAAGTTGATGACAATTTTCTAAAATTAAGTGGTGGTGATGATTGCACAATTCTAAATGTACTAAAACCATGAATAGTTGATTTTAAAGGACATGCGAATGTTTGGTGTATCTTTATATCAATAAGGATATTCTATCTTTATGGACTTAATTACATATATATTGATTTATTATTCATTAATTACATATATATTTATTTACTATTTAATTATTATTTTATTACTTGCCTTCCTTAAACAAGATATTTATCAGAGCTTCAACTTGTTTTTCAGATAAAATTTTAATTTTTTATTCTATCATTTAATGTCCCTCTCCCCCAAATCAAAACAATCTCTCTAAAAGTGCATTTCTCCACTATCTAGTTTGGCCTCTTCATTATCCCATAAGTGCCCCATGCTATTTCCCCAGTATTTTCTGGCTTTCCAACCAAACTATACTATTTTTTCCATTTTTACTTATTAAATAAATCAGTAGCAATGATGTGAAAACACTGAACAGTAAATGGAATTTAGTATGTTAATTGCCTCTTGTTATTTTAGGCTCTGCAATTTCATTGCGACAATTTTTTTGTTGTTGTTTGAATAATGTTAAAAGGCAGTCACAGTCTTTTGACTTCATTAGTGCCTTGATATTCATATGTAATTTTATAACAAGTCATTCTAGTGAGCTTAATTTACAAAAAGTTAGAACATTTTTCTATATATATATATACTCATATGTATACTAGTCTACATATATTTTTCTTTAATTTAATCTATAGTAGTCTATACCAATTTATTTTGATTAAGTATCATTTATAATTTTTTTTAATTTTGTATGTTTATTTATTATTGAGACAGAGAGAAGCAGAGCATGAGTCAGGGAGGAGCAGAGAGAGGGGGAGACACAGAATACAAAGCAGGCTCCAGGCTTGGAGCTGTCAGCACAGAGCCCAACACAGGGCTCGAACCCACGAACCATGAGATCATGACCTGAGCCCATGACCTGAGCCGAAGTCGGAAGCTTAACCGACTGACACCCAGGCACCCCTACCATTTATAATTTTTGAAAATGAGTTTAATAAATATAAGGATCAAAAATATCTTCTCTATTTTTCTCTCAGAAATTATTATTTAGATTCTTGTGGATGAGAAGGAGTGTTGCTCTAGGTCACGTGTGATTTCTTTTTAGGCTCCACAGTAGGCAGTTCCAAAGGCTTTAGGTGGCCGCCTCAACGGGGAGGAAAAGTGTTCTTCACACCTCAGGCTTGTTTTACAGCCGATGGACTGCATTCCCAGAAGGCAGCTGCGGTCCAGAACGCAGGCGCTCCTGGCCTCTGAGGCTCTTATGCATAGCACTATTCCAAAACCAGCCACTGCCATTTGCGGGCCTCCTTGGACGTCTTTGGCCAAAATCCTCTTCAGCTGGTGGAGGCTGAGGAATCTTTTTTTTTTTTTTTTTAAGTTTTTTAATGTTTTATTTAGTTTTGATACAGAGAGAGACAGAGCATAAGAGGGGGAGGGGCAGAGAGAGGGAGACACAGAATCTGAAGCAGGCTTCAGGCTCTGAGCGGTCAGCACAGAGCCTGACGCGGGGCTCGAACCCAGTGAGATCGTGACCTGAGCCAAAGTCGGAGGCTTAACCGACTGAGCCACCCAGGCGCCCCAAGGCTGGGGAATCTTCAAGGCATTTTTCTGTCTCCGACCCATTCCTGAATAATTTTCCACTCCTTGCTCTTTCCCTCCTTGAGCCCAAGTCAATAAAATGAGAGGAGCTTTTCTTTCTGAGTCTCCTTCATCAGTGAGATGTTTTCCAGTTCTCCACAGGTCCAAGACCTTAACCCTGTACTGTTCCATGGAGAAAATGGAAAAGTGGGAGAGGAGTTTTCCAGTTTAGCCTCTTGCTTATATTATTGCAGTGATTAAAGGCTTAACTGTTCCTTCCACTTGGGTCTGTTGCTTTAAGCAGCTACTCCAATCTAGCAGCTCAGCTCCTTCCAGCTCAGCTCTGCTCTTGACAGATAGTATCTTTTTGTAGTAGTTAATTCTGATTTCCAGAGTCCAAACAGTCATATTTGGTACTTAACAGATCCAAAATAAATAATCTCTGAAAAAAGTGAATGGAGAGTTATTTGCTGTTGTCTATATATTCTTGGTGCTAATCTTTTCCCTGATTTTGTATTAGCTAAACTTCTATACATAATCATGATGATGATGCCTTTAGAAATTTTTTCCTTCCCACCATAAACAGGGGTATTCTCAGCTGTGGTGCTTTAATTAGACTCAAGTTCAGGATTTTATGATTTTCAATGCTGTTTTAAGGAACTTTATTTATATATCATTACCTAAGTATTAAATCTTATTTTATCTACAATGTTTAAAAAGCCCTCATTATTTTATGCAGCTAAGAGTTTCTCACGTAATCCAAATTAGATTATATCCACCTATGCTTGATGATGATTTTGCTAGTTTGTGTTACTGAGACAGAATGTTTTAGTGCAATCCAATTCTTAATTGTTTCAGAAATGGGTGAACTAAAGTGCTATAGATCTGGCCTCAAGTGTGATCTAAATATAATGGAAATAAAAAAAAGTTTATCTAAGAACAGTAGTGGTAGAGTTTTATAAAATACTTTAGAACATCTATCAAATTTTGGCTTTCATTCAGAATTGAGAGTATTTTAAAGTTAGTAGTTCTGGATGGCTTACCAAGGGAAATAAAGTTTGAAGTGTCTTTAGTTAACACTTCAAGTTGAAAACTGAATGATGCATCAATTTGTGCTATACTTCAATAACTTGCCCAAATTCAACAAGAAACAGAATGTGAGTAACTGCAAAGAAAATCTTTCAAAGAGTCTTTTAGCTATGTTGTCTTTAGCTCAACACAGCAAGTGCTAAATAAAATCTTTGTGTCAAGCAAAATATATCCTGTCATCCACTCACTCAGTAATTCCACTAATCATGCAACATTTATCAAAAACACAGACGTAAGTTTACACACACACACACACACACAGGCGCAGGCACACACACACACACACACACACGATGTCTAAAAACCCAGGATACTTTTCATCTGCTTTCAAACTCTTTGAATCCTTTAAACTCTGCTTCTTTTAAGTGTTTAGGGCAACACTCCAATGAAGACTGCTCCTCCCAGCTCTCCTGCTGACAGGGTAATGGGCACCTTATTTTGTACGCAACTCAGCTGCCAGCCTTGAGAAAGAAATCCTTGTTTTCAGAAAGTTTCTTTTTTTAACATTCGTTTGGCAATAGTTATGACAAGTTATTTTTGCTCTAGTTTATTTGATAGGAGCATTTTTTGTATACATATGCAGAGCAATATCAGAACACCTATTAGAAGTACATAATCATATCTATCATCTTTTTGTTTTCATTATGTTTTCATATTATTAGAATTTTTTAATTAAATTTGTTTAAAATGTTTTTGAGAAAGAAGGCTCTGTTTTCACTACATGCATATCCTGTTAAATTGAACTATCATAAGCCATTTATAAAAACACCGCCATAATCTTTATAACAGTATTTCTCCTTAAGAAGTAACCCTCATTGAATCAACTATTCTAAGAGTACTATAAAAGGCTTTTTCTTAATGTTTTTCAGTGTTCCTCACTGAATGACAAAGAACATTGATTTTTAAAAATTAGACCCAAAGGTCAACTTTAGAAAACAAGTTTTTTTAATTAAAAACAGTAGTCAATCCATACAAAATCCTGATATCGAAGTCACAGCAAACAGAACATTGGTTCAAATTTCACATGTTGGATTGCATACTCTATTCTATTATATGAATATTATATATATATATAATATATGTTTATTTTGAGAGAGAGAGAGAGAGACCACTTTCAAATGCACACATGAGCAGGGGAAGGGGCAGAGAGAGAGAGACAGAGAATCCCAATCCCAGAGAGAATCTGACAGAGCATGGCCCATGACAAGGGGCTCAATCTTACAAGCTGTGAGATCGTGACCTGAGCTGAGATCAAGAGTCCAATGCTTAACTGAGCCACCCACACACTCCTATTAGCTTATACTTTGAAATGTATATTTTTATATTTTATGTTTTATTAAGCCAACAGCTACATACAAATTTTTTTAAATAAGGCAAGGATAGAAATATAGTAAGGATTAATTTGTTATCCACATATCAAAAGTTGAGAGTACACAGTATTTATTAAGTATGATGCATTGCACACAAGAAAGAAAATGCATATTTGGATTTTCAATCCCAGCTTTGCTCCATTGGCCCTGTGTTACTTGAAGCAAGTTACTTAACATCTTCATGACTTAATTTCCTCACCTATAGCTTTTTTACACCAGCTAGTACATTTGAAACACCGGCAAAGAAGATGATCACCTCTGTTCATTTATGTAGTTATGTCTGGAAATAGCAACATAAAAATACTTAGACAGAAGATTCCCTGTTTCATTAGCCATGTTTAAGATTAGTATATGCATATAATAGTGATCTTTATATAAACGTTTGCCTAGTAAATTTTAGGTGCTACAGCTATACCACTGAACCCACTTACCATTCTCAAACAGTGTGGCATCTCCATTAGCTTGCTCAAAAACAAACGATAGCCCATATACCATTTTACTATTTGAACATAAAAAAAAACTTTTGGAGAAACATCATTAGCTGGGTGTTAACTAATCTTTTCAAGTCCTGCTAATAAATATATTACTAATATAAATACACTTTCAAAAAGTAATGAACATTAAGTCCACTTACCATGAGAAGCATCTTATTTATAATAAATTGTATCAAAATGTACCTTAGAGACATGTGATAGGTTCCTGACTAAACATAGATCGTGATCTTCTATAACAAAATTTATAACGTTAGTACAAAGTTACTCATGATGAAGAAGGAACCAGTGAATTTACAATGGAAAAAGAAAAGGTAGGGAGTGGATGGACAACTATTTATGATTCCCAAAAGAGATGGACAGAAACTGTCAAGAAAGGGTACAGATACATAAATAGTGCTTTCTAATAAAACATAATAGATCACATGTAACTACTACATGCTTATAGCAATGAGCAGCAATCTGGAACATCAACTGCAATGCACATGGAGGGTACAGACGATACAAATTCTCACACTATATTCCTGGTCAGATACATTAAAAGAGATACTATGGAACAATTTTAGTAAAACTTAAAAATTAAAAATTTACATTTTACTCTAAAGTGAGCTGTTTCTTCAATTCTTACTGTAAACTGGCCAAAAATAAACTAACATTTTTTTCTTTCTTCTTTTTTAATGTTTTATTTTGAGAGAGACAGACAGAGAGAATGAGAGTGCGGGGAGGGGCAGAAAAAGAGGGAGACACGGATCCAAAGCAGGCTCCAGGCTCGGAGCTGTCAACACAGAGTCCGATGTGGGACTTGAACCCAGGAACCATGAGATCACGACCTGAGCTACAGTTGGATTCTTAACTGACTGAGCCACCCAGGCGCCCCCTAACTTCTTTTTTTCTTAAATTTTCTCATAAGAGCTAGTCTTAGTTAGCATATATTTCATTTTTTCCAAATGAACTTATTTCTTACAAAGAAACACATTACAGAAGGGATATTTAGTTATTTATTTAGTTAGTTAGTTTATTTATTTATTTTGAAAGAGAGCGCAGAAGCAGGATGGGCAGAGGGAAAGGGAGAGAGACAATCCCAAGCAGGCTCCGCACAGTGCAGAGCCCAATGTGGGGCTTGAATTCAGGAACTGGGAAATCATGACTTGAGCAAAAGTCTGATGCTTAACCGATTTCGCCACCCAAGTGCCTCGAAGGAAGGGGTATTTAAATTAAGAAAATCAAAGGGAAAATAAAATCGGTTTTAAACTATTATTTATAATGGTTGATAAACGTCACAATTAATACACAGATAAAAAGACCACCAAACCAGGGGCACCTGGGTGGCTCAGTTGGTTAAGCATCTGACTTCGGCTCAGGTCATGATCTCACAGCCTGTGGGTTCAAGCCCCATGTTGGGGTCTGGGCTGACAACTCAGTGCCTGGAGCCTGCTTTGGATTCTGTGTCTCCCTCTCCCTTTGCCCTTCCCCCACTCGCACTCTGTCTCTCTCTCTCTCTTTCTCTCAAAAATAAATAAACATTAAAAATTAAAAAAAAAAATAAGACCACCAAACCAAATTATCCCCTCTTGATTTGAATAGCTGGGGAAGAAATGGGATGTAATAAAAATAATTAATTTTGAATTAAGGAAGGCTGTGGGTGATTTCGTACCTTTTAATGTGTGGATCAACAGTTAAATTCTAGATTAGTGGCTTCTTCCTGGAGTGATATTTTTAAAATACACTTTTGTGGACACCATCAGAGAGATTCTGATTCAGTAGAATTTAGGTGGTTTTTGGGACCCAGAGAATTCTGATAGCTAGTTTGGGGGCTTTTCATCTAGAAATCATCAGTGTGTTAGCTGGACATGCTTATGGTGAATATATTTCACACACTCTGGATATTAGTGACTTTTCTTCAGTATGAATAGGAATGAAGTCTTTTGTTGTTTGTTCAGTAGGTTTTTGTTTCTAAAGAAGGTTCAAGGTTCTTTGTGTCATCCAAAAATAAGTCTAGTAGATATAATAAAAAGTCAACATGAATAATTGTTATCCTCAGATTTTATGAGATTAGATTCTAATCATCAATCCTTAAACTCTGATAAAATTTAGAAAATTTAAATGGAAATCTCAGTGATGATTAGCATTTTGAACTATGAAAGTCAAGCAAGATGAAATTCACTGTTCAAATTTAAAAGAAAATAAACTCTAAGAAAATTTAGATAGTCTTCAAGTATGGTGGAGATGGGAGGATAAGATTCTCTGAATCTTATTTTTTCTTACTTCTGAAATGGTAGAATTAAAATAGGTAATCAATAGAATGTAAATGACAGAAGGTCAGTAGGTTGCGTTTTTGACTCCTGTAACTCTAGAGTCTACTACAATGGATAGCACATAGTATATTCTTAATAAATGTTTATCAAATGAATGACACTCTGTGTTAAGTACTGAAAATACATGGTTCCATCTTTATTTATGTGAGCTAAAGAGAAAAAATAGATTTGTCCTATATTTTAAAATTTTTGTTTCTATTCTAATCCCTTTTAAAAAAGAGTAATTAAAATGATTATTTTATTAACACTAAAATACACACATAAATTTATTATTTTGAATTATTTGCCATCCTTTCATTAAAAGTTAAAAAATAAAGGTTTGTGTTATATATATGTATATACATATATGTGTGTATATATATATCGACTCCAATTTATTGTGTTACTCAAAAATTTGAATATTATCACTTACATTGAAAAATATACTCAGAAAAGTTATTTGAATAAGATGTTTTTGTCAACTCATTTCTGTTTTTAAACTATTACATTTTTTAAAGTAAATAAGATCTATATTCATATTTTTACCATTCTAGTGAAATGAAAGGAATTCCAATTGCAAACCTAGGCAGAAACTGAAGGATAGACACCAAGATACCCAAATAACACTCCTCTGGTTGGCCATAAGAATTCTTGAATTCGTTCCAGTTGTGCTATTGCTTGCCTTTGTTTTGAAAAACCATGCATTTTGACTTGGTCAGTACTCTAGCCCTCTCAAGGAATCAAATCACATATATTGATTTTCTTTTGGTCCCTTAGCCCTTATTCTCACCTGATAGACCAGAGAGAGGAAGGTAAAGTAGAGGAATATGGACATGTCTAGATAGCTCAGTTACCTAGAAAGAGGGGGTAATATCACTGCTAAGTGATCACCACAGAAATTGCTCACTTGTTTCCCTTATTGCCTAAGGCAAGCAAAATTTTATTTATTTGTATAAATTGGTATACTGGCAAATATTTGAACACTTGGCTCTTTGAAAGATAAGTCCTGATTGGTACTGTTTGCCAATTTCTGTGGTGAAAATATCCCCACTATTTTTCCACGTTAGCTATTGTAAAGCAAGCTCGCTTAAATTATGGACTGTTATTTTATAGACTTATTGTTTAATGTCTGTTTCTCATGCTACAGTAAAAATGTGAAGCCCAAGGGTAATGTGGTAGAGTTTCAACTAAGTAATCATTCATATAAATTATTATTTTACAGTCATGTTGCCTTGAAGGTATCACTATAAAGGAATACAATTCCAGAAAAATATTCTGCAAAACCAGCAGTGCCAGAAGGAGATGGTAATTAAAAATACAGAAAAGACTACACTATAGAATTTCCTACATATTAACTGTAATTAATGTTTTCATTCAAGGAAAAATGTTAGAAAGAAAAATCAAACAATTATTGAGCTGAGAACTTGTAGGCCTTTTTTAGCTGGGAGAAAATATGTAATGCAGAATTATAAATCTCTCTGAAAGGGCGCTTAATGATGGAAACCTTTGAGGGGTAAAGTGTATCAAGGGGAATTTACTACTTCATGTAAAGTGTTGCATTAAACTTTATTTATCACAAATTGAGTCTAAAAAGTTCAGATCTTTGTGAAGAAGGTGAGAAGAGAATGAGGAGATGGAGGAGACATTTTCTTGGAGTTTGATATAATTTATTATCTTTACCTAAAAAAGCAGTGGTTTTCCCTTTATCTCTTTCAAAAGAAATTGTCAAGAATATTCTGGAGAGGAAAAACGTAGACTTTGAAAAAATACACTGATTTGAAATCCAGTCTAAAACATTTGCACCGTTACTATGGCAAATTGCCTACTGTCTCTGAAATTCCATTAACTATAAAATGCAGACGCTAACAATAATTTCTATGTGGCATGTTCTTTTTGTGTTTTGAGTTATGATAATAATTTTATAATTTTTTTTCGTTAAATTTTCAAACAATATGAGATCCAGACACAATTTTTCCCATTTTTAACAGAAGAAAATGGGACAGAGAATAGCTACATTCCTTACTAAACTCACAGAGCAAACAAGTGGCACAGAAGAGATGAATGAGGGGATCTGATTCCTAAGCTCATACTCTTAACCCTTTCACTTACTTCATACTATTTGCTAGGACATTAAATGGATGTGAAATGCTAGCATTTTGCTCAGTAACTAGTAGGAGATTAAATAACTATTAAATCCATTCCTATATTTCTAAAGATTCTATGCTGAGAGGAGGCATAGCTTTTTATTTAAAATAATCATCTTTACATTCTGCTAGCATTTTACATTCTGTTCATGAATTTCCTTATGGGTGGGGTGGAAAAAATAAAGAGAAATAAGAGAGAGAGAGAAAAAAAAAGAAATCTCCAAATTGAACATGTATAAATAGCAGAATCTGTCCTTCAGCACCAAGCTTGCTATTAAACTAAAAAGGTACACACTGCATGCACATCGATCTTGACTGTCACCTTCTACAAACTATGATTGAGTAATAGACAAGTATTTGCATAGAACACTATATTCCATCATTGGCATGTCAACCCTCAGTGCTGACTAAGTGAATCGTGCTGCTCACTGATTAACTTGAAATAAAGAGGACGATCATTTCCATCAACATTTATCAGAGCTTTGTGGTCAGGTTAAACAGCTGGTGCCACAACTATTCTTGGAAGTAGTTCCTGAAGTTCCAATTTATCAGCAGAATTAGTTTCCTACTTTTTTTTTTTTTTCCAGATTTGGATTCTTGGGTATATATTCTGATAACCGCCACAATATTTTCAAGTATATTGCCGAAAACTTCATCTTGATGTAAAAAATTACCTTGGTGAAACACAGAACTGAATTATGACCTTTTGTTTTTATGATCATTTTATGGTAACAAAGTTTTCAAAGCAGTTGTGAAAGCATTTGCAGAATGTGCTGTTTTGGGGGGAACAGGAACAAGTGAATGATACCATTGCTGATAAGTATATGTGCTAACAAAAGACTTAAAAAATATTTCGGCTACAAAAAAATATTTTCTTCTAGATTTTCCCTAAATGTCTTAATATATAAGTCTTGCTTGTCTATTTGGAAAGCAAAAGTAACTACCATACTAGGAATTATTTCCCAGATGGTAAGTAGGGGTACACAGATTCTTATCAAAACAGGTCTATATTTCAGACAAAACAGTATGTCCAATTACAGTCAGGAAGTTGAGAATATTTCTCCAAAATGCAAAGTAGTATTACACTCAAAGATCTCCTTCAGTTAAAGCCTTCTGTGATATCTTTTGAATATTTTTCTTCTAGAATATCTCACTTAATTATTTTAATACTCTCCCCCCCTTAAATCATACCAAACATTCCTGTCTTTATACTGAGAATGTAGATCAACTGAAGTTCTTATCATTTATTGAGAACTACAAAAAGTAATAAAAAAAAAAGGGTCACAGAGATCAGCTACTGAGTAGACACTTGTTCAGTTTTCACAAATGCCACATTCCACATGTCTGATATTAGTCTCTGAATGAAGAGATCTGCTTCATGATGAAAAAAGGAGAGCTGCCTGTTAAGATCACTGACAGCAATAAAACTGGAAACAGTGAGAACCATGGGGAAAAAATGCACCTATCCCATTGAAAGACGCAGTGCTCTGTGCTTGCCAGTTGTAAGTATTCAGATTTGGACTATTCACTGGTCAATATTTCCTTTATTAATAAGATGCTGTGTTGGAGTGATATCAGTACAGTTTTTTTTTTTAATTTTAACATTTATTTATTTTTGAGAAACAAAGAGAGATAGAGCGCGAGCAGGGGAAAGACAGAGAAAGAGGAAGACAGAATCTGAAGCAGGCTCCAGGCTCTGAGTTGTCAACACAGATCCTGAAGCAAGGTTGGAACTCACAAACCATGAGATCGTGACCTGAGCTGAAGTCAGACACTTAACTGACTGAGCCACCCAGGCACCCCTAAGTACAGTTTTAAATACACTCCTGAGGCTAATGCCACACTTAAAAAATACTCCAAAGTAAGTTAAACTTAATAAGTCCTTGAGGTTCAAGAGGAAAACTTATATATTCTATGTATCAAATTTTAACTTTGGGAATACCCTAAGAATGTCATCTAAAATATAATATGAAATAAATATTCCAGCATCAGTTAAAGTTGTGATTCATTCTCATTATTCCTGAAGAGAGTGATTATTTAATTATAAAAAATAAAAGTAGAGTTCTTTTAATTCAACAGAACACAAGACAGAATTCACAATTGGATATTCCTGTGATATTGAAAACAGATCATAAATTTTAACAATTCCAGAATTCAAATCATATTCTGTGTACTGTCCTAAGTATTTTACATGTATTATTTCACTGAATCCTGATAACAGCCCCATGCAATATGTTCTATTCTCACTTCCAATTATAAATGAGTAAACTGAGGCCCAAACAAGAACAGTGACTTGCCAAGACCAGATAGTAATAAAATTACCAGATTCTGAGCCTGTTACTTCCCTCTTTCCCTCTCCCTCCCTCCCCCCATCTCTCTATTTTGCTCTCTTCAATTTAGCATTACAAACATGCTCATATTATACACACTAATCACAACTTGTTTTTGCAAGTAATATGGAATTTTGTACCTATTTCTATCAACATATCCAATTCTACCTTATGTCTTACATCTACACAACATTACATGGATAAATTATTATTCATATAACTCACCACCTATTCAGAGAAGCAGCATAGTAGAGTGATTTAGCACACAGATTCTAGAGTCAAATTTCTGGGGTTTTAATGTTAGACTTGCACTCACTATGTCACTCCTGCACTCAATAGCTCTAAAATCCTGGTATAAAATGAAGACAATGACAGTAAGTAACAAGGCTGTTATGGGGGTTAAATGAATTAATAATTCAAAAGCATATATACCAAGTTGAATCTGATATAAATAGCATAGCAATCTATATAAAGACTATTAATAAATATTGAGAAATATTTTTATTTTTTCTTCAATTGATGATACCACAAACAATAAGCATTCATCAAAGAATATAACATTTACAATTCTAATATTGCCAAATGATGCTCCTGAAAACACACTTTATATAAGACGCATTGTCAAAATTTTTATATTGAATAATTTTTAGGTGGAAAGAGTGTCCTATTTTATTTATTTTTTTAAGTTTGTTTATTTATTTTGAGAGAGGGGAGAATGCAAGCAGGAGAGGGGCTGAGAGAGATGGTGAGAGAGAATCCCAACCAGGCTACAAGCCATCAGCACAGAGTCAGAAGACTCAGGGCTAGAACTCGCAATCCGTGAGATCGTGACCTGAGCCAAAAACCAAGAGTTGGTCGCTTAACTTAACTGAGCCACCCAGGTGCTCCAAAAGTGTCCCATGTTAATTTTAATTTGTTTCTGAGTGAGGTTGAGGGGCTTTTTATATGTTTGTTGAATATTTACATTCACTTTATAAAAATTACCAGAACTATTAATTTCTCACTCTTCTAAGGGACTGATTCTCCTTTGAATGTTTAGAATGAGTATTTTTCAGAGTTGTATCTTATGTTTTTCAATTTATCCTTCATAGTTTTACTCTATTTGTGTTATTTTCCATTTTGAAACTGTTTTTGATATGCTCAATTTGTAAAATTTCACTTATTAATTCTGGGAAGACAATTTAAAGTTATTGTATTACTTTTTTTAAGCTTTTCAATATTTATTTTTTAGAGAGAGAAAAAGAGAGAGAGAGAGACAGAGACAGAGCATGAGCAGGGTAAGGCAGAGAGAGAGGGAGACACAGAATTGGAAGCAGGCTCCAGGCTCTGAGCTGTCTGCATGGAGCCCAACACAGGGGTGGAACCCATGAACCATGATATCATGACCTGAGCTGAAGTCGGATGCTTAACTGACTGAGCCACCCAGGAGCCCCTACTAAAGATTTAAGGCATTTATTTTCCCAATAATCATAAATATTAAACACCTACATTTTTTATAATACATACTTCAGAGAACTCAAATGTCATGAATGGAAAAAAAGTCATACACTGTATTTTATTTATAAATAATAAATTTTATTTATAAATAATATATAATAAGCTAAAAAACAAATATTTAAAATATTCATAATATTCATAAAAACAGATATTTTATATTCCGCTCCTTTTAATTATTTGCATTTCTTTGGAAAGCTATACTATGAATTAAAATAAATTAGTTTGCTTTAGTTACTCTTATTCTTAGCATAATAATAAAAAGAAGTAATTCTTCTTTTAGGGAAGCCAAAACTGTGAATGAAATATTTGGGTATCAAAGAGGATAATATTTTCTTTTCTTTTCTCAAACATGATAAAATAACATAATTCAGCTGAAAATTAAATGTATTACAAACAGTTCTGGTCATTTTTCACTTGTCAATGAGCCATTACACACTGCATTATTTTATTAGAGTCTGATGTTGTCATTCTATGAAACTGAAGTTCCTACTAATAATTCTTTTTTCCAGTTGACAGATAGTGTCATCATTCTCTAAAACAAATGATAACTGTAACTCTTGGCAAAGACTGTATCATGATCATACTTCTCCTTTATCCTGGATTTCATTAATATACCCCTCCTCTGCATTGTATTAGGAGAACACAGAGGAAGAACGATCTGATGTTTATGCACTGTAATTTGAAAGACAATAAAAGGATCTACTCATGATGTATTCAGTACTAACTGAACCTACAACAAATTCTTATTTGGAATGATATCCCTAATGTTATATAGAGCAATTGTATGGTAAAGTGATGTGTTGAAACTTATCCATAAGGCCACTCTGAAAATACACATTATGGACTATCTCAAAATTACATTCTAATAGCTATAAGCTAACAGTGAAAATTTTGCTAAAGTATAAGATTTTTTTTTGACAAAGCAATGAGCAGTAAAGTACCAAAAGAAGATTTTAGAGAGTAAAATTCTAGTATACTAGACTGTGGAAGATGTAGGAGCTTGATCAAATTTAATAATCCTTAGTGGGAGGCAATAATATGGAACCAAGAGACATGGCATGGATAGGAGAAGCACTGAGAAAGGCAGTTTAGATAAGCAAACTATGACCAACTAAAGAGGACTGGGACACATAAAACATAAATACATATACACTAAATAGTCTAAAACATGATGAAAAATGAACTTTAAAATATACAAGCAAGTTCAGGTTCCTGGGTGGCTCAGTTGGTTGAGCGTCTGACTCTTGATTTCAGTTCAGGTCAGGATCTCACGATTCATGAGACTGAGCCCCATGTTGGTCTCAGCACTGATAGTTCAGAGCCTGCTTGGAATTCTCTTTCCATCTCTCTCTGCCCCTCCGTCGCTTGTGTTCTTTCTCTCTCTCAATAAATAAACATTTAAAAAAACACATACAAAAAAAAAGCAAGCAAAAATGTTTTGTAAAAATACATCCCAAATTTAGGAACTGGATTAAATGTGGGCACATTTAATATCAACAAAATAGTGTATGCTATAACAAATGTCTAGTAGATTTATAAAATGTAGAGAGAAAACTCTTAAAATGTCATTTTACTTCAGGTCTTCATGTTATCATTTGCTTTTCATTTGTGTTTTCAATAGCTTTTAAAAATCTAATTTGCTAAATTTTATTTATTGTGTCATTATCTTGACATACTATGCTATTAATTTGTAACAATAATTTAGTCAGAACTCTCCCAGTTGAAACAGAGATAAATTGCAAAATACATTTTTAAAAAAAGAAAGGAAAAAAGGAAAAGTTTGTCTACAAGAAGTTTAGTCTTTAGTGAGGAATGTTTATTTGTGTTTTTATTTTTAAAATGTAACTCTAAAAGCTTAACATCTTATACACCATGTCCTTATATTATAAAGGTAATATATAATCATCATAAAAATTTTGGAATATATAGAAATAAGGAGAAAAACCACACATTTCCACAATCTTAAGTCAGTTAACCTTTAATTATTTTTCTTAAATTTAGAGTCTTTTAAAATAATGTAGAAACACTCTCAAAATAGGGAAGCACAAGACACCAGAGTCACACTGATGAAGTCATCTCTTCTGACTGAAGGGACTTATGAATGCTAATGAAGGGGACACGTGCACATGAGCTGTGTCTGACACTTTGCAGAAGGAGGAGGGTAAACCCTGTAGGCAAAGAAAAAAAAATGTGTGAAAATATTGAGGCAGAAATTATATCAAGTATATAGCAATTCTAGTTACTTCAACTTGGCCTATGTGTAATTTGCCAGGTGGGGAGTTTTAGTAAATAAGGTTTGAGTTGGCAAGGGTAGAAGGTTGGAGACTCCTACTTGCCAGGCTAAGAATACTGAACTCCATTCTTGGGCCTACTGAAGCTATTTAAGGACATTTACTAGAGGGGTGATTTTAGGTTTATCACTTTGATAGAAAAAAAAAGATGATTGTTCAATTGAAGATGAGGAAGGAGTGGAAGTAATGAAAATTAGAGAGAGAGACAACTTGGAGGGCTATTATAATGGCCCAGTGGACTCAAACAAGAGCAGTAAAAAAGGTGAAGAGAGCTTTTAAGTAAAAATTTAATATTTCAAATATAGGCAGAGACTGCTTAGATTTTTTTAATTGGATATAGAGAAAATGAAATATATTTAGGCTACAGATATCTGAAAGTTAGTAACCAATTGAACTTAGGAAGAAAGAAAGTGTAGGAAGTTAAGATACTTCCTATATTTCTTTTTTTTTAATTTTTTACTGTTTATTTCTAAAAGAAAGAGAGACAGAATGTGAGCAGGGAAGGGCAGAGAGAGAGAGACAGAGAGAGACAGAATCTGAAGCAGGCTCCAGGCTCTGAGCTGTCAGCACAGAACCCCATGTAGGACTTGAAATCAGAAATAGCAAGATCATGACCTGAGCCAAAGTTGGACACCCAGGCACCCCTAGGATGCTTTCTATATTTCTAATTCAGGAGATAGTGGCATTATTAGCAGAATGATGAACACTGGTAGAAGTTTAGATATGAAGATAAGATGAGAAGATGATGAAACTCACACATACACATGTAATGACATAAAAAAATACATGGAGGTCTGTGTCTGATCATAGGAAGTAAATCTTTTCTAAAGATAGGTATTTTTGTCCTCAGAATGCAGAAATAGTTGAAGTCATATGAATTTTTAATTTCCGTGAGAGGAAAATATAAGAAGGATTATGAATGGAAATTCATTTAAACTGTAGACAGAAAGGAATTCCAATATAAAATGAACAAAACAAACAACAACAACAACAAAACAGAAACCAAACAAAGAGCAGCAAAAATAAATTTAAAGAAAAACGAACGAAGATAAAACAAAGATAGAACCAGAGATAGGGAAGGTTGACTAGGATTTTGGAATATCATGGAAACTAAAGAAAGAGGAAATGTTAGAAGGGATGTAATAATGAACAATGTCAAATCCCATAGAGAGATCAATAAAATAAAGTTAAAAAAACATGCCTAAAGAAACTGACATTATTTCAGGTCTTTGGCCATCTTCCTGAGAACAGTTTGAGCAGAGAGATAAGGACAGAAACCAGGTTGCAATGGAATGCAGAGAGAATGAAACGTTATGAGGCAGAAAACGTAAAGCATACTACTTGCTGAAAAAACTCAATTTTGAAAGGAAGGCAATACACAGAACAGTCATGCAATTCAACAAAGTGTCATGAACATGTTTAGTAAAGCAAAAGGAAGGTTCAACTGGAGAGGGAGATGCAGAAGAAAAGAAGACCGATTAATGATAAAGCAAGGATTTCTAAGTGATGACACAGCTAGAAGGAAAAGCCTAGAACAGAATACTGTGTATTTATCTAAATGAGGCAGGAGAAAATTAGGAAAATGTGAATATGTGCATGCATATACATTTGAAGAGAGTAGAGAGAAATATTGTGTATTAAAGGAGCAAAAGGCAAAGAAGAAATTCCAGAGATCATCTCTTTCCTCTTCCTGATATGTTATGTCGCAGGTGTTATATCATCTCTGGTGTGCTTCTAAATTTTAATTAAAGGCTCACTAATAGCAAGAGCTGAGAGAGAAAAGAAACAAAAATTCAAGACTGTTTTATTTCATAAGTTTGAATCCTAAGAGTCCAAGTAGAGAGCAGTTTAAGAAAGCCCGCAAAGCCCCTGAGGGTAAAATCACCTAATAGTTATCAGGTTGACTTGGGATCTCTTAGCTTTTTTTCACATTCCATTTCCAGCTGAGCTGAATATGTTTGTCCTATCGCTATTTTCTTCTATCTTTTCAGTATGTGCAATATGTTCTCAACCTAAAACTCCTTAACTGGCCTATAACTGACATCTGCTGGGACATTCCTGAATGGAATAGCATTTGCTTATTACATGTTTTCTCCTTCTCCTTCTTCTGTTTTTTATGTTTATGTGTGTAACATCAAAATGAAATACGGAGTAGATATCTTGGGGCAAATAAGATTTGATGCTTGGAAATACTTGTCTTTGGACAGATCCAAGTCAAGAGCTTGTCTCTTCATGAAAAGATAAACTTCAGTGAACTGAGTAAGACATTATAAATTAAAGACATGTGCTTTCAAATGAGGCTGAATACCTTGTGTTTTAAAAGGTGCAAGAAATATGTTGTGATACTTCATAATGACTCTATGTCAAAGCAATAAAAGACCTTTTAAGGCCACATTTTCTAGTCAAATATAATATTAATAATTATGTCATCTCTTCTTTCCATCTTATTTTTTCCTGTTTATTTTTTTTCTTTTCACTCAGGAAATAAAATTCTCATGATTTTATTAATTTATTCTCAAACGATTAAAAAAAAAAACTGTGTGTTCAAAAATACCCAAATGATATATGACATGCCAGTCTGACACAACAGATGGACCCCTGATTGAGTTTGGTACCTATCCAGAATACTATGCCAATATGCTTTTTTGTAACTACGGAAGCCAATTATTTACTCACAAATTATTTGATGATATTTGCTGAGTATATGCTTGGTAAACATGGCCCCCAATTATGTAATAATTAGGCAAAATAAATGTTTAGCATTAACAAACTCTTGAGATATATATTATATATATATATATATATAGTAAATTCCTAAATGGAAAATAGAAAAAAACAATTATTTATATTAAGCCTAGTATGTAAAAGAGGTTTGAGTTGAGTAGACAAAAAAGATTAGAGTCATTATAAAAATAATTTATTTATATCCTGGCAATCTAATCTTTGTAAACTCCTTTAGCACAGAATCTAGGGGTAGGGTTCTAAAAGTAAATACCCAATTGACATCTTATTTTAAATATAGCCTAACTGACATCTTATTTTAAATGTGTGACCAAAACTACCAAACTAAACTTGAGAATAAAAGACATTGATCTAAAGAATATTTTCTGTAGTATTGTATGCTAATGAGTTGGTTGGTATGGTGTTATAGGCAGTATTCCAAAACACACACACATACACTTATATACTGAAAATACTTTTCTGTCTGAGGTTGGGCTATATTTATATCACCATCGGCCTTTCTGCAGAACATGCCATCTGCCATTCTGCAGACATGTGAAAGCTCTGGAAAGGCTTTAACATCATCAAAGCAAAGAAGAGAGGGCATTTATAAAATATATGTTACCTTTTGATCTCTGTTTTTGAATATTTCTGTTGCCAGTTTTTTCTCTGCTTATCTGAACTTTCAAAACAAGATATAGACTTTAGTCATGCTTAAGCATGTAGCAGGGAATGCTAATTTAGTGAATTGGTCACCCCCAACTATACATATGCTCAGTGGTCTATACTAGTTGCTAGAGACTGTAGCTATTATCTATTTCATCTATTAAGCACATGGCATATGATCAAAAATGAAAAATATATAAACCAGTGTAACTACTAAGATCAAAAACTTTAAGCAGTTCCCTTCTGTGTGTATTATCTGAACTTTCTTTAATATATCTGGTTCCCATGCCAGCTAAGGGAACAAATACCTGCAGGTGTATGTTCATGTTACACATTCAAAAATAAAACCCCAATAAAAATAACCGTATTTTCTGCTCTGTGATTCAAACTTCCCTGACCTGAGTATTTATACCAGGTTTCAGGCGCTCACTGAATTTCAACAGTGAAAAATAAATGAGATGCGCATCTCTATTTGATTTGCAAGATAATTTGGTTATGTTGTTTGGATTTTTAGACCTTTATTAAATATAAAGCTTCTGGGTCTAAAACACAATTTTTAGAAGTAATAATTAGTAAACTAGGTGATTTCTTCATTATGATGTCACTGACTCTGACTCTGGTGATTTTAAGTGCATTCAGTTTTTGGTTCATTTTAAGTGTTTCATTCTCCTTAATGATAGTTTTACTGCTACAGTGATCTAAACACGAATGGTTAGATGCCATTCGTTATAAATTAAAGACACAACAATGAGTAAAGAATTTTGCATCGTGCCATGAAAAATATCCAGTAATCTACACAGTGAATATATTCTGCTAAAGTTAAAGGCTTGTTGTAGTATGTTTAAAGGATGGATTCATTAATGAGGCCAGTGGAGATACGTTAATATTTTTATTATTGTTTTCTAGATGAGATACTCTGCTTGTCTCCAATATCTCCTTCTTCCTTCCATTCAGAAGAAGTCACTAGCACTTTTCCCCAGTAATCACAGAACTACCCCAGTCTTCCTCTTTTCTAATCTAGCCTCTACCAACTGATCAGAATTAGGAAATTATTTAAAATTTACTTTCTATCTTTATTCTATGTGGTACTAATAATCAATTTAATATTATAGTTTCTGTTTAAAGCTGGCATATGCAAACCTGGAAAATAAAGGTTATAGCAATTGTGATTTTCTCCTTCTTTTTGTTAAACAGCTTTGTTTTTAGCATAGTTTATTGTAAAATTTAAGTCGCCTCCTTCCATATATACCCCCTGGATACCTCTGTGTTTGTCACTTGTTTTTTCTAGCTGGTAATCTTTATGTCAAACTTAAGATTGCTTAGGGAAGTTATTACTTCAAAATGGGTAAATTATAATCACCAGAACAAATTTATAAAAATATGTGTTCTCAGATGCCTGTATCCAAAAATTCTGATGGAGCAGATTGGTTTCCACAGAAAGACACTGAGTTGGAGCTTGTTTTGTGAGACAGCAATGCTCTAGGGAACAACAGCTGTGAGGAAGGGAAGGGAAGCAGGATGGGCAGGGCAGAGCCGAAGGTATGCTCTGTGGCTGGTATAACCCTTCAAAGTTATCTCCAGCTGAGGCACAAGGCTCTGCCTTTGTATCCCCCCAACGAGCAGGGGTGCGGCCTGTCTCAGAAGGGACATGGCTTAAGATGAAGCATCTCCTCTGGTTAAGAATAATTCCTAGTTTCTGGTCCTCTCCATTGCTCATATCTCCCAGCCAGCAACCATAACAGATTTGCTCTTTTGGACAGAACTGTAAAGCCCAAGAATCTCAAATACCTCGAGCCAGGATATAAATCATTACCTTTGTTTCAGATCTTTTATTTGTCCCTATAAACGAGGCTATATTGTGCATATCCTGAGGACCTGGGCATAGGGAACTAACTACCTAGAACTATTTCCCTCATTTGGGGTCAATGGTTTCTGAAGCATTCAGAACAACTTAAAACTTTTCTCCAAGACATTTAGCAATCATATTTAACTAAAAATAATGTTTAAAATGTACATAACAAAAGAAAATATTTTCAGCTTAGATGATAAAAACAGATGACATGTAGTCCAAGATATATTTCTGAATAGCTAGGCTACTTTATTTGTACATTCACTTAACAATTATTTATTGAGTACCTATTATGTGCCATATATGGTATTAAGCACTGGGGATACAACATTGACAGAATAAATATACAAACAAACTCTTCATGGGGTTTATTTTCCCATGGGATATATAAATTTTAAGTATATCGAATCTTATTTTCCTCATAAGGTATAAGGAATATAGGTATATAGAATAAGGTATACAGAGTTATACATAAAGTACTTGGCCTCTGTTCCTATTTGTTCCAACAAAATTCCTTTAAAGACATGTTTGGTCATACATAATAAAACAGTAGACAAGATCACTCACCATAGAGGCTTGTGGTATCCAAGATTAAAGTATATCTTTAAATAAGTATATTTTTAAAAGTGGGTTAATTGCCACTTCACCTATCATTCTGAGAACCATGGATGGAATCTGGGAAAGGTAATCTCCTCAACTCATGCTTCTCATACACCAACTCATCTTCTCTTGGCTGAATTGGTAGAAGTTTGGAGGACAGAATCCAAATGGTAACCATGGTGAGACTTTTTGAAGATAAAGAGAGATCTGACCTAACAGAGTAAAAGCAGTATCTCAGGAAAAAAATGGATTGGAAATGATACAGAGCACTTGCCTCAGGTCTTAAAAGTAAGAAAGACTAGATCCTGGGGATAAAAGAGACTTAGAGTTAAAAAAAATTATTTTATTTGGGAGTACATGTTTTTTGGTTTAGCTTTAAGTAATTTTCTTGGTATCTTAGGACCAAACAACAAAACAACAAAATCGAGCTGCTTAATAAATGTATGAGCTGCAGTGCATTTTTTTTCTAAAAGTGAAATTATATGCCTTTTATAGTATCAAGTTTAAGAACACAATCTTCAGGTAAGTCTGACTTTTTCCTAGATGTTCCTTTTACCAGCTGAGTGACCCTGAATATGTTTTGTGTAACTGAATATACTACTTCAACTCTTTAAAAACTCTTTGTTTTCCCACTGCAAAATAATCATTAATAAAACATCTGTCGTAAGATTGTTGTGAGAAATAAATGAGGTACTTTAATACATGTAAATAACCCAGTTAGTGTCTAACAAATTTTTATTTACTGCTATTATTATTAATAGTGGTAGTTATTTGTACTAGTGTAGTTACTAGGTTTATCAATTTTTTAGATAAAGTATTTAGCTTATGAATTCTAGCTACACTGAATTTATTCCAGAGTTGTAAAAATGGAATAAATCCAATCATATATGATTTTTAAAGCAAAATTTTCATTTCTTTTAAAGAGATGGAAAAAAGATATTTCTCTCTTTTGTGGAGTTTTGGTTTTGCAACAGGAGAGAATTATCCAGAAGAGGAAAGATGATGTGACCCCTACAGTGGATCTGCCCAGATGTCATGAGTGACCACAGGGACTATAGAAGAGTGGGCATGACCTTCTTTTTGTCCTTTCCTGAGGTGTTCCCCCACCCCCAAGTTTTTATTTAAATTCCAGCTCGTTAACATACAGGGCATTAGTTTCAGGTGTAGACTTTAGTGATTCATCACCTACATGCTTACGATGGTGCCCATCACAAGTGCCCTCCTTATCCCCATCACCAGTTGAACCCATCCCACCACCCACCTCCCATCAAGCAACTCTCAGTTTGTTCTCTATAGTTAAGAGTCTGTTTCTTGGTTTGCCTCTCCTTCCTCCCACCATGTTCATTTGTTTTGTTTCTTAAATTCTACATATGAGTGAATCATATAGTATTTGTCTTTCTCTGACTTATTTTGGTTAGCATAAATCTGTAGCTCCATCCATATCTTTGCAAATGGCGAGATTTCATTCTTGTTTTATGGCTGAAAAATATTCCATTGTGTGTGTATGCTCGTGCACGCATGTGTGTGTGTGTACATACCATATTTCTTTATTCATTCATCAGTCGATGGACATTGGGGTCTTTCCATAATTTGGCTATTATTGATAGTGCTACTATAAACATCCAGGGGCATGTATCCCTTTGTACTGGTATTTTTGTGTTCTTTGGGTAAAGATCTAATAGTACAATTGCTGGATCATAGGGTAGTTCTATTTTTAAATTTTTAAGGAAACTCTATACTATTTTCCAGCATGCCTGCACCAGTTTGCATTCCCACCAGCAGTGCAAAAGTGCTCCCCTTTCTCCACATCCTCACCAACACCTATGGTTTCCTGTGTTGTTAATTTTAGCCATTTCTATGGCTGTGAGGTAATATCTCATTGTACTTTTGATTTGTATTTCCCTGATGATGAGTGATGTTGAACATCTGTCCATGTGTCTGTTAGCTATCTATATGCCTTCTTTGGAAAATATTTATTCATGTTTTCTGCCCATTTTTTTAAACTGGATTATTTACTTTTTTGGGGGGGTGTTCAGTTTTATGAGAAGTTTGTGATTTAAATAAGCTTATTCTCCATTCAATGTACTAATAGGGTGGATGATAAAATGCTGTGCTGTGCTGCATGAGATGCAGAAAATTATTTATTTGTGTATAGAAAAATATTTGTCTTCCCAAAAGAGTCTGATATGATAGCCTTCAACATTCATTATTAAGTCAAATTGCCAAGTTATAGAATAAAACTCTGTTTTAGAAGAGAAAGCTAATTATTGAACTTCTAAAAGCTTCCATCACCAAGGTAGAATACTTAATGTCTAATATTTGAGTTTCTTTCTCAGAATATATGATAACTGGTTTTAAGTCTCCTAAAAATTCCTCCCACAAATGCTTTCTAAATGAAACTATAATCCCTGCCACCCCCCAACCATTTCTCTTCTTTGTGGAATTCTAAAGGGAAAACTGCTGCACTTTAACATGAAGATATAATTTTCCAAAGCCTGTGCCCTGTCCAATTTTTCTAATAGCTCTGAGAGCCTAATATAGTTTCTATATTCAGGATATATAAAGCCTGTCAACATTAAAATTGTCTCTTTCTTTCTCTGTCTGCCTCCTACCACAATCTAACCTCCCTCTCCATTCTTATTTTAAAATGTATTTAGCTCATAGGATATTTTGCAGATTTTCATTCCTTTCAGTATCCCAGAGCCAAGAATTCAGCTCTTCAAAATATTAAAATCATTTATGTCACATTTACCTCATGTTTTTAAATAAATTACCAGTAACATATTTAGAGATCTTTTCATTAAAATAGAATATTGAACATGTTTCTCTTTATTATATTAATACAAACTTTTTAGAGTATTCTGATTTCCATTCAGCAATATATTTATCCTCTTGATAAACACCTATTTTTTTGTTTAAGTAAGTTGTCCTCAATAAAAATATATTCCTATAGTATATAATTAATTCCAAATATATTTTTAAGATATTTTATAGGAAAAATTTTCTTAAAGTGCATACATTCATATTATATTATGTATAATGATTATCCTAAAATATATCTTCACATTTTTTATTTTCTAGATTTCTTTTGTAGTCTCTAAACAAAAAAAGGTGATATTTTTTAACTAAATAGTTTATATATTACACACTTAACCAGCAATTCTCAAAGTCATCCTTTATCAGAATAGGTTCAAGAGATGTCCTGTATGATACAGGTTGTGTGATTAAGTGTATGAAATAGCTTTGAATTGCATAATGTATATTTGCATTATAGAATATCTATGAAATTTGGTAGTCATGACACTAATCTTGTCTAAGTCAAAGTATAACCTTAAAGACAGTTGACTTCATTAATTTATCAACAATCAGTATTTGTTTATTGAACGATTTTTAAGAATTGCTATATGTCAGAATGTATTCTTGGGAGGAGAGATATAGACGTTGGTAAAAAAAAAATGGATTCTGGTCCTCAGAAGTTTATACACTACCTACTACTACTACTACAACTACTACTAATAGTAATGACAGTGGCTTTTCTTTTTGTGAGTGCTGTCAATTAATTATTAAAACAGTATTAAATATTTTAAAGGCACCATTAAAATTTTTTAAATGTTTATTTATTTTTGAGAGAGAGACAGAGCATGAGTTGGGCAGGGGCAGAGAGAGAGGGAGACACAGAATCCAAAGCAAGTTTCGGGCTCTGAGCTGTCAGCACAGAGCCTAACATGGGGCTCGAACTCACAAACCATGAGATCATCACCTGAGCTGAAGTTGGACACTTAACCGACTGAGCCACCCAGGCACTCCCAAGGCAACATTTTTTAGATGTAAACAAAACTGAAGCAGAGAGAGAAAGTATGTAAATTCTCAAGGCAACAAATTTTATATGTAAAAATTTAAGGTAAAAACCAAGTGGTTTACCCCAAACTCTGTGTTCCCAAATGCCAGACCACAGCTGCTTACAGATCATGTCTTTGCTAATCATATAACCTATTATAGGTAAGTTGAGATCAGAGAACTGTTCCAGCCTGTTAAAAGTTTATCCTCTTTTTCTACATAGTTCCTGACATATATATTGCCAGAGACACTACCCAATAAATAAACAAACAGCTGAGCAAACATATGTTCCCTACTGGTCTAAAAGACAAGTAACTGCTGCTCAGTTATTGCTTCTCACTGAATATAAACTAAGTCAAGATTAGCACCTTTCATAGTCTTGCTTTCCTCTCCTCCATCTCCAAGACTATGGCTTATGTAAAAACAATCTATTATTAACTATTTGGTTTTAAGACTAAAACCTGTTCAAGAACAGACCCTTCCCCATTTACATAAACTGACCATTGACCACTCATTATTGTCTTGGTCTTCTTATCATGACTAGCTCTTCTCTATTGCCTCTACTCTCTTCTCACAGTTTGCTCCAAATGTAAACCCATACTTCATTCATCATAAACTTCTAACCCTCCTCATATAAATGTCTTAAAATATAGTTGTTACTCACCAACTCCGTATTTCTCTTAAATTCCATTCCCAATCAAATCTCAAGTCATGATAACTTCATATTTTTAAATATTTTACAGTCTAATCAGCATCTGTTCCTTTACTTACTTAGTTTATCAAACAATACTCTTGAGAGTTTCGATCCTCCCTCTCTCTCACTCTCGAATGAAATAAATCACCATGCACTATAGATTCTCTCTCTCTCTCTCTGTCTCACTTTTGAATCCATGTACATCTCTCTAGTTTCAGTATTATGATTCTCCTTGAAGCCATCTTTGTTTCTCCCTGGATTATTGCCCCAGTCTCCCTACAGTTTTCATTGCATTTTCTCTTTCCTTTCTTACCCGTTCTTCTAACTGTAGCCAAAGGGATGTGTATAGGAATGTGACTGGCATGCCCCTGCTACTATTCCTGGGAGAGGAACAGGCAGAAGGTATAGCTAAATTGTAACAATAATACACAATTGCAAAGAAAGACACCATGTTCCATATGGCCCCAGTTCTGGTGCCAGACTCATATAATCCACATCAACTTTCCTACTAAACCACATTTGTTTTGGCTTTTGTGAGAAGGAAAAGAAGGGAATTCTCATCTTAAGAAGAATATTTCATGTGGTATTCATACTTTTCCTCCTCCTTTCCTATATAGGGAGGGTGGCGTCGGATACTGCCACCACCTTCTCCATTCTCTTTTACTTCTAAATTGAGAAAACTCTACTGAATTTTGATAAGCCTTCACACTGTTGATGTTTCTGTGGCAATATGGGCATGCAAAAGAAATAAGGGACACAGTAAAGCTAAGATTACAGCCTCTGTGATTCCCACTTCTTTTTTAAAATACTTTCTTTTTGAGGAGAGTGCAAGTGGGGGAGGGGCAGAGAGATGGGGACAGAGGATCTGAAGCAGGCTCTGCACCAACAGGCTGACTGAAGTAAGCCCAATGTGGGGCTCTAACTCAGGAGCCACCAGATCATGACCTGAGGCCAAGTCGGATGTTCAATGGACTTAGACACCCAGGTGCCCTTGTGATTCCCACTTCTTGATGTGGCAACAGTATATGTGTTTCTCCTAGGGGCACAGAGAGTGAATGATCACTGAGCACCCACATCAAGTGGGTATGAAATAGAAGGAGCATTAGAGGAATGTAGTAAGAAGAGCATTTACATGTTGATCTGTTTACCAAAATAAGAGACCTGCATGGCACAGGGTGGGGGGAGGTATTGCGGGACAGCCTGAAAAACAGGTGCACCCGATGGGAGAGAGCATGTGGATACCAACAGCACTCTGGAAGCTGATGGCCAAAGAGAAGAATATCTAGAACTAACAAGGGAGGAGTCTGAAAACTTGTAACCAATGTGTATTTTTCTTATCTATGCTACTATTTATTTTGCAAAGCAAAAGTGAGGATGAAAATGTGAAAAAGAAACTAGGTCTAGCCATGCTTCCACCTTTGCCCATCTAGCAGCTTACTGACACCAATGGTAACCTGGGTCTTGGAGAAAAAAGTTCAACATGACAGAAGCAAGAGGTAATATTTAAATTTCACTGAAAATTTATCCAAAATTAGAGTGTTTTAAAATCTGAAAAATTTGTGGGTGGTTTTTTTTAGTAAGTTCTGAGATTCCATTTGTTGGCACACTTAACTTCTCTTGTACCTAAAACACAGTAAATAAAGTTTCAAATATTAAAGTTGATCTTAATTAGTGTTTAAATACTATGGCATCACTGGATTGAGATTATACAATTCATATCCGCTAGCTCTTCTTTAAAAAAAAAAAGCAAATGTATATAATCACTGCCTTGCTTAAATATCCTCAATGACTTTCTATTTATGTTATGATAAAATTTAAGTACTTTTTGCCTAAAAAAGCACCCCTGTAATTGATCCCATGTCTTTTTTATAAGATTTATTTTCCTATATTTCCCATTTGCTCTGTGTGTTCTAACACTTTCTCTAAAGGGATAACATTAGGTCATTATGCATATATGGTTTAGGAAGTAACATCACAATGCCAGTTAAATTCTCTGGACCAGCCCCTTGTGCCAAAATATAAAATCTTCCACAAAGCTACCTCTTCTCATGCTCTTGATAAGAATAGATATTTAGAGGTGCTTTTGAGATAACTTGCCAAACAAATCAGAACATACCTGAATCTTAGTTTTCCTGAGCTATAATTACCTACCACACTGGAAGTGTTCAATTTATAAATGGCACACAATCATACAGATATGATTGAGTAATAAATATCCAAAATCTATTTAACAAACCATGATTTAAGGTAAAAGAAAAAGTCTTCACTGAAAGTAAATATCAGAGAAATATCAGCTAATCATTGTTTTTGTATTGGATATTGGATCTAATCAATGCATTATTATTATCTGACACATAACGTTCATGTAGTTTTTCTATGTCTAAGATGCTACATCAGAAGTTGAGACAAAAAGCAATCCTCTACCACAGAATGGAATTAATTAACAATTACCAAGTATCATGCTACATTGAGTATTCTGGTGGGCACTTTTTGTAATAATGTAATGAAGTACATGTTATTCCATTTTATAAATGAACAAATGGAAGCACATGGCGTCTAAATCCCAATACAGAGTGAGCCGATTCTCCAGGAAAATCTTTCTTACAGTTGATCTTCTCAAGGTACAGTTTTAAAACCTGCATTTGATTAACATCCACTTTCCACAGATTAGGGGACCGAGAGGGAAGAGAGCAGCTAATCTTCACACTTCTTAAAATTACACAAAAAACAAAGAATAAGAGAACTAGAAAGAAACTCACACATAACGGGGAGAAAACGAAGGAGGGAACTGGGAAAGAAAGTGAAGAATCTTCTGTATAGCCAGTGTAAAACCTCTTTAAGTTCCAAAAAAAAAAAAAAATAGTTACTAATGCCTTTTAAAAATCACTTTATTGACTTGGCCAATAAAATAGAAAAAAGGAAAATGCTAAGTGCCTTGAAGCTATTATTTAATAACTGCAAGTTATAGTAACAAACTATCTGAAGAGCGGTAAAGGGCCCTTTATATTTTGTGTGAACAATTAGACTTATAAAGGACCTGTTCCTATTAAACTAAAAGGAAGATTTAGTGCTAACATGGAAACATAGACAGGAATAATCTCTGTTCCAGCTTGTTTCTGAAAGTCAGTTTTTCCTTCAGGCAAAAGAAAAAAAAAAGATACGGAACTTGAGAGTTGGTATTCAAGTTCTAAATTATGAATGGTTGAAATGAAATATAATGCCTTCTCTCAATAAATAGTCTGCAGATTGTTTAGTTTTCTAAAATATTTTCATCACTTAAAAATTTTTATATCTTTATTTTTGAGAGAGAAAGAGAGAGAGAGAGAGAGAGAGAGAGAGAGAGAGCATGAGCAGGGAAGGGTCAGAGAAAGAGGGAGACACAGAATTCAAAGGAGGCTCCAGGCTCTGAGCTGTCAGCGCAGAACCTGATGTGGGGTTCGAACTCATGAACCATGAGATCATGACCTGAGACAAAGTCTGAGACTTAAATGTTAAATATGAAGTTTTCCTAAAACACAACCATCATCGCTAGTCAGGACCCATGTAGGTACCTGTTACCTTTGTGAAACCAGAGACATTGAAGAATAGTGGATATTTTTTAACTTCAAGACTTGAATATGAAAGAACACCAGAGTTAGATTTAACAAGTCAAATGGTTTTGCTTTTGCTAGCTGCATATATTCACTTCCATTCAGTCATGAATTCCAAAGACATAAAAATAATTCTGTTATATCTTTTAGAGGAAAAATAAACATAGTATATGTATTCAAAAAAGGAATTATATGAATTAAATGCCATCCTGCGTCATGTTTATAAATACCCTGTGTAATATTCTCATATTATCGTTATTTTCTCTTAAGGTGTCCTAGAGCCAAAATCCCTTTCCAAAATTTGTTGAGGAAGTTGGAACAGTGTAAAAAACATGAATACCTAGGCTTGTTTTCAAGTTTATATTTAAATTCCAATTAGTTTGTATACAGTATAATATTAGTTTCAGGTTTAGAATTTACTGATTTAACACTTTCATACAAAACCCAGTGCCCTCATTAACCCATCACCCATTTAACACATCCTCCTACCCACCTTGCCTCCAGCAACCATAGGTTTGCTCTCTATAGTTAAGAGTCTGTTTTATAGTTTGACTCTCCCCCCACCATGTTCTTTGTCCGGTTTCTCAAATTCCACACATGAGTGAAATTATGTATTTGCCATTTTATAATTGAATTATTTCACTTAGCATAATACTCTCTAGCTCCATCCATGTGATTGTGAATGGTAAGATTTCATTCTCTTATTAAAGAGAGTAAAGAGGCTGAATAATATTCCAATGTGTGTGTGTGTGTGTGTGTGTGTTCCACTTCTTATTTATGCACTCATCAATCAATGGAAATTTGGGCTCTTTCCACAAATTGGCTATTGTTGATAATGCTACTAAAAAATTCTGGGTGTATGTATCCCTTCAAATCAGTATTTTTATATCCTTTGGGTAAATTACCTAGGAGTGCAAATGCTGGATCATAGGATAGTTCTATTTTTAACTTTTTAAGGAACTTCCATACTGTTTTCCAGAGTGGCTGTACCAGTTTGCATTCCCACCAAGAGTGTAAGAGGGTTCCCTTTCTTCACATCGCTCACCAACACCTGTTGTTTCCTGCGTTGTTAACTTCAGCCATTTCAACTGGTGTGAGGTGAAATCTCATTGTACTTTTGTATTTCTCTGATGAAGAGTGATGTTGAGCATCTTTTCACATGTCTGTTAGCCATCTGTATGTCTTCTTTGGAAAATTTTTATTCAGGTTGTCTGCCCGCTTTTTAACTGGGTTATATGTAAGTTCTTGTATATAAGTTATTTATGTATTTTGGATATTAACCTTTTATCAGATGTCATTTGCTAATATCCTCTCTCATTCTGAATGTTGCCTTTTGAGTGTTTCCTTTGCTGTGCAGAAGCTTTTAATTTTGAAGTTCCAATAGTTCATTTTTCCTTGGTTTCCCTTGCCTTAGGAGACATATCTAGTATGAAGTTGCTATGGTTGATGTCAAAGAGGTTACTGATTGTGTTCTCCTCTCAGATTTTGATGGTTCTCAAAAATAAATTCAAAATGGATGAAGACCATAAAAATGGGTGGGTCTTCATTCATTTTGAATTTATTTTTGAGAACAGGATAAGAAAATGATCCCATTTCATTCTTTTGCATGTTGCTTTCCAGTTTTCCCAGCACCATTTTTTGAAGACTGTCTTTTTCCATCGTATATTCTTTCCTACTTTGTTGAAGATTACATGACCATATAGTTATGGGTCCATTTCTGGGTTTTCTGTTATCTTCCATTGATCTATACATTTGTTTTTGTGCCAGTGCCAGTACCATACTGCCTTGATCACTACAGTTTTGCAATATAACTTGAAATCTGGAATTGTGATGCCTCCAGGTTTGCTTTTCTTTTTCAAGATTGATTTGGCTATTCAGGGTCTTTTATGGTTCCATACAAATTTTAGAATTGCTTGCTTTTTAGCTCTGTGAAAAATGCTGGAGGTATTTTGATAGGGATTGCATTACATGTGTAGATTGCTTTGGATAGTATAGACAGATTAACAATATTTGTTCTTACAATCCATGAGCATGGAGAATTTTTCCATTTCTTTGTGTCTTCTTCAATTTCTTTCTGTAGTGTTCTATAGTTTTCAGAATACAGATCTTTTATCTCTTTGGTTAGGTTTATTCCTATGTTTTTTTGTGCAAAAAATCTTACGGTTTTTGGTGCAATTATAAATGGGGTCAATTATTTGAATTCTCTTTCTGCTGTTTCATTATTGGTATATAGAAATGCAACAGGGGTGCCTCAGTGACTAAGTTAGTTGAGCATTTGACTTCAGCTCAGGTCATGATCTCAGATTTAGAGTGTTTGACCCCCCACATCAAGCTACTGCTGTCAGCACAGAGCCTGCTTCAGATCTCTGTCTCCCTCTCTCCCTGCTCATCCCCCACTCATGCTTGCTCTCTCTCTCTCTCTCTCTCTCTAAAATAAAATAAACATTAAAAAGAAAAAAGAAAGGCAACAGATTTCTGTATGTCGTTGTTGTATTCCTCTACAAGCTCTTTGTTACAGTAAATGTAGATGGATATCATGATTGGCTCTTACCTTGTATATTTCTACTCCATTTGAGATAATATCAGAAATAAACATCTTCATTCTGAGGAGAATTCATGTTAAATCCAAATCTCTTGCAAGGCATTTTAATGATGATGGCGACAATGATAACAATAGCAATATGTAATAAAGCCAACATTTACTGAGTGTTTAGTATGTACCAGTACTTTACATATATTATGTCATTGGACCTTCACAGAAACCTCATGGAAGACAATTCTATTCTCATTATCTTAGAGATAAGGAAACCAAGACTCAGGAAGTTGATTATTTTGCTCACGGTCACAGTGCTGGTGAGTGGTAAAGCTAGAATCTAAAATTATGTAGTCTGATTCAAAAGCCTAATGATTTTGCTTTCATGCCTCCCTATATTAACCAGCCATAATACTTTTCTCTAATGGCTTTGTACACTGACAACCACAGAATTCTCAGTCTGGAACTTCACCAAAATCTCCATATACTGACTTATGGGGGACCCTTGACCATGTTACTCTTGTTTGCTTCCCTCTCATTATCAATCATGCGTAAATAGCATATCCTGAAAATCTCTTGTTCTACTAACATGGGCCAATATCCTAAGTTGCATAAAACTTTCCCTTTCCTCATGGATCCTGTGAGTTCAATATTTCTAGTTTTGATTACTACTAGTAATATAACACAACAGATACCTATTTCTTTAAATACTAAAGGAATTCTGATATTACAGTTTATTTTATTTTTAGATGAAAACATTCAAATGATTTTATTTATCCTTATTTTAAAGATGCAACTTCTAACTTCAACCATGACACATTTGCATTTATATTTCAAGTGAGTGGGCCATATTATTACATGAAAAATCAGTAAGGTAATATGAGCTTTGTCTTAAACTTTATTTAATACACACTTGAGAAATGGTTGCATTGAAGTGGCCCTTAACATAGGGTTTAGACTAACTCTATTTATAGAAAATGTCCATTTGATTGCTATTGCATTAAAATTCTAAAGCATGAATCCAATAAGGAGCATTATGGCTTATTAATTTTAATTCAATCCCTTTCACTTTTGATGAATAATACAACTTCTTCTAATACACATAAAACAGAATCTGAAAATATTACAACAGTGAAGTTTAAATCTTCTACTTTATCAGATTCTTTTCTTAATTTCTGTCTCCCCTTCGTTTATTTTTCTTTGTTCATTTATCTTTCTAATACTGCTGAATGGAGTTTTAAAGTATTCCAAAATTGGTGCTTCAGTCAAAGTCTGTGCTTCTTACAGCTAATGCCTCACACGTACAACTTTTAAACCAGCGTCCTTCTGCTTCAACTGTCACATTTTAAAATAAATTAGAGACTTACCATCCACTGGCTATTGAAGTTCATGAATTAATTGACTTGAATGTTTTGGCTTTCTTTGATCTGAGCTATTTTCTCCGTAATACCGTGATTTACCTGACATTAAAGGGCAAACTGAGCAATGAGTTTCTGGAACTGCATTCGTATGAAACAGCACCAGTGTACCAATGAGTGGCAGGCATATAGTCTGACTTTAGATTATCTCTCCTCTCACTCCCTTCATTATAGTGGCAAAAAGTTTTGATATCCATATTTGCAAAATGATGATTTTAAAATCAGAAGACCGAAAAATGCAAATAATTGACAAAAAAGAGTTAATCTGGGTTTAAAATAATGGAATGTTTGCTACTACAATTTCAACCTAGGTAAACAAATGTGGAAAATGTACTTCCACATATCTGCCTGTATTATTACGAACACTCTGATGCAAATGTATGTTTGTAACTGAGAGTACTCACTATGTCTTATTCCAGATTTGCATATCTTTCTTATATATTCTCTTCCTTGTTTATACAGTGTTTTTCTCTTCCCAATGGTGTACAGGGCAGAGGTGTTCACTATCATGACTCGTGCACCAAGAACACAGAGGCAGCATTTAAACGTATGTGTTATGCTAATTTCTTTTGTATCTTTCTTTGCACCATTTTGGCATTTTATATTTTCTCTTCACTTTATTATTTTGCACCCCAAATTGTGGCGATTCTTCCTACACTGTATTGCACACTTCTTTCTAGAATCCTGCCTTCTTAATGTTAAGGGTTCTACCTATGGGTCTCAAATTGTGAAAATCATAAGCTATTAATAGATTGAGGATGAGAAGAAATATAAGCCCAAAGATAATAAATCCAAACACCTATTCAATTAGCAACTTAGGCTGACACAAGCAGGAGGCATAAAATGCGGGTACAAATAACAAAGAGACATGTGACTCTAAAAGAACGAATCAAAATATTTGTTTTTAAGTTTATTTATTATTTATTTTGAGAGAGACAGAGACAGCAGAGCAGGGGAAGAGAGAGAGGGAAAGAGAGAATCTTGGGCAGGCTGTATTCTCCCAACACAGAGCCTGACACGGGGCTCGAACTCACGAAACCGTTAGGTCATGACCTGAGCTGAAACCAACAGTCAGACACATAACGGACTGAGCCACCTAGGTGACTCTCAATCAAAATCTTTTTACAGAGATTCATATGGATCAACCAAGGGATTCTTCCTGAGATCATGAGCTTGAACATTATGTAAGCTTTCTAATGCTAAAGGCTACATTTCTAAACTTAATGGAAATGTACAGAATTTTCCCAGTGTAGAGGAATGCAGAACTGATACATGGAAAATGCAAGATCTCTGAGTTCACTTTTTGAAAACCTGGACATAGCTGTGCCTGAACACCTGAATTTTTCAAATAAGATAAGCCAATAATTTTATTGTTGTTGTTGTTGCTTTAATTACTTCTACTTGGGTCTATGTCCTTTGCAGAGGAAAATATCTTGACCAAAATGAGTTGAATAAGAGTGGGATAAGTAGAGGAAATGAGGTAATTTGAGACCCATGAAATGATGTCGAATTTGCTGACAATCTTAGTGCTTGTCATTATTACCAAGGAGACAGATGAAACTAAGGAAGTCTGCAGCCTGTCTGAGCTACTATATCCTAGATCTCATAACAGCTGAATTTCAAACCTCAACAGACATGGGATAAGAATTATGGATATATCCTTTTCTTCCACTGATACATGCACAGTAAGTGCACCATGGCTTAAAGTGAAGATCATTATGGTTGTCACAATTTAAGAAACTGCCAATTCCTGCTCCTGTCACCTTATTCAGGTTGGCATGTTTTCTATTACTCATAACAGAGGGATTCATTTCCCCACACACTGCCTCTTACATTTTTAAATCCTGGAGCACTTTTTTTCCTCCTACTCACTTAGCAAAATTCTCATCATCCTTCCAGTTGCTCATTTCAAGTCTGGTCCAGTTACTCTGTATTCTAAACAATACAGTTATCAATAATCATTGTCTTGTGATCAGATGTTTTCCTCAAAATCACAATAATCACTGACCCGATAGAGCTCGCTGTGGACCCGATATTATACGAAGTACTTTACATAACTTTCTTATTTTTTTAAAAATGTTTAACGTTTATTTATTTTTGAGAGACAGAGAGACAGAGTGTGAGCAGGAGAAGGGCAGAGAGAGAGGGAGACACAGAATCTGAAGCAGGCTCCAAGCACAGAGCCTGACGCAGGGCTGGAACTCACGGAACCGGTAGATCATGACATGAACCAAAGTCAGCCACTTAATTGACTGAGCCGCCCAGGCACCCCAACATTTAACTCTCTTAAAATTTCCATTTGCCTTATAAAGAAAAACTCTTTAATCAGCACCGCAGTGTTTAAAATTTAAGAAAGAATCTAAAGCATAGTAGTGATGTTTCTCTAGCCACACAATAAGGTCCTTATGGAGGTTTTATGTAAATTATCCTTTTTTTCTCAGCTTCTAACATAATATTGTACATCATAAAGACTAAAACCATTTTTCCAAATTATGCTTTGATCTAAGAAGAATAAAAAGTGAGTCTAGGAATAATGCTTCATCAGGCATATTAATTTCCTATTGCTACCATACCAAACTACTGTAAATTTAGCAGCTTAAACAATATGAATCTCACAGTTTCTTTACATTAGAGGTATAGGTTCAATGTGATTCAAATGAGTCCTATTCTCAAAATATCTATAGGCTGAGCTCAGGGTATCTGAGATCTGTGTTACTTTCTGGAAGCATGGGGTCAAACTGCTTTCAAGCTTATTCAGGATTTTAGCCAAATCCACTTTGTTGTAAAATGGTGGTCACCATTTTTTTGCTCACTGTCAACTGAGAGCCATTCATAATCCCTAGAGGCTCTTCTCTAGTCTTTTCAAACAGGACTCTACTTCCCAGCGCCAAAACAGGTAGATCTTCTCTTTTTCCTGTTTAGAATCTCTCTGACTTCTCCACGTCTGCCTCCAGCTTGAGAAATTTCTCTGATTTTAAAAGCTCATGTAATTAGATTGGAGTCATCTGCATAATGCAGGCTAATGTCCCTATTTTAACATCTACAACATGAATTATATCTACAGAGTCCCTTTTGCTATATAATGTAATATAGTCACAAGTTCCATGGATGAAGGCATACACATTTTAGGGGGACCATTCTGCCTATGACACCAGATAATCTTTATTTGTTTTCTCTAAGTCATACTTTGCCAGAAAAAAAATTTTGTAAATAAGCATGGGGCTTATGTCAAAAATAGCGATAATAGGGGCACCTGGGTTGCTCAGTTGGTTGAGTGTCTGACTTTAGCCTAGGTCATGATCTCAGTTCCTGAGTTCAAGTCCTGCGTCGGGCTCTGTGCTGACAGCTCAGACCATGGAGCCTGTTTCAGATTCTGTGTCTCCCTCTCTCTCTCTGCTCCTCCCCCACTCATGAACTCTCTCTCTCTCTCTCTCTCTCTCTCTCTCTCTCTCTCTTTCTCTCTCTCTCTCTCAAAAAAATGAAATACTTAAAAATTAAAAACATAACGATAATACCATAGAGTACATAGGAATATAAGTAGCTATTGGTAAAGAAAACATATAACATGTATACTATGCATTCAACTTTTTAGATAAACGTATTTTCTAAGAAAAAAAAGAGAAACCATTCTAACTGCAAATCAAAACTAGTTAAAACATTAAGAAAATATTCTCTTTATAAAGAAAGAATGCCAAGTCATAAATGGTATTGTAAGAAATTTTTTTAACCTTTTTCTCAAAGCAAAAACTTACAGAATTAACTGTTTTATTCAGAGTTCAGTGTATTTTGACAAACATTTATTAAATACCCTAACTGACTGCAGTGAAGAAAGGAAATACTAACATTTATAGACACTGCTTTCAATGAACTTACAGTCTACTTGCAATATAGTTATAAAAAAAGTTTTAAAAAGCCATTAAGGGTAATACCAAACAAAGGATTACATATTACTTTATGCCCTTTTAAATTTCCCTAAACTTTTCTTTTTCCTCTTTAGAAATGTATTTATCATCCCTCCCCTCTCCTTTTTTTAAGTTCCACTTTTGGCTACTGCTATGCGAAGTTAACAGCGTAGGATCTTAGAGCAGCAGAGATCTTTAGATCTGGCAAGTCCAACCCCCTCAATTTAGAGGGCATGACTAAAACTTTCTCCAGCTTTTAAGTTCTTTAAAGAAAATGCACCTAAGAACAAGTGACTTGCCCAACCTAGTCAGATTCAAGAGCTGTCACACATTATAACATCTCTGAAAGGGCGGTTTTAAAAGAACATGCTCTTACTTGACAATTTCCATATCAAAATATGTGAATCATGCCCATGCTCCATGTGCCCTTGGTTAACCACTAAGTTTATTTTAAATTTCAAAAATTTAGGAAAAATGTTATCAGAAGGTACTATATTCCTTAATTTTAATTCAGTGTGTAATGCAGCATTGAATACACCTTAGACTGATTGTAGTCTTTTTTTTTAAGTTTATTTATTTATTTTAAAAGGGAGAGGGCAAGCATAGGGGAGAGTCAGAGAGAGGGGGTGAGAGAATCATAAGCACACTCCATGCTGTTAGCTCGGAGGCCAGTATGACTTGGGCCAAAATCAAGGGTCGAAGGCCTAAACGACTGAGCCACCCAGCAGTCTCAGGTTGATTTTAGTCTTAAGTCTCAGGCTTCATCTTAATAAAGAAAATTTAAGAGAAATTGAAAAATTAAAAAATTGAAAAAGCAGTTCTTAGGTTTCCAACCTTTATAAAATATTTAGCTTTCTTGGACCCCACCCAATACATGGTATTAAGTGCAGAAAGAAGGAAAAAAGAAAAAAAAGAAAACTGAAAAAGACACACAGACAAACAGACAGCCAGAAAGAAAGACCTATATATATTTTCTAAGCATCCACAGGTGATAATGGATAATGACTGGGGAAAAAAAAATAGTCTGCATTTTATTCTCAGTGACTTAGAATATTTTACATGAACAGAGAAAACTCTAACTGGGCAATTTCAGTCTTTTTTAAAATAAGTCAGAGGACAAAAACTAGTAAGTAAGCATTAAAGGGGGTGCATGCAGGTGATTATTGTAAATCCAGGTTTTGAGCTGAGCCAAAGCACTTTGCTTAGCATTGCAGTGTGGCTAAACTGGTGATGGATATTAAGGAGAGTACTCATTGTGATGAAGCCTTGGGTGTTGTATGTAAGTGATGAATCATTGAATTCTACTCCTGAAACCAATATTTCACTGTATGTTGACTAAATAAAATTTAAATAAATTTAAAAAAAGAGTTGCAGTGTGACTATATAACAGTAATTCCCCACTCCAGAAAAATACTTCAAGAATGCCAAATTTGACACAAATATTATATTATTTTAATATTATTTTTATCTAATCTTTTCATATGGATTATCAGTGAAAAAAGAACACAAATTTCTAAAAACGAGATCATTATTTTTGTGTTTTAAGGTGAACATATATGATTTTTAGTTTCATGGCTTTCACTCACATCAAGTAGGTTCTTGCTGACTTAACAGATAGCTCTAGCGTAGTAGCTTCTTCATAACACATGATTTTGAGAGTCAAGATTCAAGATCAGAATGAAGCCAATCATAAGGCTGCCTTTCTAGTGGAAGCACGAAGCTGATAGCCTAGGGCAAATAAAACATTAAATGGGTTGATTTCAGAGCTTGGTCTAAAGGTCAAATTAGTAGGTGATAGTTTTTGTTGTTGTTCTTCGTGTTGTTTTGTTTTGATCTCAGCTGCAAGACTGAAAATTTAATGGGCCATGGTAGCAGCCAGATGATTATAGTATCTCATTGTTCTTACAATTGTTTTACTTTGTGTGTGCATGTGTGTCGGCATATTTTTAAGCTCAATTTCCTTTAAGACTTAAGTCTCTAGAATTAAGTCATTTTCCTTAATAGAGATGAAAGACCCTAACAGTCTTGTTTGTCAAATATCTCTTAAGAAAACTCTATCTAGGAAATGTGTTCTTTCTCTAGTCTCAAATAAAAACAAACACTATTATCTGTTCTTATTGCCATATTTTGCAAGCTTCAGTCGATTTTATGCCTCTTTCTTCTTATTGTTATTTCCTGAAATTCTTATAAATCTTTGGATAAATCTTTTTTCTCAATGTTTATAAATCTTCCCTTTAGTAAGTGTCATTAAAAAAAAAAGCCCACACTCACCTAACAACCTCACTTTTGTCATCTTCATTAATGTTGTCAAGATTCATTTTAAAAAAACCTTACATATCCCCATAAGTCAGTGTAAAAAGACTTTATTTTTAGCTTAATTCCATTGATCAGGAAAAGAATTGGTGGCTAACAGGGAAGTTATGAGATTTTAGTATTTGATTGAGGCTTTGATATTATCTAGTTGAATCCACACATTTTATACCCAAGAAAACTTGACTTCAGAGATTAAGTGGCTTATATAAAATCACATAGATAACATGTGGACTTATGTTCAGCTATTTGATTCAGCATTTAATGTTATTTTGGATGAAAAAAAAAACCTGTTATGATTGGGTGTCTAGTAGGGATAGTAGGAAATATTAGCCACAGTCAGAATTTAGAAAATGATATTTCACCAACTTGAGAAAACATATATAAATAGAAAGAATTTATGTCTGTAAATAAAAATAAATAGGACAACCATTAAGCTGTCAGTCTGAAGATCTTGGGAAAGAGAAAATTAAGATATTTTAGAAAATAGGGGAAATGGTTAAGTGTACTGGTTTGAAAAAAGAAAAGCTATCAACATAATTTGAAAAGTCAATAAAACCAAGTTTAAAGGTCTATTACAGAATTCATTCCACAAAACCTGACTACTCTCAAGGTCACCCTGTGTAGACATGGTTTGATATAATTTTCCAAGCTGGGATTGTGTCTTTAAGGCACTTAAGCTGAACTAGACAATTTCATACATGTGCAGACTTGATGAAATGAAATTCCCATTTGCTTCTCATAACCTCTGATATGAGAACATGCAGCTATTGTCATTATGTATTAGGGCTTGAAAAACAAACAAGAAACATTTCCGTACTAACTAGGAAATGGTGAAAAACTGCATGCCACAAAATTTGAGATATCTATCATTAAAAAAATTATATTGAAAGCTCAATCTAAAAAACTGTGTTTGAGACAAAAATTAGTCCAAAATTAAGGTCAAGAGCCCTCTTCAAAAACCAATTAAGTAAGTCATAAAGTAGTCTTAGCTCATACATGGATTCCAGTATTATCATTACGAACCTCATCAGAACCCAAAAGCTACATAGAGTGATGAAGCCACGGAAAATTTATTCCAAATTTATAGTTAACTTGGGTAGCTATACAAGAATAGAACTGGAGTACAGCTAGAGCTCATTTTGAACTAGACAAATGGATGCAGAGAAATAATTGAATTATTGTTTCACCTAACTAACTGATAAGCCCATAACAAATAATCAACAAAGATATTAAAATCAGGCACTGAGTGAAGCTTTGACTTATTTGATCATCTTCAGATTAATGGATATATCGGTTAACACAGCATAACCCAGAAAATGTAAATATTATTTTCAGTCTCTTTAATTTAAATGAAGTGTTGAAATCAAGATCCAAAAATCTCAATATATATTTCAAACCTTATACTGAACAATTTATAAACAGAAATTTACTAACTCTATTACAAAAATATTTTAGATGAAAGGGCCACTGTGATATCTCTGAATGTATTAACAAAACAGTGAAACAATAGAACAAAGCTTCCATAACCTGAAGAAAGTTTTGTCTTTAATTTTTTTAAATGTTTATTTATTTTTGAAAGAAAGAAAAAGACAGAGTATGAGCGGGGGAGGGGCAGAGAGCGGGCAAGAGAGACACATACACAGAATCTGAAGCAGGCCTCAGGTTCTGAGCTGTCAACACAGAGCCAGAGCGGGGCTTGAACCCACCAACCATGAGATCATGACCCGAGCCAAAGTCTGATGCTCAACCAACTGAACCATACAGGCGCCCCTAGAAGACTTGTCTTTAGATAGATGATGTTGAAGCCATGAAAGAAAAAATATAATAAAGAAATTCACAAAATTATCCATTCAGATACTAATTCATTCACTGAATATATTAGATGTTGAAAATATGTCAGTGAACAAAACAAACCTATTTCCCTACTCCCACGGAGCTTAAATCCCAAATAAAGGCTCACATGATAAATTAGTAAATTATATATTAGAAAACAATAGATGCTAAGGAGAAAAATAAACAAGAAAAAAAGTGCTAGAACAAGAAAAGGTTGGTTTGTGTTTTAAATAATATGGTCAAGAAAGAACTCCTTAAGAATGTAATACTGGGGCTAAGCCTGAAAAATATGATGGAGGGGCCCTATATATCAAGAGGAGAAATTCTATATATTAACATGTAAACATAACCGTTGATCCACTTCAAAATATAATCCTATCTTAAGGTTTTTAATGTCAGTGAAAGACCTTTTTTTAATCATAGATAAACCCAGACAAAAAAGCAAAATTCCTAGCAAAGGGTAATGCAAAACATCAAACTCCTCCTTGTCAAGTACAAATAACAAAGTACTATAGAATGGTATTTACCAAGTCTAGAAGAGGAAAAGTTTGTGTACAGAATTCCCACTGAATAAAGAGTGTCATTCGTGTTTGACAATTCATACCTGAAAGTCATGTATGCTTTCATGTCTGAGTTGCTGAGTTTGCTCATGTCTGAGTTCAAAAATTATCTTATTTAAGTATTTTACGCATAAATATCAAATGTATACTGAAGAAAATAGATCCAAAGTTCTATCTAATGAGAGAACCAAAGAACAGAAAACTTACGTTTTAGGGAAAAAGGAAAAACTCACAAGGAAAATTAAAAAGTTTCATATTTTGACTAATCATTGTGAATACAGTTATACAATAATGGCAATGTCAAAAATATTTTTAAGGTGAAAAAGGTTTAGTTCTGTTGTCATTTAGTTCTCTGGTGGCACTTATTTATAGGTAATATTTCCTTATCTTCCTAATTATCACTGTCTATTTGTTAGACTTAATGTTTGAGAGAAAACATTTTTTTGAACAATTAAATGCTTGTTTTAGTAGTATCTTCCTTTAAATAGTAATTTCATTAAATTCCATTTGAAACAATATGTTGCTATCCCCTTAAACCACATTTAATGCTTGCGGTTGTCTGGGCCACCCAGGTCATTTAAAATCCAAATGACAGGGGGCTAGGATGCTAAGCCTTGCAAGGACTACTTTACCACACACAGCATATACAGTATATATTTGTATCTTTATCTATGTCTTCATCTATATCTATATCTGTATCTGTATCTATATATCTATATACACACATTATATATATGTAATGTATATATTTATTGTTTCTATAACAAATTACAATAAACTTAGTAGCATAAAACAACACAGATTCATTATCTTACAATTCTTGAGGACAGAATCTAAAATGAATAGGCAGGGATGCTTTCCCCCATAAGGCCTTAGGAGTGCATCCAATTCCCTTGCATTTTCTAGCTTCTCTAAGTTGTCTGTATTCCTTGGCTTGTGGCTCCCTCTTCCATCCTCAAAGCCAGCAAAATAGCATCTTCAAAGTCTCTCAGAATCTGCTTCCATTATCATACTTCCTCCTCAGATTGACAATCACGGCTCCCTTTATAAAAGCCTTGTGATTACAATGTGCACATCCAGAGAATCCACATAATCCAGGATACTCAAGATCCTTAATTTAGTTTCATTGGCCAAGCCCTTTTGGCCTGTACCTTAATATATATTCACAGGTTATGGGGATTAGGACATGAGCATTTTAGGGCCATCATTCAGCCTACTGTGTGTGTATGTGTAGGGTGTGTGTGTGTGTGTGTGTGTGTGTGTGTGTGTATGTGCCTGTCTGTCTGTCTGTCTATCAAGACATCCTGGTTGCAATGCAAAAATTCATCATTTAAGTTCTTTTTTTTTTTTTTTTGCTATTCAGCTATAACCTATTTTATAGATTAAAAATCAAAATCAAATGAATATTAATTCCCTGTTCTCCTGGGAGAGACTACCTCTAGAATATGCATATGGACAATTGTTCATGCATATGAACAATTAGCTATTCTATGTAGAATGCAATAGTTTTACAAATGTATATCTTTGGAGTTAAAATAGATGTAGACACTATCCTAACTTTTATCTTTAAAACACGTAAAACAGACCCATGCAATAAAAATCACTGAGAGTTCAGAAAAGAATTTATCTGAGAGAGAAGATATAAATATTTCAGAATGGATTTTAGGCTTTTCTTAGCTTTTAGAAACCTCCAAATCCCCTTCTAGCATGCAAAAATTGTTCCTTGAGTAATTTCAACTTCTCAGGTGCTTTCATCCAAGAGAAATTTGGAGAGATTTTTGCCTGCAGGCATTAAAGGCACTAAATCCTGTAATACAAAATACCACTTATGCTTCTGAGATTTTCACCACTGAATTCAGGAAGCTCTCTCATTGGATAACATTCTATAATAACTTGGAGCTGATGAGATATTGTTTAAATACACATAGAAATTGCTATTTTGAAAAGCTTTCCAAAGCAACTAACTCTAATTACCAACACCAACCAAGTAAATACTACCTGTAATCATGGAGATGATCTATAAAAGGAAACAGGTCCTAGGACAAATATTGTTGTAACAAAAAGAAGCAGACTAGAGGGCAAAGGAAGATGTGGTTTAATTCGATATTCTCAAACACATGGAGGGAATTACTTGGCATCGTCAGGATTGGTGATGATATGATAGGATCGATTTCCTGAATGACAATTGCAGACAATTGTGAGCTGGACCTGTGAGCCTGAAAGGTCTATGGAGGCACAGCTCTACATTGTAGAGCGGGAGTATTACTGCAACAGGCTGCATTGTGAGGGCAACCCTGAAACATCTGCACATCAGCGTGAGCTGAAGGTGGTTATCAGTAGAGATTAGGGCGCAGGTGCTGGAGGAAAAATAAAATTTAAAAAATGTGTATTGATCAAATGGTATGTTTGTATTATGGGCATGATTGAGGGGAAGGCAAAAGATTAGAAAATAACAGAAATGAATAAATGTGTACATGTAGTTTTTCTTTATATATGGAAAAAGGAATCTTCTATTTCTTTTTATTTTTTGTAGAATGCATAAGGGAAAAAAAGCCCAAGGGCAGGCAGAATAAATGAGAAAAATGAAATGACAAAAAGAATTAAGTCTCAAGTGGCTTGGCTAAGCATATTTGAATGCCTGGCTGTGTTCTTAAAAAAAGAAAAAAAAATAGGTCTGTTCTGTGTTTGCTTATATCCTTTCCTTGGGATTTTGGTCAGTACCTGTCATTTATTTACTACTACTAAGCGCATTTTTTGTTTGTTTATTTTTGTTTTTATTTAAACAGGTGAATCCTTTCAGGGGCGCTCTACAGAGATTTCCATTCATATGTTCCCATGGGGCACAGATGCCTTTTTCCCTAGAGTATATTGACAGACATGATAAGCATTTTCTTTTTCTTTAGATCACTTAGTAGCTACCTTGTAGAATTAGATAGTTCTTTCTACATCGTTTGGCTCTCTTCATTTAATATAGTTACACATGAAATGATTTGGGGTCAATCTTTAAGATGAGTGATGGTCAAATTACATTTTCCTAAGATGCCCCTTATTCATTTCACATTTTTTATCCTGAAATTTTAGCACAACCTTTTCTAGTACCAGTAAACTTGGACATGAGAATAATCTGACTTTCTACTTGTATGCATATCATCCTGACACCTGATTTTCCTAAGGGGATTCAAGATTGCAAAAAGCTGCCATGTTATTACAGTCCTTCATGAAAGATTGCCTGAAGTGATGTCACAACATCAGACATTCAGCTCTAGTTGACACTGAAACATCACTTACAGGAAATGCTTGCTTTGGGCATATTTTCATTTGAGCTGTGACAACTCCATCTAATCATCTAAATGACATACCTGTGGAAATAACACTAATCAATATCTTATTCTATTACTCTTTCTATTTATTTAAATATTCATTACCTATTCAGTTTTTTACTTCATTTTTCAGAGTGTCACTTTTGGCATTTATATTGGAAACTGATACAGAACTATTTTATTCTGTAATCTTTAATAGCAGAGTACAAAGAATCTTCATTATCAAGATTAACACAACTACCACGAGAAAATTTTAGGTTTCCCATTTTCTATACTACTATAGTTTAAGTCAACTTATGACATTAAAAAAGCCAGCACATATTTCAATGATTAAAAATAAATTTTTGCAAGAGCAATATAGAGGATTAAAGAGGAAATTTTAGAGACAAATCAAGACACAGATGAAGAGGAATAAAATTCTAAATAGAGCACATTTATTTATACACTGAGGTAACTGCATTTACATTTCTCGTCACTATTACAAGATACAAAGAAGGTTACAGCAATACACATGAATAATTAGTCTCCCAAACCATTTCTTACTGACTTGGTCTTTTGGTTTTTTTCTTCAAAATATTTTGAGCAACTCTGAAGTATACTACTATACTAGTTTGTACTAAACAAATTTTGAGAACGTTCCATGCAGTATTGTTCCTTATGATTGCATTATGTATCTTCTAGGTGAAAAGCCCTCGACCATATTATTCTAAGGAAGGGAAAAAAAGTTTCTGACATCCTCATCACTATTGCTCTTTTTGACAGTCCCAATAGAGCCTCACACTGCTGCCTGATTTTCTCTCTTGACAGCAAGCCAAGTCAGCCACCAATTCAAATGACAGATAGGGAAGGTTGGGGGGCCAGAGGAGACAAGAGAAAGGCTAGTTTTAAATAGCAGCTTGAAAATATTTCTCATAGCTAAAATATAATATGTCACACACCAGAGTGATGTATTCTAAATGTTTTGGCTAAAATATCCAGTTCTAGGCAACTTTAGTCTAATTCTAATTATCCCTCCTCTCAGCTCAGATTTTATCTACTTCCACAGTCCTGTAGAATTCTGTATATTATCATTTGACATTATAGGTGTCGTCACTTCATTTAAGGGGGAAAAAAAGAGAGAAATTACAGGATGTCCTAAAATTTGTACTCATGGGATTTTAATGTGTGAAGTTGACTGAGTGATGACATGGCGAGGCCAATCCCATTAAAAGAAGATTTGTATTTATTATTTCCTGTGAAAGGGAAGCAAGCTACACCCTGCAGGCCCACATGAGATGCACTGGGTTTTGTCAGGAGGCAGAAACAGGACGGAGGCGGAAAGCTTAGGCCAAAGCTGTTACCGTGGTTTCCCTGGGAAGGCAGAACAGAGTATAAGGTTTTACAGTTTGGGATTGGCTAGTTTGAATAATTCCCAAGTGGTTTAGGCTATAAGGGTGGTCTCCCATTGCCTGGAACCTGGCCTTGGGATGATTTAGGGCAGGGGATATATAAGCTTAGTTAGATAAGAAGATAAGAAGTTAGATAAGAGTTAGATAAGAAGTAAGGTTAAGGCTACAGACCCAGGATTGGTTGGTTGCCATATGAAAGGCTTGCTCACAGGCAAGCTGTTATTATCTTTTGGAATTAGCTAGCCCTAGGAAGGGCAGTCTCTCTCCCAGATCTGTAAAACCCCCAAATGCCTCAACATCAAAAATAAAGAATACAGGTGCTTATGGGACAGAATAAATGCTTCATTTTCTAGGGCAGAAATAAAAAAAAGAATAAAGAAAACAAAAAATACAATTAATATAATTGGCCCTGTGATGATTGGAGGCCAAGTATGTAAATCTTGAATCTAAGAAACACACAACACTGGACTTGATAAAAAATCAGGTATTGAAAAGATCTCTATGAAAGGCAGGTTTTGGTTAGTTAAGAGAGGTAAATCTGGGTGATTCCTACAGTGATAAAAGTATCAGTGTAATAGCAGGGAAAATAAGTATTGTTTTTCTTTTTCAAACTTAAAAAAGGCACAACTAAAAGAAGAAAGTAAATGACCTAAAAATATTTGCCTATATAAAATGTTTAAAACTGGAAAGGATGTGTTTTTCTCTTTATGAGCATATTGAATGAGCCATGGATGCAGTCACACACATCTCCAGGTCTTAAAAAAAGAATAATAGAAATAAAAAGCATTTGCTAATCTCAGAGATTATAACTGTAAATAAACAGTAGGGAAAATCTTGCATTTGCTAACAATGTTATATTTATTTATAAGGTACTAATCACCTCGGATTTCTATTATCCAGGTCTAAACTATCTGCACGTATTCACTGGTTGTTGCCTCTTCTCATCTATTTTTAGAGAAATAAGTAACCCTTCATTCCAAAGCAAATTCCATTGCCTATTCTCAGAATCTTACCAAGACTTTCTCTGGTGATAATTTTGCCTCTATTCTGAGTCTCATTTATTATTCATGTACTCTATAAATATTTATTCAGTGCCTATTCGATTGTTGGCTCTCTCCAAGTTTTTGGGGACATGGCATCTGTAGTCATTTGAATAATAACTCCCCCTCCCCCCACCCCCACTAAAGATTTGTCTACCAGGAATCTGTAAATGTGACCTTATTTGAGAAAAGTGTTAACAGATAAAACTAAAGATTTCAAGATGAGATTACCCTAGATTACCAGGGTGGGCCCTAGATCAATAATGATTGCCTTTAGAAGAAGAGTTGAGAAGACACAGAGAGAGGAGAGGAAAAGGCAGAAGGAAAGAGCAAATGAAGAAGGGAGAGGTTGCAGTTAAGTGGCTATAAGCCAAAGAGCACCTGGAGGCACCAGAAGCTAGAAGCTAGAAGGAGGATTCTCTCCAAGAGTCTTTTGTTTTTCTTAGTTTGTTTGGTTTACAAGAAGATAAGTGTACTCTTTAATCCCCATCACGTATTTCACCCATTCCACCACCCACCTCCCTTCTAGTAGCCATCAATTTGTTCTCTATAGTTAAGAGTCGGCTTCTGGTGGGCACCTGGGTGGCTCAGTCAGTTAAGCGTCCTACTCTTGATTTCAGCTCAGGTCATGATCTTATGGTTCATGGGACAGAGCCCCACATCAAGCTCTGTCCTGAGGGTGCAGAGCCTGCTAGGTATTCTCTCTTTCTCTCTCTTTCTCTCCGCCTCCCCTGCTCATTCTCCCTCTCTCTCCCTCTCTCTCTCTCTCAAAATAAATAAATAAACGTAAAAAAAGAGCATGCTTCTGTATTTCTCTCTCTTTTTTCTCTTTTGCTCATTTGTTTCTTAAATCCCCCATATGGGGCAGCTGGGTGGCTCAGTAGGTTGAGCGTCTGACTTCAGCTCAGGTCATGCTCTTACAGTTCGTGAGTTCAAGCCCCACCTGCTTCAGATTCTGTGTCTCTCTCTCTCTCTCTGTCCCTCCTCTGCTCATGCTCTGTCTCTCTCTGTCTCTCTCTCAAAAATAAATAAACATTTAAAAAAACTCCACAAATGAGTGAAATCATAGGGTATTTGTCTTTCTCTGACTGACTAATTTTGCTTGGCATTATACTCTTTAGCTCTATCCATATTGCAAATGGTATGACTTCATTCTTTTTTATGGCTGAATAATATTCCATCGTATGTATACATATATAACTGTATGTGTATGTGTGTGTATATATCTATGTATATCCTTTTCTTTATCCATTTATTTATCAGTGGACTCTTTAAATACAATTACTGCATCATAAGATAATTCTATTTTTAACTTTTTGCAGAACCCCCACACTGTTTTCCACAGGGGCTGTACCAGTTTGCATTCTCACTAACAGTGCAAGAGGTCCCTTTTTCTTCATATTGTCACCAGCACGTTTCCTGTGTTATTGATTTTAGCCATCCTGACAGGTATGAAGTGATAACTCATTGTAGTTTCGATTTTCATTTCCCTGATGATGAGTGATGTTGAGCATCTTTTCATCTTTCTGTTGGCCATCTGGATGTCTTCTTTAGAGAAATGTCTCCTCATGTCTTCTGCCCATTTTTAATTGGATTATGTGGGTTTCTAGGTGTTGAGTTGTACCAGTTCTTTATATAATTTGTATATTGACGTGGGTATGTCATTTGTAAATACCTTCCCCAATCCAGTAGGTTACTTTTAGTTTTGTTAGTTTTAGTTTTGTTTTCATCCCTGTGTGGAAGCTTTTTATTTTGTTGCAGTCCCAATAAGTTTATTTTTGCTTTGAAAGAAGTGTGACCCCACTGACACCTAGATTTCAAACTTCTGCTTTCCAAAATGCTGAGGGAATATATTTCTGTATTTTAAGCCACAAAATTAGTGGTAATTTGTTTCAGTAACCACAGGAAACTAATATAGCACTGGCTAACTATAGTAGAGACCATATGCAATAGCTTGATGGTATACAAGGCAAGACAAGCATTTGATGAGCATTAAGAGAAGTGCAAGATATCTTTAACCTTCATCTTCACATGGGTTGCCTTAGTTCCATGTCTGTGTATATTAGCAACTATTTTTATTCTAAACAATTATTCTAAATAAACATTCTAAATGTTTAGAATAATGTTTATTCTAGACATTATTATTCTAAACAAATAACATTAACAAATAAATGGTATAAATTATTAATATGCTTAGAGGTAAATGAAAATATAGAATTTCTCACATATCTATTTTATATCCCCAGTTTCTCTGCATAGGCGTGAGACTGCTTAGCACAGCACCTGCATTGGTTTACTGGAGTTCCTGTAACAGTGTACCAGAAACTGAGTGGCTTAAACAAAAGTTTATCAGCTCAGTTCTTTAAGGCTAGAAGTCTGAGATCAAGATGTTTGTCAGGGCCATGCCTTCTCTGAAAGCACTAGAGAAGGATCTGTTCCAGGCCTCTTACCTAGCTTCTGCTAGTTCTTTGGCTTGTGGCAGCCTAATTCCAGTCTTCACGCAACATTCTCCCTTTGTCTGTCTGTTTACCCCAATATTACTTCTTCATAAGGACACTGTCATATTGGATTGGGCCTCACTCTCATGACCTCATTATAATTTGATCACCTGTAAAGACCCTATTTTCAAAAAAGTCTTTATTCACAGGCACTGAGGATGCTAGGATTTCAATGTCTTTTGAGGGGCCATAATTTATTTCATTCCAGTGCCCAAATCAATAATTTTGAATGGAGTTTTAAAGTGTATGTGGAAAAGAAAGAAGATGATAGAGATATTTTGGAGAATTAGAAAGACATTATTGAGTAAGATGATTATTTTGGTTTAGGTAGAGTTTTCAAAATACAAAAGTAATATCAATGTGTAGCATACATAGCTGAATAATGCTTTATACAAAATAACTCCTCTATTTTTAACAATGGAGCTAGTTTTGTCTCTTGTGCTTTTGATCCAGACAGTAGCTGGGTGGTAGAGAGAGGGAATCTAAGGATTTATAAAGTTGTGAATTAGTGGCATTTTTGATTTTAGGCAGGTTCATATGGGTAATTCTTTCAGAAGCATTCACTATGTCTCAGGTTTCCTTCCCTTCCCTGTGCTCCTCCTAATATCTAAGAGATGTGGAATAAGGTTGCAACATCTGTGCCAGAAGCTGGGGGAAGAAAGGGCCTCAAATTACTAGGTAATTGCTGGTACCTGCTGCAGTCTGGCTCGCTTGTGAAAATTGTGTTCTGTTCTTTTTTTTTGAATAGAGGATGGTGGTCTTCCTTATGACTTGTCTCCATCTTTTCCCTGCTGATTCTACAGACTTCACTGAAGCTAGCCATATTTTCCATCCAGCCTCTAGTTCATTTATCTCATCATGGCTTCTGTGTAGTTTATAGCATCTGTCACGATGGCATAATTTGGCAAGTCTTCAGGCTCTCAGCTCAGCTAAATTTTGCCTCAACTGTAGAAAGTGTAGGAATATCTCACTCCTTTCATCCCAAATGAGGTCCATGGGGTCTCAAAAGATCAAATCCAGGCCCTTTGTGGCCCACCATAGTTCACCGCCACTATTTAATATGCTGCAACTTTTTGTGCTTGCCTCTAAACCACCCTGCAGAATGCTATCCACCCAGAGCTCTAAATAGAGAGTAGGGCACAAACCGTTTTTGGCTTTTTCTCGATATATTCAATTCTGCTCCATCCTCCTGAAAATTCAGCTAATAGAGATATATGATACTGGCATTCTGCTGCCCCTCCTTATCTGTCATCTTCCCAAACCTACCAGTGAAGAAGTGATGATATATATATAATAAATATATACATATTATAATATTACATATATAATACATACATATAATATATAAATATATAATATATACATAATATATAATGTATATATATTATTATATATAATGTATATATTATATATATTAATATATATATTTACTCTCCTTATCTTGCTAAAATGCCTCTTATTATTCTCTGAATGAGAGTTAATGTCATGGCTTAGTCGTAATTGTTAGGAGTATTGTTCACACATGAAGGAATTAATTCTGTATCTGTTTTCAGGAAAGTTGACTCTTGATATGGAGGAATCTAGACAAAATCTGGACAAAATCCGGAAAAATCAAATTAGTGATTATCAAAGATAAAAATCCATTCATCTGACCCCCTATATTATTCTCATTACTTTTAAATAGCGACAAAGTTAGTGACATATCTTCATTAAAAAGCAAATTATCTCATGTTTATAATATTCATCCCTGCATTTTTCTCACCTTCCTCCTACTTACTTCTTTCCTTCTTATACATGCTCATTAAATTCATTAAATGAGTATCTAGAGATTATTATGATCCAGATACTGAGCTAGATACTGAGGATACAAAGGTAAATAAAACATATCATCCACCCTCAAGTATTTCACAGGCTAGTATGAAAATTAGACACAATTTAATTAAAATTAAATTTTATTTCAGTTTGGTTAAGTATACCTATTCACCTAACATTCATATATATATTCACCTAATCTATCAACCTTGGATATGAGCTAACTTAATGCCTTTGTTTTTCAGGTTTAAAAAAATGTGTTTGTAAAAAATTAATCTATATAAGTAACTGATAAAAGATAATCAGTGGCACACAAAATTTAATACTTGGTTTTCCTGAATCACAATCTAATTTTTCCCAAAATATTACACACACTTTAAAATGTGATATGAAAAATGTGATATGATTATAGGCACTTTTTAGAATAATAATTATTCATAAATGATCTGTGACAATTCTGAGAAAGTTTAAAACATTTCGACACAAAATCGACTTGTGAAAGTAGTACTTATGAAAGTAGTGAACAAAAACAACTCATTAGCACTGGTCAATGCCATTTGAAAATAGCTACTAATACATATATGTTAGGGACTAACTTATTAAAATAATTCTTAGAATTAAGAAAACAGAAATGACAAGAGGGGAAATACTAGAACACATTGAGTAATAGGAATTCATGCTCCCTATTTTGCTGGAAATAGTTTAGGTACTCTTTAAATGATTTCAGGATTCAGAGACTCAATGACTGAGACAGAAATAGTGCTCAGAGAAACTTGCAAACTAAAATCTTAAATTAGGTTGTATTTCCTAAAATGTTCATTGCCAGTACTTGTTTGTATTCTTAATCTTTTCTTTCTTATAGGTTAGATGAAGTAACGCCTCTACTTTTTCATCTTAGAGTTTATATAATCATTGTCAATCTTACATTAAAAAATGAAATCAAAGTCCTCTCTTCTGGTTAAAATACGTAATAATCAGATCAAAAGCAAACAGATCTCTTTTGGAATTTTTTTAAATTTGAATTTTGTTAATTCCACTATACCTTGCCAAATTCATTATCTCAATAATGTAATTCCTCAAGTATTTGCAGGAATAGAGGAAAGCATATTGGCAGATACAGATATGAGATATACACACTCTTGAAATGTTCAACATGTACTGGGGACAAGAGTCAATTTCAGTATGTTGTGCATTTCTTCAGGTTGAACTACAGGAAATTGCTAATTTTACCATCTTTGCCTCCAGAAATGGCAGTTTATTATTTATTGAACCCAATACAGGTTTGCAGAGCTCTAATTTTATTATATTTGGCTAGAATTTATACCATCAGATCATAAAAATGCTATAAATACAGGTAAATGCACAAAGTGAGAAGACAGTTGACAAACGTAGGTATTTAAAGTGCCAGCAAAGGAAGGAATAGAGTTGTTTGGGAAACTGAGAAAAAACAATCAACAGGATTATCCAAAATAATATTATAACTAGCTTAACCATTCCCACAAATAGGTTAAAATAACATGGGTTTCAAATATATTCTAGCTGTCAAACCATTTATTTTGCATTACACAAGAAAGACAATTCACTTAACATATTATTCTAAACCAAGGACAAAGAGGGAAATTAGTCCATTCAGCCCAGTTACAAAAGGAGAAAAGCTTATGCATAAAATATTTACCTTTCACAAAATTAAAATTTTATTTTTGAAAAATATTATTGTTATAAGCAATACATACATTATTTTAAAAATATAGACCATCATTTCTAACAGTATGCTATCTCATGATTCTTGCTTCTTTTCAGCAAGCTCTATTACCTTCCTCTTACAACTTTCCACCTCCATTCTAATAACCATCTACCCTCTCCACCGAGGTTAATCATAAAGTCACCTACTGAAGAATACAATACATTCAGCCAAGTAACGTAATAAAACTATAATATCACAAAAAGGGATTTTAGCATACAACTTTCTACAGTATGTTTTGGAACATTTTCTTAAAGAAAACGGTTTTAAAAGCAGAAGTGATCAAGTACTGTTCACATACTTTGTTTACAATATATTTGCATTAGTTATTTTTATAAATTAATAACTACATTTTAAAGATGTTCTACTTTTTAAACAATGGGTGTTTGAAAGGCTAATGGGCTAATGAAGAATGTTTGAGGAAAAATTGTCTGAGATCATCAGGAAGCAAGTGTAGAAAAATTCCAGAGATAGTCATAGATTTATAGCAAGAGTTAATAAAACAAGCATACAGCAAAAACTGTCCCTTATAAGCTCAGAAATACACAGAATGAATTAAAATGAGAAGAATCCTTCTCATCACCAACTGGGGGCCATACAATTACAAAGTTGATTAAAGTTTCAAGTTTTATGCTATAGACTCTATGTTACGATTTTGTGTCTGCTGTGGAATTTCAGATGAATTAAATCTTACTATACTCGTCTGTGACTGGCTTTTTTCACTATGCATAACCTTTCCAGGGCTGATCCATGTTGTGGTACATATCAGTATTTTGTTTTCCATTTTATGTACAAATAATACTCCATCATATGGACAAACCACATGTGTCTATCCATTCTTCTGTCAACAGACACTTGGGCTGTCTTTACCCCTTGAATAGTGCAACCATAAACAGTTACACACAAGTTTCTAATGGAAACTATGTTTCATTTCTCCTGTGTATATGCCTAAAAGAACTGTTGAGTCACATGGCTATATCTATGTTCAATCATTTGAAGAACTACCAGACTTTTTCAAAACAGTTGCAACATTTTAGGCTCTCACCAGCAGTGCACAAGAGGTTCTGATTTTTCCATGTCCTGCCCAACATTTTTGTTATGTGGATTTTTGACTAGTAGTAGTAGTCATCCTAGTAGGATGTGAAATGGCATCTCACTATGATTTTTATTTGTATTTCCCTTATGACCAATAATATTGAACATCTCTTTATGTACCCATTGACCATTTGTGACCAAATGTCTATTTATATTCCCTGCCCATTTTTTGATTGGGTTATATGTTTTATTACTGAGTTGTAAGACTTATTTATATATTTTAGATACATGTCTTTATCAGATAAGCAATATATAAATATTTTCTTCTATTCTGTGGGTTGTCTTTTTATTTTCTTTAATTTTTTTAATGTTTATTTTGTTTTTGAGAGAGAGAAAGAAAGAGGGAGACCCAGAATCCAAAGCAGGCTTCAGACTCTGAGCTGGCAGCACAGAGCCTGATGTGGGGCTTGCACTCACGAACCATGAGACCATGACCTGAGCCTAAGTTGGACGCTCGGCAGGCTAGGCCACCCAGGCACCTGTGTTTTGTTTTGTTTGTTTGTTTTTCACTTTCTTAATGGTATCCTTAACCATTAAGCCACCTAGGCACCACAAAACTTTTAAATTTTTTGATGAAGTTCAATTGATCTTTTCTTCATTTGTTATGCTTTTGGTGTCATATCTATGAATCTCTACCCAAATACAAGGTCACAAAGATTTACCACTATGTTTTTAAAAATCTTACAGTTTTTGCTCCTATATTACGTATGTGATTCCTTTTGAGTTAACTTTGTATGTGTTTTGAAGTTATGGTCCAAATGTCATTCTTTTACACGTGGCCATCTAGTGTCCCAGCACCATTTGTTTGAAAAGACTCTTTTCTCTGTGTTGGATAGTCTGGGTACCCAGACCATGGAAGTATGGTTTTATTTTTGGTCTCCTAATTCTAATTCACTAATTTTTATCTCGCTTCTTGTGCCAACCACACTGTCTTGATTACCTATTCTTTGTAGTAAGTTTTGAAGTTGGGAAGGATGAGTCTTTCTATGTTGTTCTTCTTTTTCAGGATTTTTTTTAGGGGGGGGTATTTGGATCCTTTGTAATTCCATATGAATTTTAGAATCATCTTGTAAATTTATATTAAAAAGTTAGGCGGGATTCTGATAGGAATTGCACTGAATTTGTAGACCTATTTGGGACATATTGCCATTTTAGCAATAGTTAGTCTTCCTTACAACAAAACATAAGATGTTTTTCCATTTAGTTAGGTCTTTAATTTCTTTCCACAATGTTTCATAATTTTCAGAGTATGAATTCTGCACCTCTTTTGTAGCTGTAATCATGAAAATTTTATTCTTTTGGATGTGATTGTGAATGAATTTTTTTTCTTAATTCAATTGTGGATTGACCACCCAAAGCTATATTTTTATATAAGTCCCTCAATTTTTAAAATGAAATCCAATATTTTAGTTATATTTGCCAGTTATTTCTGAATAAAACCTTACATTAAAAAATGATTGTTAGGAAAATAATGAATTATTAAAAATACTTTTTCTCTTTTGATTCCCAAACTAATACATATCTTTTGGAACATTTTATGAAATGTTACTAAATCATTAATTTGTTATCTAAAGATAACTACATTTTGGTGTAATGTCCTTCAGTTTCTTGATAAAAAGACACAATATAAATATACATATATGTGATATATAGAAAATTCATGGATATAAATATTAATACACGTACATGAACATTGCGACATTTTTTTCACTTATTCTTATATCAGAGAACTTTTCCATATTATTATTTTTGAAAAATATCATTTTTGGAAGAAACATACTACTCCACATGGATAGGTGGTGCTTAGTCATTTACATACAGGAAACAGTTAAGTTGCTTTCAAATTTTGCCATTAGAAATATTATTTTGTATAACATCAAAAGAAAAAATCCTTTCACTTTTTCTAAAAGTTGATTTATTCTTGAGAGAGAGAGAGAGAATGAGTGGAGTGGGGAGGGCAGAGAGAAAAGGGGGCAGAGGATCAGAAGCAAGCTCTGTACTGGCAGCATAGATCCCAATGTGGGGCTTCAACTCACAAATGGTGAGATCATGACCTAAGCTGATTTCAGACACTTAACAAACTGAGCCACCCAGGCACCCCAAATCCTTTCACTTTTAATAGCCTTGTTAAAATCCCATTTTTTAGCATGAGATTGAATTGCTAGGCTTAATATATAAAAATATGTTATTCTAAATATGTAATTTTATCTATATTTAAGTGAAATATATATTCCTACAACTTTAGCTTAGCTTTAAACACTCCTGAAAATCTAGTTTCCAGATATTTTTTTCCGGAATTTTCTCCCTCATATGTTCAACAGAAATAATGTATCTATTATTTTCTATATATCTATGATACTCTCTTTTATCTTTGCTGATTATAACTTCTTGCTACATTGCCTTTTTCTCATGTTATATTTTATTTTTTCAAAGCCTGTCAAAAAAAAAGGAACTGATTTACAAAATTTTCGATGATTTTCTTTGCCTTAAATCATGTCTGTAACGCTTCTTTCTTTCTATTCCCTAGCCTTGAGTTATAAGGGCCTATTTCTTTTATCCCCTACCAAACCATGATTTCCAGTATTAGTGTCATTATCAATGCATATTTTCTTTTTGCAAAGAATCTCAAGTACTTGTTGCGTAAATAAATTAATTGCATCTTTATATTACACAAAATTGCAAGGGGCTCTGATATTACAGCACTTCCTACTTGTGATAATTTATTCTGCAGCAAGTAAACAACTTGCAAAAAAGAAAAAACAATGAATCGATTTTGTTAATGTGAACCATGTGAACCTCAGTACATGCTCACTGAATTGTGTGTTATGATGTTCTCATATTTCAGGATACTGTGAAATCAAGTGTAGCAAGATGCTCAGTATTTAAATCTCACTAATGATAGAATTTAGTCTTGCAATTATGATTTATTCATCTTTGAATATTAATCATATTCAATAATAATATCTGAGTATTTATATTGAAAGTGGTAGCATATGCATAATTAATTGGAGGAGGTTAGTAATCAATATCTATAAACTATGGTATTTACTATCTCCACTGCAAATATCATTAATAAACTTTTATTAAAAATCTATTTTGGACTAATATTTAGAAGGAGAAAAAGAAATCCATCCTTATTATTTCACTTCCATAGGCAGGATAGTGCTTTGTTTTAAAGAAAATAATAAACATTTTTATAAAGTTTTAATTTGTAAATTTTTTTGAGTTTTGCTACCACAATTTTTCCTCCCTAACTACTATTTATGGATTTTACCCTCTGGTGAAATGAAGTAATTAATTTGAAGAGGGAATAAATTCAAAATCAGAATTTCATAAGATGAAAACTTTCTTTCCTCATCTGTAAAACTGCTCTTTATCAAAAAAGAGTAGGGACACATGCAATCCAGGAGACAGTTCTTCTGGGGACTGAAGACAGTTTGTAGAATACATATTAAAAAAGAAAAAAGAAAAATGTTTCTACCTATAATATTAACAAGTCATATAAAAATAGACTTGCAGACACCAAGTATGACAAAATGACAGAAAGAAACATAATATTCCTGATTCCAGTTTTGTTCTTGATATTCACTTAGGGACTTGTGACCCTCATTTATTGGGTTCTTCCTTTTATTCTATTTTATATTTTGAGGATAAGAATTTTTATGCGTGAAGAGAAATAGCAGTTGAGCTGTTTTATAGACATCAATTCCTTATCTTCCTTTCTGGAGCAGACACAAATCCACAGCAGTTCATTTGCTAAAAAGAAGAACAGTTGAAGTGATGGAGAAAGAGAAGACCCACCCCCTCCCCCCACACACAGAAAAGGAAAAGCAGAATTGTATACATTATTGGCAGGGATATCCCAATACTCATGTTTGACTCCTAAATGCCTAATAGCCAAATGCAGTGCTCTTCTCTGTAAAATATATTAGTTTCTCCTTATCTTCAGTTTCACATGCCTCTGTTTCAGTTACCCCCAGTTAACTGTGGTCAGAAACAGATGATCCTACTTCCGACATAGAGTCAGAAAGTCACAATGTCTTTCATCTGATCACACGTGCATTTTATCATCTCACATCATCACAGTAAGGGTGAGTACAGTACAATAAGATACTTTGAGAAAGACAGATCACATCACATTCACATAACTTTTATTATAGTATTTTTTTATTATGGTCCTATTTTATCATAATTTATTGTTGTTAATCTCTACTGTGCCTAATTTTAAACTAAACTTTTTTTGATATGCACGCACAGGAAAAAAAGAGTATGTCTAGCATTCAGTGTAATCTGTGGTTTCACGCATCTAATGGGAGTCTTGGAACATCTCTCCTGTGGATAACTACTGTATGTACAAATTCTACCTCATGATTCTCTTCAAATAAAAATTACATAGCTTTATTTATACATTTATTTGTACTTAATATATTTACATTATTTAGATTTCTCTCTTTTAAAACACAGGTGAAGTTACCCCACACTTCCTTTTTTCCTTTTTTAATTGAAATATATTTGATATACAACATTGTTTATAGTAAGTCTCACAACATGTTAATTAGATGCACATACATATTCTAACTTCTAATAATTAGTAGTTCACTACAATTTTCATAAAGACCTTCAAGGTTTTTGTTGCTGTTTTCTGTTAACGCATCACTATGAAACTCCAGCATTTATTTGAGATGTGCACTTAAAATGTCTATGCTTGGAGCTCCTGCATGGCTCAGTCAGTAGAGCATGAGACTCTTGATCTCAGAATTTTGAGTTTGAGTGCCATGTTGGGTGTGGAAATTACTTAAAAATAAAAAAATCTTTAACAAAATTGTCCGTACTTTATATCCATGAATGTAAGCCTCATTTAGTCAATGCAGCTTACATTTTATAATATATTTTATATGAGAATTAAAACCATAGTAAAAGACTTTAATAAATGTAAAGTCTATCACATTATATATTTGTTTCCTTTTCTGAGATTTACACAAGATTATGGGCTCCTTGATGGAAAGAATTGTACCTTTTATCATGTTGAACTGTATGACTTTGTCAATTTTCAACCATTTTTTACTTACTGAAAATGGCAATGCCATTAGACTCAATTTAATAGACCCTTCTCCTTGTGCCTAGCTCTATTGAAGGAACATAGTGGGTGCTCAATAAATGTGCAATGGGTGACTGAAAAAGTAAATGCCAGTTTTATATGTAAGAATTCTTGAAACTACCTGAGTGTATGTTCTTACTCTTTTGTTTCTTTATTCTTATACACTGAAGAAGAAAAATCAACAGCAGAAATTTTGATTGCTTGCCATGAAATGTGTCTACCCTCTCCCCTGACTCCCCATCACACACACACACACACACACACACACACACACACACACGCATGCACGTGCAGCCCAGAAAGTCTCACAGACCCATTGTCTAGATAATTTCCAGCATACACTCTACTGCAGCATGCTAGGACAGGAAGCTTGCATACTATGCAATCACACATGTAATAAAAGGAGAAATGGGTACAGGTGTATCTCTACATAGTAAGTGCTTGGATCTTCTTCCTGGTTGAAGCTCTGTGATTGGCTGCCGTGCCTCTCATGCACGTTCCCACTGCCTTCACAGAAATCCTGCTCCCACCATTAGTAAACTGCTTTAAACTCACAGCTTTTTCTTTCAATAGAACTTTTCCTCTGTTCACTTGTTTTCCTTAACTGAATTCCAGCCTCTCCTTGGGAGCCCCTCTGGGGTGGGAGCTCAGCCTTTCACACCTCCTTTCTATCAGACACTTCCTTCTAGTATCCCACTGCTGCTCCCAGAACCAAGTCTCGACTACCGTGTCTTCACCCTGTGGAACATCTCTTACTGATTGGAAACCCAAACTACCCAGTACCTTGGCATGAGCTTTCCTTTCATCACTCACACGAAGCAAGCCGAAGTCTTGGACAGATGTAAATATCTGACTTCTGTATATCAGCACTCCAACAATGCTAGAGGGGGGAAAAAAGCAAAATATTCAGGAAATGTATGCTACATTAAATCATGGTTACTGATCTCAACTAGACACCTGTCATTGCCTAGCAGACTTTTCATTTTCAGTGTCTCCCTCTTTGATAACAAATTTCCATAAAGGGGTCACTGTTTTCATTTATGTAACTTCATTTTCTCCTCAATAACATTCTACTGTAATACCACCAAATCTTCAAACATGCTGACACATCCGATCCCTTCCTATTCTTTGCCTCCTCTTATAAGTGGTATTCCTCTTCACATCTAAGGTCTCCATTGCCTGCCTGAAATCTTCCAGAGCTAATCTCAAGTCATTTATTGGCACTGTTTCCATAGCATCCTTTCTTTTCAACACATCCTCTACTGTCCCACTCTGATGATCCTTTGACCAACAAGGACCTCCAATACATTAATCCTGTTCATGCTCTGCTGTCTCTGAAGGCTTAATGTGATCTCTTTCTTCTGTATGCAACTTAAATTCATGGCCAATCATTGAAATCACACCCCCTTTGCATATACATTGACTCCTTTACCCTCTTGCCACAGAGTATTTACTTGGTGAAACTACAAACCTGATTAAATCCAACTCTCAGTTTCTTCTGGCTTACTCCCTACAGCAGAAAGGGGTTAGAGAAAATGATAAAATCATACAGACTGCTCACGTAACATTTCTGGCACAAAGCACAAATGAACCTTTAATGTTGCATTCCAGTCACAGTAAATTTACTTATACTTAATCCATTCACTCTTTCATGGTTTGATAATTACTTGCTCCTAGATAAGTATTTTGCCATTTTTTCCCTCATTTCTCAAACCACCTTTCTAAATTTATTCAGAATGAAATTCCTCATCATCTCCACTTCCTATCACTCTGGTCCAGGACGTCATCTCTTATCTGGATACTGCTGTAACTTCATGTCTCTTTCCAACTGCTATGGTCTCTGAATGTCTCTGTCCCCTAAAATTCATGTGAACCATAGTGCCCTGTATGATGGTAGCAGGAGGCAGGGCATTTGGGAGGTGATTAGGGACTAGTACTTTTTTAAAAGATGTCCAGGAAAGTTCTCTTGCCCCTTCTGGCATGTGAGGATACAAAGGGAAGTTGGAAGTCTCCAACCCAAAAGAGCCCCAGAACCCAGAACCCAAAACCAAACACGCTGACACATATCTTGGCCTTCCAGCCTTCAGAACTGTGAGCAATATATTTCTGTTATTTATAAGTTACTCAGTCAATGGATTTTGTTATAGTAGCCTGAGCATACTAAGATATCAACTCTGCCCTCCAATGTCTATTCTCAACACCAAAGACACGAATATTATGCAGTTATAAAGATAAATTGCAAATATAAATCTGATGATGCCATTCCTCTAAAACCACTTATGGCTCTCCATTTCCATAAGAGTAAAACCCAGAGTCCCTCAGTGACCTACAAAGCTCTACACAATTTTGGCCCTTCTTAATTTTTCTGACCTCTCTCTCTGACTCAACTTTGTTCTCTCTGCTCCAGCGGTACTCGGACCTCCCTAAGGAATTCTTGCATAATCATTTTCTATGTTTGACATATTCTTCTCTCAGATATTTGAATGGCTAAAACTGTCCCCTACATATTTTCTTTTTGCTGAAAGCTACACAAATAACCTAGTTTTATTTTTTATCTATATTTTAAAGTTATGTATTTTTGAGAGACAGAGAGAGAGAGAGAGAGACAGAGCATAAGTGGGGGAGGGGCAGAGAGAGGGAGACACAGAATCCGAAGCAGGCTCCAGGCTCTGAGCTGTCACCACAGAGTCCCACGCGGGGCTGGAACTCCCTAACCGTAAGATCGTGACCTGAGTCAAAGTCAGAGGCTTAACTGACTGAGTCACCCACGCAGCCCCACAACATCCTAGTTTTAAACTGCAGATCCAGTCTCAGCTTTCCTGATTCCTCTTATATGCTTTTTCCTCTTATAGTATTTTTATGCTTTAATGTACTGTTATTTTACTTATTTATCATGCTATTACTGATTTTACTTGTTTCTTTACCCCTTTTATCAATAGAATGAAACACTGACTGTATTTTTTTTAAAGTTTATTTATTTGAGAGAGACAGAGACAGAGTGAGTGGGAGAGTGGCAGAGAGAAAGGGAGAGAGAATCCCAAGCAAGCTCCCCACCATCAGCGCAGAGCCAGATGCAGGGCTTAGGGTTCGAACTCACAAAACCATGAGATCATGACCTGAGCCAAAACCAGGTGTCAGACACTTAACTGACTGAGCTACCCCGGCACCCCTATTTTTTAACTATTTTATCTGAAATGCCAAGAACAGACACTGACACAGTAACACTCAAATACTTGATGATGTAAAAAAATAAATAACATTCAATCCTTCATTCACAATTCCATTTATCTTATCTCCTGTGGAAATTATTAAACCTTGTACTAAATCTTATAATTGTTTTGTACTGTATCTGCCACTTCTCATGCACTGTGTCATACCCAATGCCACTGACAGCTCAAGTGTCAGTGATCTTAAAAAAGTCTCCCACATACGGCTTCGTGCATTCCAGCCCCACATCGGGCTCTGAGCTGACGGCCTGCTTGGGATTCTCTCCCTCCCTCTCTCTCTGCCCCTCCCCCGCTCGTGCGGTGTCTGTCTCTCTCAAAACAAATAAAGAAACAAACAAAAAAAGAAGCACTGGTCTAAAGATGAGCTCCTGGAGCGCAGGAATTGGCTTATTCAGTTCTAAGTACCCAGCCCTGAGCAAACTCATGAGGACTGAAAATTGACTGTCCCTTCTGGAACTCAAGTCTGACTGCAAAACTCAAGCCAAACTGGCTCAGGAATAGCCTTCTCCTTTCACTAGCCCCAGATAGGTGACCCTACCTTTGCCAAGGATGCCCTTCTTTTCTAAGTGCAGTCAAGTCCCAACTCAAAAATCCCCTCCTCTGGAAAGCTTTCAGAAGCAATTCACAATGAAATGCTTCCTCCTTGTATTCCCAGGGTATAGGCTTTCCTTATGACCCACAGCCCGTGGTGGTATACGAATTAATTTAGAAATAACTCTCCCTAGATATATGGTAGCCACTAGCCACATATGGCTATTAAAACCAATGATGCCAGGAAAAATTAAGTATTCTTACTGATTACATGTTGAAATGGTAACATTTTTGGATATACTGCATTAAATAAATATATTATCAAACAAAAAGTCTCCCACAACCCTAAGCCAACTTTATCTTCAGTATTAGCTTTCTCCTATACTTTGACATCAAAATTCTTTACAGAAATGTTAATAATTGTTGGCTTTATTTACTTATCCCAGTTAAACCTCTACTCCCACTGCTTACACTGAATTTCATCATGCTTACTTGGAATACTCTTTCCCATGACTTCTACACCACAGATAATCTTTGGTTTTCTTCTATCTCATTCCCATCCTGCTCAGGGGAAGCTTCCTACACTAGATGATTAGTATTTGATCCCTTCATATACCTTCCCTAGATGCTCTTACACGGCCATTCCTCACTTTCTCCCTGTACGTCTTGTCCACTCCCATACCTTAAATGTTACCAGATACCAACATCTGAATTTACATCTCTAGCCCCGGTTTCTCTCCTGAAGTCTGGGACTACAGTTTCCACATAAATGTACCAAGGGCATCTAAAAATATGTTACACTAATTATTCATCTTCTCTCACAAACTTCTGCTTCTTCCTCCATGTTTCTTATCACAGCAAACATTATATGTAGCAAATATTATAAATCATTTACTCTTAACATTCAATCACTGAGAACTCAATTCGACGTCTTTAGTTATCTTGTGACATTATTCTTCCTTTATTCCCCAGTCACTACTACCACTCTTTTTCTCTGTGACTACCAAATCGTGACTGGATAATTTTCAGGTTTTTCTCACTATAAGTCATTTTCTAATTCCACAGAGTTATCTTAAACATCCAAATATTATCATTACATTCTCTGATTAATTCTTTTAATGACTCCATATTCCCCTTTTGGCATAATGTAAAGGACCATTTAGATTAGAATCTGTTCTCTGCTTCAGTTTCAAGCCACATCTTTCTTAATTGCCTATATCTCTCCCACAGTGTTCCTCCCAGACTTGCAGTTCCCTGCGTGTTTCAGATTTTCTCACTCTCAGCTCTAGTGCTTAGCACACAATTTTGCCTCTTATGGAATACGTTTCCCCCAGTATAGAAACTCCACTAGTATTCTCCATCTACATTTTCACTGATATCACACATCTTCCTTCAGATCATAGCTAAGGCATCATTTTATTTGTGAACTCTAGGTAAGTGTCTTCTCTTTATGCTATCTTACCATCTTTACTTAGTCATGACTTATCGCTTTTCACATTAATTATAATCATTTTGTGACATGTGTTCTTTCTCTACCTGACAACAGAAATAAAATGAGCGCTTACGTATGTGCCTAGTATGTCACCTGACATAGTGACTATTTATCATTAATTTTTAAATATGGTGATGACTGCACTTCAGGTATAATAAATTAATTAATCTTCATAAAAATTCGATGCGTTATGTAGCACTATTATTCCAATTTCACAGATGAGCAAACTGAGGCTGAGAAAACCTAAGGAAATATATAAAAGGTCAAACAATTAGTAAATGGTAGAGCTAAGAATAATTATTGTTGGTTCACGATTACTATTTACTCAATAAATGAAAAGATGGATAACTTGCAGGATGAGCGGATAAAATTTTCCTTTTCTCAGATCACTAAATGTTTGTCACCAGTGACGGGGGTACACTTTCATGATTCAGTGTCTCTTCCTTTTGGATCATTTTTTTCTTCCATTCATGAAGTTGCTTATTTTCTCAGGCAATATATTTTGGTTAATCGCCTGCCAGCATGTGTTTTAATCTGAGCAGTAGACACAATAAGCAAAACTGGGACACAGATTACGTTAAACTGTAGAGACCCATAATTACTGTAAGAGACTTTTTTCTTGTGAATAATTGTGCAGATTATGTCTAGAACAAGGGCCTCTGGCCAAGGAGGTTAAAATCCAGCCCAGAATATACTGTCATTTTTGAGGAAGAAATGACATTTTAACTAATAAACTATCCCAGCAAGCAGGGCATGTTTTCCAATTCATCTGCCAGATTGGGTGTTTTTTTTTTTAATTGTTTCCTTTTTTTCCCTATATTTTTTCCTTTTTTTTTTATTTATTTATTTATTTATTTTTACAAAAGCACCATGTATACTAGCAGAGAGCCTTCCCAGAAAGGCCTGGATACTTAGTTATATATTGTTTTCCAATCCGCATGACTTTGGAGAGTTCCTTAACATCAGTTATCTCATTTGGGGAATGGAGGTAATATGTCATTCAAAGTACTGTTAAGACTAGGTATATTACACAGAAGGCACCAACACTTTGTGTTGCATATAGTAACTATTCTGTAATAGTTGGCTCTTATTGTTAATATTTTTATTCCTATTAATATCATTATTGTTTTATTTTAAACTTTATCTTATAGTGATTGCATGTTCGCTTTGGATTCTGAAAACTAGTGAAGCTTTATGGGATAAAAGCACCTCTAAAGTTGATATAACAAATGTAAAGACAAAAATCCCTCTCTAACACCATTCTCCAAATACTAGAATAGTACAAGGAAAACTTCATTTTTGCATGCCCATTCTCTACTCAAAATTAAGAGAATTATACTCTGATTTAATTAAATATCAAACTGAAATAGAATTAAACTTAAATTAATTTAAATTGGATGAAAAGTAATTTAAAATTATTAAACTCTTCTATAATATCAAAGATTTCTAGCATGAACTGTAGTGAAAAGTGAAAGTAGTTTCTTTTCATAAATTTCCAAATATAGATAACTTTTCAAGCACTATGTCACAGACCATAGGGTAGGTATCAGTTACATGTAATTTATATGCAGTGTATGGTAGGCTGAATAACAGCTCCTCAAATGTATCCAGGACTTAATTCCTGGAATTTATGACTATGTTACCTTACCTGTTAAAAGAGACTTGCAGGTTTAAGTAAATGAAGGATCATGGGATTGGAGATTATCCTGATTATCTGAGTGGGCCAGATGAAATCACAAGGGTCCTTTTAAGTGGGAAGAAGGAAAATCAGAGAACGTAGGAGATATGACAACAAAGTAAAATGGATGGAGTGATGCAAGGAAGGGTATCATGAGTCAAGGAGTGAAGGTGACCTATAGACTCTGGAAAAGCCAAAGACACAGATTTTCCCACAGAGCCTCTAGAACGAACAGTCTTGCCAACATCTTGAATTAAGTTGGGTGAAACCAATTTTAGATTTCTGACCTCCTGAACTATAAGATAATAAATCTGTGTTATCACTAAATTTGTGATAATTTGTTACAGCAGCAATAAAAAATAGGAAGTGATCCAAGATAGCAGAGTGAGTGGGGAAATGAGATGGGAAAAAAAAATCAATATTATTATCAACTAAATTACTACTATATATATCTAGTGTTGATTCTTTTGGATAAATCTGGAAACATTTAGAATATATGTCTATGAATTTTTTTATTCCCTACTAAGATGTGAAAAATTTGTGAGTTTTATACATGAATACATCATCTATCGATGGCTCATTCTGAAAATATTAATTTCCTGGCACTTTTGGACTGCTACACGGGTAAGCAAGGCAATGGCTAAAGAGAGCCCATGGGCACATAACTTCAGGTGGAAGTTCAGGAAGTTCCACCTGAAGTTCTGGAAGTCTACCAGTTGTACACTGAAGCATGATTAAGAGGATGTGAGCAGGGCACTGATAGCATCTATGGAGGATTCTAACCTGTGTTTACTTATATGGGGCCAATGGACTAGATGAATTTAGGAACTGCTAGTGTTACTTAACAAACACACACAAATATATATATATATATAAATATATATATATATATACACACACACATATATATATACACACACACATATATATACACACACACATATATACACACACACATATATATACACACATACATATATACATACACCTACTGATCTCTGAAATAGAACAATGTATAGAGGGAACCCCTTATAAATTTAACAAAGACGATAAAAGTCCTCAGTGGTGAAACAAAGTGCACAAAAATAATTATAAAAGCTAACTAATGCCTTTCAAGCCTTACAAAATATGATAAAATTATTTTAAAATGTTACGAGATATGTCTATCCTTTGTTTCTGCAAAAACTCTAAGTTTCATATAGGGGGTAACATTATCTTTTTAAAACACATCTGGCATTCTAAATATACGATTAGTGGGATGTGAAACAAGATTCGTGAAAAATCAGTGAATCGTGCAAGTACTATATGAAGATAACATTGATAAACTAAAACCACATGGTTCTTTTCAAAATTAATAACCTAAAGGGAAAAGTTAAATATGCATCCTTAACAAAATGAAGCACAATCTAATCAATTTACAATTAAAACATTCAAAGAAGATCAGCCAAACATATAATCACATACACTTTACCAAAAACATGTATCTAAACTTGTAGGATTTTAATATAAACCTTTTTCCAAAGCAGTTCACAGAAAAAATTAAATTACCAGCAGAGTAAGTTGGATGAAACTTACTTTGAATGTTAAATGAACTTATTTTAAATAAAACTTATTTTAAATGTTAAATTAACTTTATGTGGTGTTAAATTATGTGCATTAATAATATACCTATTTAATAAATATGGGCTTTTAACCCCAGGATGAATGATTTATTGATCACTATTGATAGTCAAAAAATATTTTTGAAAATATATTATATACCAGACACAACACTAGGCACTGGATATCTAGAGCTTATTTATAGAGAAGGCAGACAATAAAAACTAAATAATTAATTGTACAACACGCAAAATGGCGATTAACTTCATAGAGAAAGATAAAATTACAGTGGATATAAAGTTCTAGGGTCAGGAGAGAGAGCACGGGTGCGTGAGCTGGGATGGGGCAGAATGAGAGGCGAGAGACAATCCCAAGTAGGCTTCACACACAGTGCAGAGCCAGATGCAGGGCTGGATCCCAGGACCCTCAGGATCATGACCTGAGCCGAAATCAAGAGTCAAACACTTAACCGACTGAGCCACACAGGCACTGCTGAGATATAAAATTTTTTAAATATTGCTTGGAGAAGATTTGAAGTGAGCACAGTTAAGTGGAAATTTTGAGATTGGATTTATGCCTTTCATACTTGTTAGTGAAAGCCACAGACTGTAAGAAATCAACGAATGAATTGAGTGCAAATAGAACATGACACTGGAGGACTGAGCTTTGCAGCAATCCATGGTTTACAGGTCAAGGGGAAGTGAAGGAATCATCAGTGAGATGGAGCAGCTGCAGTCACAGAAGAAGGAGAAAACCCAACAAAGTGTTGTATTTTTAAAGCCAAATTAAAAATGTAGAGTCTTTTGGGGCGCCTGGATGGCTCAGCCGGTTGAGCTTCCAACTTTGGCTCAGGTCACGATCTCAGGGCTTGTGAGTTCTAGCCCCTCTTAGGGCTCTGTGCTGACAACTCAGAGCCTGGAGCCTGCTTCAGATTCTGTGTATCCTTCTCTCTCTTTCTCTGCCCCTCCCCTGCTCGCACTCTGTCTCTCTCCCTCTCAAAAATAAATAAATATTAAAAAAAAAAAAGAAAATGTAGAGTCTCAAGGAGAACTAAGAGACCACTTGTGTGAAATGCTGCTCATTTCTTACAAAGGAAAAAAAAGACTATCCAATGGATTTAACAATGTAAAGTTTATGGATCCTCTTGAAAAGAGCTGTTTCGTGGGACAGAGTAGGGCCATGGCCGTTTGGACTGGATTTATTAGAGTGCAAGGAAGGGAGGTGTACTTGAGTTCTGTTTTACATATTCATCACTGTATTTTCACACAAAAGTCTCCCTGCACTGGACACCCACCATGTAATTCAGGCCTCATTTTAGAGACTATTTTACAGTTTTTAACTCTTTTCTGAGTAATGAGTTATTTCATATCTTTCTGATTTATCATATTTATTTGAAATTATGAATTTCTGATTTCAATACTCTGTCTTATATTTGGTGTTGGTTAAATTACTTTTGATTCAAACAGGTATGAAGTTCCAGTTTTCCTTTTTTTCATGTCTCAGTTTATGCGGGCTTGCTGAAGAAGTATATTCATCTACTGAAAGTTTTAGATTTTATTTTTCTTTTTGCACTGTTTTTTTTTAATGCTTCTTTATTTTTGAGAAGGGGCGGGATAGGGGCAGAAAGAGAGGGAAACACAGAATCCGAAGTGGGCTCTGTGCTGACAGCAGTGAGCCCATGGGGGGCTCAAAACCACAAACTGTGAGATCATGGCCTGATCTGGAGTCGGATGTTTACCCAACTGAGCCACACAGGCGCCCCATCTTTTTGCACTGTTTTTACTTAAGAGCTGTTTTCTTCCATTTATGTTTATTTACATTGGATTGTTTTAAAACAATAGGCAATTCAAAGTGGGAAATTTGGGGTAGTTAATATGGTTCTTAGTTTCTTTATGTTCTAGTTCCACCTCTGTGTCTATTTCATTAAAATATAGCCTCATTTTGATAATTTTCTTCTGAATCTTTGATATTACCATATATTGGTAGCCCTCGTACTTTTCTACCATATTATGGGAAACACCTCTCCTTCTAAGTGTCTTCCTCTGTTCCCTGACATCGTGCCTATCCTAAAATGCAAGTGGTCCATTCTTTGACCCACCAGACCTCAGAGCTAATTTTGATATTCTTTTTTACTGTTAATGAGAGAATTTCTTTCTCTTGGGATAACCCTGGTTAATGTTTTTGGTTTTCCTCCATCAACAGAATTCTGCTGCTTTCTTGCTGGCTCAATCCCTGCCTAACTCTCCATTCTAGTTTAAACTCAACCTGCTGGTCAGAGATTTACAATGCCTCACATACATAGAAATTAAAGTTTAGTGTTCTCTGCCTTGTTGATAGAATATAGGCTATGGTGATTTGATTTTACTTGTTTTGTTTTGATTGGTATGTGGTTTTTTTGTTTGTTTTTTGAGAATATGTAGAGGAAAGTGTCAACTTCCATAATCCCTAGAGAAGTTAAAACTCTCTCCTAATATAGTACTTTCTTTCTATCGATATATGGTAATACAAACAATAACTTCTTGAATAAAGCCTCACTGGAATGGTTGTGACTTATTAATGATTAAATCCAATTTGGAATAAACAAAACTTGGCATCACTATTCCAATTATAGTCTCTGACTCTAAAGTATTGAAATGTAAGGCAACATACTGAAAGATAAATTTTATTTCTATGTATAAATGCAAAGAAACAACTCTTATTTTCTTTAGAAAAAGAGGGATTATCAGGACAACCAAACTTTCCAGTTGTATTAAAGACTATTACAAAGAATTCAAGTTAACTTTCACTCTTAATAATTTTCCATAATCTGCAAAAATATATATGAGTAAATAAGTGGGGAGTGATGTGAAATTTTCATTTCTGGAAATCGTCAGAAGACAAAGTAGTGTTTTTGTTTGTTCATTTTTATGGAAGACATGAATGAGGTATTTCCTGACAAAGAGGAAACGAGATATTTGACCTCTCAGTGTTTCTTTCCACCATAACATCAGTTTCTATGATCCAGCTGTGTTTCTCACCTATTACTTTGCTACCTTTATTTTGGTATAATTTCCCTTTCCTGTTTCTATGGTGACAGGAGAAAGGTAGTACTTGGTGCTCCTTGTAACTTCCCATGCACTACTTTTGTTAAAAAAAAAAAAAGGGGGTGCGCACGGAAGGTGGGAAATATTGTAGAAGTTTTGAGCAGCTGGAAATACAAGAGCAAAATTTCCTGCAAATGTTCATGGCTTCAGGTTCATACTTAATTTATCTATATGACTCAACAAAATCACTTAACCACACAAAAATACTTAACATTTGAAATTGGAAAATTACTGCACTAATATCATTAGTAAGAACTATCATCAGCAACATAGAAAACACTCAAATATCTCTAATCCAGAAAATTTTAATTACTTAGCAATGATAAAAGTAACAAAATCATTTTCCCAGCTGCTTTTCTATTGCTTTTAAAATAAGCCCTTGAGTACAATGATAAGTTAAATGCTACTTTTGTATTCATGAAAAAGGAAGCAGTCTGAAAAGAGTGCAGCTGCCTCAATCCTTTCAAGAAAACCGTTTATCTTTTGCAGAATCACACACGCGCGCACACATTTGAAGAGGTAAGAACAATTTTCATCCTGCTCTACATTCTACTAAAACACACTTTGGGTGTATCAATTGATAATAGATAAATTGACAGATGGAATGGAAATAAACTTTTGAATAAAAAAACCCTATTTTTAATGGTATTATAATTTTATTATTTGACATCATATTTGAGATATTCAAAAGACAGTAGGTATTTTTATTCTAAGTATAATGAAGTGTTAAAGTGTAGTATTTTAAAAGCCTCATCTAAGTTGCACTAGTATTTTCATTGCACTCAACTGTAAACAATCAATCATATGCCAAGGTTTAAAACAATAGAGAAACATTGCTGATATTGTTGATATTGTTCCTAAGTCAACAGAAATACCTCAAGTTTTAGATATGATTTTATGGTGAAGGAACAGTATATTTTAAATATGGTACTTTTTGTGATTCTTTCTCCAGGAAATTTATCAATGTCTTCCTTCAGAATAAAATTCATCTTTTAGATGAACTTTTAGTTTTATTTAAAAAGAATTATTTTTTTCTCATCTTTTTAAAACAATTTATTTCTACACAAGCAAGCATATCTAACAAATTACTTGTACCTAAAAAATTTCTTAGTAGCTTCAAGGCTCTATACTATTTAATACATTATGAACATGCATAATTTTACTTCTTTGGAAATCTTGTCTTTACTTGAATTCTTTATCTCCTCTTTAACTTGCTTTTCTTGGTGTTTTTCTTCAGCTCCTTTCTCTCTGGTTACTCTTGAGATGTTTGTGTACTTTCTTTCTCCCTCCTCTCTCAAACCTATCTTTATCTAAGTCCACACCTTTTAATTCCCTGCCCCCAGAAACTCCTGCTATAAATAGACTTACTAGGGTGCTGATAAAGTTTACACTCCAGAAAGCATCATTTACATGTACCAAATACTATATTTCAAAATGTATAGATAGATAGATATAGATAGATAATATAGATATAGATATAGATATAGATATAGATAATTTTTGAGAGAGAGAGTCCACACGGGGAAGGGGCAGAGGGAGAGAGAGACAGAATCGTAAGCTGAATCTTTCATACTCAGCACAGAACTCTACAGGGGATACATCTCACAATCATAAGATCAACACCTGAGCAGAAATCGAGTTAGACACTTAACCAACTGAACCACCCAGGTGCCCCTCAAATTTATATTTTTAAAAAGGTCTCCAAAATTATACAAGTTTCTGGCACTGCAAAACTTGCATCAGCGCCGTCTCTTGATTTTATACATCTGATCTGTGCCTTAATGCCTATCTGTGATATCCTTTAGAAATTTCCACCTAGCTATCTATGCATTCAACAGGGAGGAATTCACACAGGCATCCCAAACTCAGTATATACAATCTGAATTTATATCTACACTCTTACTTTCTCTTCTAGTAATCCTTATATTAGTAATATAATTTTCATCAAGCTAGTCACCTAAGAAATATAACAGACATCCTTAATCACTCATAAATTACTGCCCAAAACACACAGGGTAAAATTCATTTTAAGCATGGTACACAAAATCTTGAATGTGACCATCACTGGCCTCTCCTGTTAAACTTCCACAAATGTACCATAAGACCTCTGCATTACTTATAGATCTATTAAACCTGTAATGCCTCTCTGACTTTGAAATTACTCTATCTTTTGCTTAGTTTTTCTCCATCTTTCTTTTTTTTAAATTTTTAATGTTTTTATTTATTTTTCAGAGAGAGAGAGAGAGAGAGAGAGAGAGAGAGAGTGTGAGCAGGGGAGGGTCAGAGAGAGAGGGAGACACAGAATCTGAAGACAGGCTCCAGGCTCTGAGCTAGCTGTCAGCATAAAGCCCGACGTGAGGCTTGAACCTACAAACCCCGAGATCATGACATGAGCTGAAGTTGGACGCTTAACCGACTGAGCCACCAAGGCTCCCCTCTCCGTCTTTCATCCTAATTTAGTTGTCATTGAAACTTATTGTCACCTTGTGTGAAGTCTTTTTAAAAACTTCCTTCATCAGTATTCATCTGTTCTCTTGAAAAGCACACATTTTCTCTTTCATGATAGCATTGTAATTTTAATCTCTAGTAGAGCTCTTTTTAAATGACAACTTATTTAAATGAATTATGTTCATTCCTAGCTCCACCAGAGGACTGTACTCCCCATGATGAAGACCCTATTTCATTCATTTTTATAGTTTTATTATCTAACACAATAATGGCACAAATGCAGTGTGTTGCATGAATGAATGTATTCACTGATTTATTTTAGATAAACCATTTAGGTTCCAATCTAGCACCAAACTCTCCACTTATGACATAACCCCATCTATTCTCTTTTACTTATTCAGAACATAACTTGAATAATTGATTAAACTGTCTCTTGTACCTCTTGTATCATTTACTCCTCTGTACTAGATTATTTCCATTGGCATCAAACTTGCTACCATATTTCCTACCTTTAAAAAGTCCACACCTGGGGTGCCTGGGTGGCACAATTGGTTAAGTGTCCAACTTTGGCTCAGGTCATGATCTCACAGTTCATGAGTTCCAGACCTACATCAGCCTCGACAGCTCAGAACCAGAAACTTGCTTCTGATTCTTTGTCTCCCTCTCTCTCTGCCCCTCCCCTGCTTGTGCTCTCTCTCTCTGTGTCTCAAAAATAAACATTAAAATTTTTTTTAAATAAAAAAAATTAAAAGCCCACCCCTTACCATACTTGTTCTCCAGCTATCACTCTATATATTTTGTCCTTTCTACAACAAGTCTCTTAGAAAAAAATAGCATAAATTTGTCTCAAATTATTTTTTTTGTTATTGTGGTTTGAATTCTGTATATTCCGTCTTTGTTCTTGTCTTCTACGCCACTACTTTTGTTCATGTTAAGGGTACCAGTAATATCCGTTTTGTTAAATGTTCACTTTTTGTCCTTATCTTCCTTGACTTATTAGGGGCATATGACACAGTTGATGAGATTCTCCTCCTTAAAACACTTTCTTCACTTAGTTCTTCTTCCTACCTCATTAGTTGCTCCTTTCTAGTCTCCTCTGCCCTTTTGGATAAATCCAGAGCTTCTTCTTGGAAAGCTTTTAGTATTTTGCTTGTGAGTATGTATGCATGTTATCTCAAGTAGTGTAATGTTTTAAATATGCCAATCATATGGCAACATTTCAAAAATTTTAAATTCTAAATCAGACTTCACCTTTGAACTCCAGACATATATCCAAAAGATTCTCTGGCATGTTCCCCCATCGAACTAATTAATTATCTCACACTTAACACATTCAAAAACTCTTAAATAACTTCTCCATTCAGCTGTTCCATTGATAAAGAACAATATTCTTTAAATTTCTGAAGACCCAATACTTGGAGTTATCTTATGCTCTTCTTTTCTGCTCTTTCTTCCAAATAATCAGTAAATTCTGTTGATTCAATTTTCAAAGCATATCCAGAGTCCAAATACCTCTTACTACCTGTGTTACTAGCATTCTAAACCAAATCACCACCGTATCTTACCTGATTGTTGTACACGAAGTGTTCTCCTTGATTTTGCTATTGTTCATCTAAAGTGTACCCTCCCTCAATTCAGTACCAAAATGACTTCTGAAAATCCAATCAAATCAGATGGATCTGTCTGAAACTTTCCCATGGCTCCCCTTCCTTTAACTCAGAGTTCAGCCTTTCATTCCCTTATTTTTTTTATGTTTCTCAAAATGCACTCTATCTGTTCATTTTCTGACATTATATCTTATTATTTCCTTCCTGTCATTCCATTCAAACTGCTCTGTTCTGGTTTCCAATACTCAATCATACCAAGCATGTCCTTAACCCATGGATTTTTATATTACTCGTAGTTTCCTTTGTATAAAACTTTTCCCCAAATATGGTGCAGACAACAGTTTCTTCAGCTCCCTGATCAAATATTATCCCATAAATGAGATGATTCTTGGACATACTATGTAACTCTCACCTTCTCCCTCATTAGCATTTCCTATCCTATCTCCTTCCTATAGATTTACTTCAAAGTACTTATCTTAACCTCTCATACTAAATATTTACTTCATTATTATTGTCCCTTGGATTAGATTAGCCAAACAGATTCAAAGAAAAATCTTCCCAAAATATTCTTTGGACAAGATCTGATTCTACCTGAATTTGTTTAATATTATCTTTTATGCAAATTTTCCTGATATTCATTTGTAGCTATAATTTCTTACCTTTAAAAAATTTCCTTACTTTCTGCACTTCCAGATATTGAAAATAAACTTTACTAATTTTTTTCACTATCATCGCACTTTCCTTTGAGAATATAGTCAATTTATTGTTTCTCTTATAGTATTCAGTTAATTAATTTTCTTTATGCTTTCTCAAATTTGGAAAAATACAGTTTATAATGCTTTCTTTAATTACTTCTGCTGCTATTTTGTGTTTTATTTGAAATGTATAAAGGATACCATGCTTGAAAGCACTATTATATTTAAATATTTTCAGTATATTTAAGCTTTTTCAGAATATACATTAAAAGGGCACCTGGGTGGCTCAGTCTGTTAAGTGTCTGACTTCAGCTCAGGTCATGATCTCACGGTTCATGCGTTCAAGCCCCGCATCGGGCTCTGTGCTGACAGCTCAGAGCCTGGAGCCTGTCTTTGAATTCTGTGTCTCCCTCTGTCTCTGACCCTCCCCTGCTCACACTGTCTCTCTGTCTCTCTCAAAAATAAATAAAATATTTAAAAAAATTAAAAAAAGAATATACATTAAAAAGAAATACATCCTCCTGTATATAAACAACCTTACAAATACACACATAAGCTACTTTTTATGAAAGTACTTTTGACTTTCTTACCACGCAATGTTTCTTAATTTTTTTCTACCGTGGGATTTGACAATTCCCATATAACATGACAACTTAATAACAATGTTCCTGATGATTATACTTACTTAATTTTTACAAAAGCTACCCACCACTATTTGCTGATGTGTGTTTTTTTAAAGAAATGTATTTCCACATGTAATTATTTGATTACATAATAATTGGGACAATGGAACAAATGCATTTAAAAGTCTAACAAAATATTACGATACATAGATCAATGGAACAAAATAGAAAACCCAGAAATAGACCCACCAATGTATGGCCAACTAATCTTCAACACAGCAGGAAAGAATATCCAATGGAAATAAGACAGTCTCTTCAGCAAATAGTGTTGGGAAAACTAGACAGAGACATGATGAAGAATGAACCTGGACCACTTTCTTACACCATACACAAAAATAAACTCAAGATGGATGAAAGACCTAAATGTGAGACAGGAAACCATCAAAATCCTAGAGAAGAAAATAGGAAGCAACTTCTTTGATGTTGGCCACAGAAACTTCTTACTCGACCCATCTCCAGAGGCAAGGAAAACAAAAGGAAAAATGAACTACTGGGACCTCTTCAAGATGAAAAACTTCTGCACAGCAAAGGAAACAATCAACAAAACTAAAAGGCAACCGATGGGATGGGAAATGATATTTTCAAATGACATATCAGATAAAGGGTTAGTATCCAAAATCTATAAAGAACTTAGCAAACTCAACACTCAAAAAAAACAAGTAATTCAGTGAAGAAATGGGCAGAAAACATATATTGACATTTTTCCCAACAAGACATCCAGATGGCTAACAGACACATGAAAAGATACTCAACATCCCTCATCATTAGGGAAATACAAACCAAAACCACAATGAGATATCACCTCACACCTGTCAGAATGGCTAAAATTAACAACTCAGGAAACAACAGATGTTGGTGAAGATGCAGAGAAAGCAGAACACTTTTGCACTGCTGGTGGGAATGCAAACTGGTGCAGCTGCCCTGGAAAACAGTATGGAAGTTCCTCAAAAAATTAAAAACAAAGCTACCCTATGACCTAGCAATCACATTATTAGGTATTTATCCAAAGGATACAAAAATGCTGATTTGAAGGGGCACATGCACCCCAATGTTTAAAACAGCAATATCAACAATATGTAAAACTTTTTTTTCCAAATTATGGAAAGAGCTCAAATATCCATCAATTGACAAATGGATAAAGAAGAAGTGGTGTATATGTACAATGGAATACTACTCGGTGATCGAAAGGAATGAAATCTTGTCATTTGCAACAACATGGATGGAACTAGAATATATTATGCTAAGTGAAATAAATCAGTCAGAGAAAGATTAATATTGTATGATTTCACTCATATGTGGAATTTAAGAAATAAAACAAAAGAGCATAGAGGAAGGGAAGAAAAATAAAATAAAAACAGAGAGGGAGCAAACTGTAAGAGAATCTTAAATACAAAAAACAAACACTATTGCTGGAGGAGAGATGGGTGGGGGGATGAAATAAATAGGTGATAGGCATTAAGGAGAGCACTTGTTGGGATGACTACTGGGTGTTATATGTAAGTGATGAATCACTAAATTCTACTCGTGAAACCATTATTACACTATATGTTAACTAACTTGAATTTAAATAAAATTTTTAAATGTGTAAAATTAAAAATATAATGAAACTTTGTGGTTAAAAAATGGATATAACAATTTATTACATGCAGTCAATAACAATTTAGAGACTAACTAGCCATATAACCTTATCCATTAACATAAAGATCTCTAAAGGGAAAAATCTGAGTAGCTTTCAGAGTTATAAAAGTATGAAAAAGAGAAATGTATGAAATATTAAATTACTTCATTATATTTTACACCGTGCTCTAACAATATGTTTTATTAATACAATCATTCTAGTCCTCATTGAAGTCCATACTAAGTCAAAATAGTAACTCTATACAGAAAAAACAACTTTGAATTTAACTCGAGTGAATTGTGGTCTTTATTCATCACGCATTACTTCCTTAACATGGCATTGTATTTCCACAGATGAAGTGCAGGACTCTCTCCAAATAGAGACCACATGTGTGTGAAATGTCCAGGCCATATTCCTGTGCCACAGGTAATAATTATAATGCCATTTATCAAAGGGCTTGCCTGCAAAGGAGCCATGTGTACCTTCTCCTCTCCAATTGTTACAAATGGAAGGAGACTAGAAAATTAAAAATAAAATTTCAAGGATGAAGGGGCAGAACAAAAATTAATCAGTTTCCAGCTGAGTTAGTGTAACCAACCACCAACTCTTACTTTGATGTAAGCAAAGAGCCTGTCCTTGGGGAAAAAAGAATGAACATAAAGGGAGCATTTTAAAAGTCTCTCATCTTCTTTGCAATATTTGTTTCTTAAATTATCCATTCTTCTTGGTACTAGAACTTAAAGGCTTCCAACTAGGCTTTGAAACTGATATACTCTTGAAGTTGTTAGGCTGAAGTGAAAAAGTTGACATCTTTATTAAAGCATTTTTTTGATTATTAAGAACAATTTCTACAAATTACTCTGGTACCTCTATAGCCAAATACATTTCATTTCTTTATCAAAAGCATTTTCCCAGCTGTAATGTTTATATTTAAGTAAAATGCTGGTCTTCATATAAAAATTTTAATTCAATGCTGAATGTCAAGATGTTATCTAATATTATCTAATATTTCATATATGTAGATTATTGACTTAGATAAATCATTCAAATTTGACAATCTTGTTTCCCAATTTACAGTGAAGTAACTTCTGTTGTTTCTCAAAAAATGGTATGTTTGAAAAATGGCTCTGCCTTCAGAAATTTAATTTATTGAAATAATAATTCTATAAAACTTTTTTAGCTGATTTTAATTTTAATTTTTAATGAGATGTATGAATAAACTTACTATAAATTTATGACAAACACATAAACCCAGTGATAGACATGTAGTGCTTAGTCTCCTCTCTATTACTATCTTATATTACCTCTATTGTGTATCTTGCATTTTGACACTTGAAGTTATATGTGTACACACACACACATACACACACACACACATACTTCTTTACCCTATAATTGGAATTAAAGTAATCTAATTATACTATCTGACCTAAGTCAATGAATTTTCTAGCAATTAGACCTTGAAAGTTCAATTATAAGTGTATAAAGTATTCACTCCAGATTTTATCAAATATTGGCAAAGTCCTCTCATTTGAATAATGCTAATAATCTAAAGAGGAAACGTGAAAGCCAGGGAAACTCCCTTTTAGAGGACAGATACTCTGTTTCCTAACATCTCTGTGGCTTGTTGAATTGGGCTAGATGAACACTGGAATTACATCAATGGAAACAGTCATTATATACACAAATAAGACTTTGGACATGTATTAAATCCTTTTTCAATCTATGAAATAAAATATTTTTTTTAGTTTTTAAAATTATACAAAATTTGCTTTCAGCTTCTTTATATACAACAGGAAAATTTTAAGTAGGTTAATCCAGATTTCTTTTTGTAAATTAAAAAAAAAATTTTTACATTTTTTATTTATTTTTGAGAGACAGAGAGAGACAGAACATGAACAGGGGAGGGGCAGAGAGAGAAAGAGACACAGAATCAGAAGTAGGCTCCAGGCTCTGAGCTAGCAGTCAGCACAGAGCCTGACGCGGGGCTCAAACCCACAAACCCAGAGATCATGACTTGAGCCGAAGCCGGACGCTCAACCGACTGAGCCAACCAGGCGCCCTTGTAAATTTTTTTAATGCTTATTTATTTTTGAGAGAGAGAAAGAGAGAGAGGCAGAGTGTGAGTGGGGGAGGGGCTGAGAGAGAGGGAGACAAAGAATCTAAAGCAGGCTCCAGGCTCTGTGCTGTCAGCACAGAGCCAGAAGCAGGGCTGAAACTCACTAGCAATCATGACCTGAGCCAAAGTTTGATGCTTAACCAACTGAGCCACCCAGGTGCCCTGGTGAAGCCAGATTTCTAAAGCAAATATTTTATACTGTTTACAAACTTTGTAGAAGTCTATACATACATCCTTTACCTTTCTCATTTCATCTCCTGCTTCATTTACAAAAGTCTTACTCTTAGGTATCAGTTTTATAGTAAAAAATGAGATTATTCTATGTCTCTGTTTGATTCCAACTTGTCACCTCAGACATATCACATGCTACATAAGCCTTAATTACCTCAGCTGGTATGTAGGAATGTTAATACTTATGTGTACAAAATGAAATAGCAAACAAAAAGCAGAATCTCTATATAAATATAGAGAACAGACTGATGGTTACCAGAGGAAAAGGGGTGGAAGGGATGGACAAAATGGATGAAGGGGGAAGAGATACAGGTTCCAGTGATGGAATGAGTAAGTCATGGGAATAAAAGGCACAGCATGGGGGAATACAATCAGTAATAGTGTAATAGCAATATAACAAGACAGACAATAGCTACTCTTGTATAGCATAATGTATAAACTTGTCAAATCATTAAGTTGTACATCTGAAATTGATGTAACATCATGTGTCAACTGTACTCAAATCAAAATATAAAAAAATTACAAAAATTACATATCCCATAACATATTAGGATTTTTTTTTTATAAATTCCAAGCTTCAGTCAATTCTGTTTGTTGAAAAATAGTGAACTGGTGAATTTCAACTATCGTTTCCGAAACCAGGTAAAATAACACTCTATATTCCTTCCCGACATGTCATTATTGAAATATCTTCGAGAACTTGCTTTGTGCAATAATTATGTTTTCTTGCAATTTTATTACTTTATTAAGTAATAGAAAAGGCAAGGAAATACGGATCTTAGTGTCTTGAATAAAGTAAAGAAGTGCCAGATTTTTATCACTATGGCCCATCTTTTCTCACTCTCTGCAAGTAATAAATGAAGTCAGATCACATTTCTGGTGTTAAGGATCTCAAATAGACATCATAGAATCTGGCTCTAAAAAATCATTTGAGTCGTGAACCATTGCACATTTGGGGACATTTGTAACAAAAAAAGAGAAACATCTTAAGCAGAAGGCTACAGGTAATATTTGAATATTGTTAAAAATTGTCTCAGGTAGAAAAGAAAAGGGATAGCAAAATAACCTCATTAAAGATATCTTCATGACAAGAAACTTTTAGAATTAACTTACAGGAAGGCATTGCTATATTTCACAAGGTTTTAAGTACCATCTCCGGTGATTCTTTTGAATACCTCACGAGATAATATAAGCAAAAACATCTAACTTAACACACAGAAGATAGTCAATCTTTAGTTTTTGTCTGTATTATGAATATTTTTGTTGTACACATTCAGGCAATATTATTATTTATGGTCTATTTTTTAAAAAAATATGTCATTATTTCCTTCTGAAGTCAAAAAATACCTGACTGAATGTTTAGATCCAATCATTTTATAAATAATAAAAAATAATAAAGTCATGAAATTCAAGTAAATAATTGATAGAACTCTGAATTAGAAAAATACATTTTTTCCCCTAATTTTCAGCCTGTGTTCTTTCAGTCAGTTTGTAGCCTTGCTTCTTCCCTTGATTTATCAACTCCATTCAGCAAGAACTCTGCTGTATAAGTGTATTATAGTACTAAGATTGTGATGTTGGAACACTGAGAGAATCAAACAATGGAGTAATCCTCAGTAATGGGAGAGTGGGGTAGAGACTAAGGCATCATGCTAGTTTGAAAAGAAAATAATATTTCTATCCTAACATTGTGACGTTATATGTATTACTGAAAAATATGGGCATTTATCTTATAGTTCTTTAGTAAATAGAAATATCTCTGTAAATAACATGCCCAGAATTATTCATTTAATACTCTTTTATAAAATAAGAAATAAACTATAATATACAATAAAGTTTTTATTAGAACCCCTGCATGATCCTCATTTATAATCTTCCCTTGTTTTTAAGCTCTCAACATGTGAGCTGCCTTAATGATTTTCTTACAATAGAAAATATTTAATTAAAGTTCAGAAAAATAGAATCTATGCCTATGCACTTATATTAGCATCTGTGTAACTATTATTTTATACCCCTTGAACATTAAAAATGTTGACTTAAATCATGTCACATTTTTTTCTGATGAACATTAATACTCATCCACCTTTAAATATTTCAAAGAAATACAAATTACTTAGTGAGACTGCAAGTTCTTTGAAGTTGAAGACTTTCATAAAATTCGTCTAATGGCTCCATAGATGCCAATATTCTGATTCAAACTGGTGGGTAGAGAGCTTCTGCTTTGAAAACCATGCTTAAGTGATTAGGGGAAAATGGTAATTTGTATTCTTTGCTTTCTGTGATCCTCTCAAGTGAACATATGGAACTGAATATGGGATTAAATCAAATACTGAATGCACTAACTGTCCCCTACCTCAGTTTTTCCCTTTCAATTACTTTTTCCCTTTTAACCCAGATCAAATCTCTCCATATGTTGGTTCTTATTTAGAACAGCAACGATTTTCCCAAGATTGCGCTTTTATCTTACATTTAAAACTCTGGGGTAAATGTCATTAACTGTAGTTTTACCCATTAGTATCAGCCCATCATTAGACAATTGACTTTCTGTAGAATTTTCTCTGTATGTGTAATTCTGACTAATTCAATTCTCATTTTGGGTAACTTCTCAGAATCCTTAAAATGTAATGGTTTACATTTAGCAATATAGCTGGCAAGAGAAAATTTGAAGGAGTCATGCCTAAAATTAATTTCCTACTTAACAAAAAGAGTGACAACAAAGAATTTATATTTGAATAAGTGTTACAACTCTATTTAAAGTACAGAAGTCTGTGAGAAGAAAGTAAATATAAACAAGGAGCATGAACAGAGACAAAAAAGGAAAATGTAGTTAACTTTGAATATTATATATGTATATAGATAGATCATATAACATTGAAATAAAGTTAGTAATTTTGAAAGTATGAATAATTTTTCAACATGAATGTAAATACATAGATTAAATATGCTTATATATTATTCATAAAACTTTTTTCTGCATTTTTAAGTTTCAAATACAAACATTCAAAAAGTATACTTTATATGTTCACTACTTTGAAAACCATTTGCTGCTACTGTCTCCTTAAAAAGAAACAAATGAATCTTTATAAATTTAAGTCCTTCTATGGATGTTAAAAAGGGACCCAGATTTCAGGGTTATTCCACAAAAATCATTTCTATCTAGGCCTTAGATTTTGTAAATATCATCTCCCAGGAGCATAGAATAAAATATAGCCTATTGAAATATCAGAGCCAGAGCACTAACTAGAAAAGTTTTATGGATTTGTTGCTCAAACAAAGGCACCTACCAACATAAATATCAAGCGAACTATCAAACACTCATGAAATACTGATAGTAAACAAAATGCATGAGCTTATTTGGCAAGAAATGACAGCTTCTTTAACTCAATAAATAAATTATTCTTGAAGGTTCACTCACTGGCTAAAGGGATTTGGAAGAGTTGAAGTTTATCCCATTCTTTAACCCATCTATATAGGTCAGTCAAATTGAGTCCTAGGCCCTTAACAAATAAACTCTGGCCTACACTTGGGTGTAGAAGGAAAAGGTAAAAGTCTGAACACACACCTGCCTCTTTTATTCTTGATTTCTTGATCCAAAGGCAAGAATGTTCCTAGAATTATAATGTTCGTTAAATCTGAAATCTGTGGAAAACAATGATATGTTAACAATGTTAGGATAATGGCTTGTCTTGGAGGGTAACTTGTCTGCCTCTGGAACTCATTTTTTTTTTTTTTCTGGAACTCATTTTTGACTAGCTTGCTTTGTGGTGATTGAGTTATTGATTTTTGCCATCAAAATTTACACGTTGACCCCACAGGTGCTCCAGTTCTTGACCAGCACTCAGCCCTCTTATAGTGTCCACCTCCCCCTATCTGTCAGAGTAAGGCAGTGCCCCAATCAGTTCATATCCTGTGATGTTAGTACCCAGCAGAAGCCCAGACACACTTCTCTTGGGCTTCTTTTCTCTGAAAGCACATTCAGAGAAGCAGAGTGCATGGGCATTTGTTTGTATCTGTACATCTATGTACACTAACTTTTTATTCAAATTTTTTACAATGCTCAGAGATAAATTAGGTACTTCTTAAGTGTCAAAATAGTTTTATAACTAGAAATCTCTACCTAGGAAATTGTACAGTTTGATTAACTTTAACTGTACAAACCGTTTGCCAAAGCACATAGCATCCTAATATTAATAATAATACACGGGTATCCCCCACTTTTTGAAAGTTCCTGTCATACCACTTGCTTTTGTGAAAGACCTACATTAGTACCTGTTTTCATGGACTGAAAGAAATCCAAAGAGAATTTTCACTTTATTATTTTTAATTTACTTTTTAAATGTTTATTAATGATCGAGGCAGAGAGAAACAGAGCATGAGTGAGAGCGGGGCAGAGAGAGAGAGAAACAGAGCATGAGCAGGGGAGGGTGAGAGAGAGAGGGAGACACAGAATCCGAAGCGGGCTCCAGACTCCGAGCTGTCAGCACAGAGCCCGACGCTGGGCTCGAACCCCCGAACTGTGAGATCACGACCTGAGCCGAAGTCGGACGCTTAACCGACTGAGCCAGCCAGGCGCCCCGAGAATTTTCACTTTAAAGAGAAAAAGTGAAAGCAAAAATAGTGCGGTGTTTGCTGCGCAGCGCGCCATTATAAAGGCAGGGTGTACTTCCCAAGAGCCGAGTGAAACTGCCAAGCTCCTTCCTGGGGAGCTATGCTAGGCACCTCGCATCCAGTGGCCATAGCTATGAACTGTGCCCGTAAGCATCGGTGCTTCATCTAAATTTATTTTGTGCATCTGGTGGCAAGAGGAAAGCCTAAGAGAGGGGCGTCTGAGTGGCTCCATCAGGTAAGCATCCGACTTCCACTCAGGTCATGATCTCATGGATCGTGGGTTCGAGCCCCATTCGGGCTCTGTGCTGACAGCTCAGAGCCTGGAACCTGCTTCAGATCTGTGTCTCCCTCTCTCTCTGCCCCTCCCCCGCTCTCTGTCTCTCTCTTTCAAAAATAAACAGTAAAGAAATAAAAATAAATAAATAAAAGCCTAAGGAAGGTTATTTTCTGAGTCTGGGAACACTCAAAAAATTTTTCCACACAAATTAATGGTAACTGCTTCTTCACTTTACACCACTTCAGATTACAACAGGTTTCACTCCTGGAGGGGTATACTTCCAGGTAGCGAAGAAAACCTGTATTTTGTATGTTTTTCATTTCCAGATTGAAATAATAGTAAACATTGTTCTATTAGAATTTATCTGTGGGGCGCCTGGGTGGCTCAGTCGGTTGAGCGACTGACTGGATTTCAGCTCAGGTCATGATCTCACGATTCATGCGATCGAGCCCCAGGTTGTAGTGCTCCACACTAAAAGCACGGAATCATCTAGGGACTCTCTCTCCCTCACCTTCTGCCCCTCCCCTGCTCTCTCTCAACTTCAAAAAAAGAAATAAAAGAATGTTTCTGTGCCTTGGTTGACACCGGCATTCTTTTCCTCTCCTCCCCTAAGCTGAGATATCAGAAACAGAATTGAAAGGGTTTTCCTATTGTAACAAGATAAAGTACCCTTCAGTTTTTGTTTTGTTTGTTTGTTTTAGAGAGAGAGAAGTGAATGAGAGAGGCAGAGAGAGAGAGAGAGAGAGGAGAGAATATTAAGTAGACTCCATGCTCAGCATGCAGCCCAGTGCAGATCTCCACCCCATGACCCTGGGATCATGATCTGAGGGAAATCAAGAGTCAGAGTCTTAACCAACTAAGCCATGCAGGAGCCCCAATAAGTGCACATTGATAAACAGATTAAAACATCACTTCGTAATAATTAGAAGAAAATTCTCTTCCTGGGGTACCTGGGTGACTCTGTCGGCTAAGCATCCGACTCCTGATCTCAGCTCAGGTCATGTTCTCACGGTTTGTGGGTTCGAGCCCTGAGTTGGACTTCACACTAACAGTGCAGAGCGTGTTTGGGATTCTCTTTCTCTCCTACCCCCCTGCTCGCTCTCTCTCTCTCTCTCTCTCTCTCTCTTTCTCTCTCAAGATAAATAAATAAACATGAAAAAAAAATAATATATGCAACCCCTAACATCATATCCACCTAAAGTTTTAAAGTTCTAAGGCATATTTAGAGAAAAATATAGGGCAAATAAGAAACAAAAGAATAAAATGTTACTTCAAAAAGATCCACTTGATGGAAACCTAGAATTATTAAGTTAAATACTTGCTCTAGGGTTTTATCAAGTATATTTTTCAGAATTCTAAATTACTTTCATTCGCTTTATATGATGAAACTAGCTTATCACAGAGAGCCATTTTAAGACAAATAATAGAATAGATGCATTTTATCTTATGGCAGGTTTTTCTTTTCTGATCAATAAATAATTATAAAACCTTCATCATGTTCTTTTTTTTAACCTTCTTCATGTTCTTATAGAAGCCATTAACAATGCTGAATATGTTAGAATCACAAGAGAGTTCACGAATTCTTGCACCATTTCCCAAAACACATTCCAGAGAGTTTGTTCTGCAAAATACTCTAAGGAAAAATGATAGTGGTGGTAGAGTAGTTATATGGTGCTTGGGAAACTGCAAATTATATCTATTTCGTGACAATTTATATGCTTGCCCTCAAGACTTACCCCAAAATACATGGTTAAAGCTTTTGTTAATGACAAAAATGCTTCTGGGTATTTTTATGCTAATAATCATCAAAAAGGTTATAACTGAATTAACTGTAGTACTTTAGAAATACATTGATCATTTCCTCTAGTCGACAAAAACACGTTAAAAAGTTTCTAAAATTCATAAGGTGACTTTGATATGTATAAAATGTTTGACATATTTGAAAAAATGTATATTTACCTTTCTTTCAAGGTATTATCTATCTCTATGATTATTCAATGAGCAAGAAATAGGATTTTTAAGAAACATAAAACACTATTTTGAGTATGTAGGACATCTTCATTTGCATATAGATCATATTAGCCTATAAGGTAATTTGTTCGTGGTTTCAAGTTAGATATCAATTAATTTAAATTTTGTTGAGATTACCTGAATATCTTAATGAGAATGAACAGTATTAAAATATCATATCTGTTTTGAGGCAAATAAAAAAAATTTTCTCATTGTTATATATATATTCTGTGATATTTTGGAGGCTAGAATTTTAAGGCAGTTTCAGGATAATTTTTTTTACTATTAAATTGACTCTTACTACCTTTCACAGCATGTGGTACTATTGCGATAATATTCTCTTACTGATTTTTCCCTTTATTCTTTGGTTTGTCTAATACATTCTGGATCCTCCTACCTGGATCACTTAGGCTACTGAAATAAAATAAAACTTGGTTTTGATTATCTGTTGTGCAACAAACAGCACCAAATTTCAGTGTCTTAAAACAATCACCATTATATTTCATTTCACATCTGAAAGATCAGGAATTAGGGTAGGTTTCAGTCAGGTGGCTCTTCTGTTCAATGTTGCACTGTCTAGAGTCACTTAGTGGTATGCACCTGGCATCTGGACTGGTCTGGAAGGCCTAAGTGAGCTTCACTCACACGGCTGATGCCTTGGTGAGAAAGCTAGAAGGCTGGGTTTCACTAGGCAGAGTCCCCTTCTCCATGTAGTCTTAGGGCCTCTCCACATGGTCTCTCTTACAGAACAGGTGACTCTTAAAGACCAAGTCTAGAACTGGCATAATGCTACTTCTGTCAAATTAGTCAAAGCAGTCACAAACCAGTCCATATCCAAGAGGAAGGGAACTAGACCAACCCCTCCATGGGCAGTAGAAGAATCCTTTGTCGTCATTGTTCCTCCACAGCACCACTGCCAAAGAAAGTGATGTCTTACATTTTTCAATTTCTAAAGTCTTACCGCTATGTATTGGCAACTTTTGATTTATATAAAAAAGGGAAATGAATACTATTTATCATAGTTTTTGTTATAGGTCATTTAATGATAGAACTATAAAGATCTGAAAGTGAGGCTTTACAGACTAGAAAATATATAAGAAAATTTCATGATAATATTGATAATTTCATTAGATTGTCTTTAATTGTAAAATAATACTAATATTTTAGGATAATAAGTCAATGTTTTAAGTGTTTTCTGATGTTTTAAGATATTTAATTTTTCAACAATTTCCCACAAATGGTGCTATTATCATCCTCAGATGAAGAAATTGAGTCATAGAAAGATTGAGATAATTTCTTAAACTTCTAGAGCTAGTAAGTTTTATACCTGAGATTCATATCTAGTCAGTATGGCCTAAGGCTCTATACCGCCTTTCTACTTATTCTTTCTGGACATAATTATTCCAAAATATTTCCATCGAAACATTTAGAACATCTGACAAATATAAAGAGGCTGCAAAGACTTGAATATCTCCAAACTGGTTAGTGTTATAGCAAAAGTATCAGCAATTTATTTTCTGTATCATGCCGTTATATTTTTGGGTTGCTGTATTTTTACAAACACCCAGATAGCAGAATACATGTGAGATCTTATAAATTAATCAGTTGTGTGGCTGTTTAGAATTAAAATAATTCATAGTAAAGTTAGCCATTGTTAATTATTATTCTGAGTTCTATACATTGTATGTTCCATACATTGGAATCTGTGACACTTCTGTTTGAATTGTTATGTGTAAGCAATTCTCATTGCATATATGTGAAACATGGTGATTATTTTCAGTTATAAGATATTTGTTACTTATATTTCATTATAATTCTACTTACATTGTTCAGTAAGTGAAATTTTACTGGTACTATATTAATACAACAAAAACATATTTTCACATTGTCTTCTAAGGGTATACTTGAATTGCAAAGTCCTATAGAAATTAATTTCTCATTGACAGTGTGTAGAAATATATGATACAAACAAAAATGCTATTTGGAGAAAGTTAATTTCCTTATGTGTTTTATAACGACTAAATGTAAAAGTGATCTTCAAAATTATCACTCAGAGATGGTATTTTATCCCTTTTGGAAATTAAAAGTGCTTTTGGTTAGAAGCAAACTGGGATCAGAAGACACATAATGAACTTTAAGTCAGTCTCCATGCTTATTTCTTACAAAGCCGGTTTGAAATTTGGAGAATATTCTATGTAGAAAAGAAAAGCATAAGAAATCAGTCAAGTCAATGGTGAATTTTCATCCAAGTCACTACAGAAGTAATTCTAGACCTTCTGAATTCGAATTCCAGCATATACGTATATCTATTGTGAAATAACTCAGATAACTATTTTGTTATAGAGGAATCATAATTTATTGCAGAAAATTTTGAATAGGATCTTTTGACTGTGTCATGGAAAAAATGAGTATATTATAGACCCTTTTCTGGAGACTCATAGCACACATGAACTTGACGAAATTTTTAAAAGGCATGTTGTTTAGAAACCTGTTTAGTATTTAATCCAACATTTCCTAAACACATTTTCTAAAAGCTACATTTTAAGCAAAGACTCTTGATGTCTTTATCATTACCAAACACTTTAAGAAGTGCTACCTTAGAATATTTCTAAGTATAATTTCTCTAAATATTTCATGATGTTCTCAGAGAAAGTGGGATATTTACCTTTTTTCTAAGTATAGCTAGTTGCTTGGTTAAAAATATAATCCAAATGGTAATCCAGATATAATCTAAAATACAATCCATGGGGAATAGATGAAATAATATATTTAATATATATGACATACTGAACATGATATAGCAAATATATATTATATTGAATAATGATTGAAAGATATATGTTAATTTACCTGATAAATCCAAAAATTATCATTTCAATGTGCAATTAATATGAAGTGTTATTATGAGATATTTACAATTGTTTTTCACACTAAGTCTTAGAAATACAGTATATATAGTTACACTTACAGCACATGTCAATTTGGAATAGCCACATTTCAAAGTTTTCATAGCAACTTGTAGCTAATGGTTACCAAATTTGGCAACCTAGCAATACTTCACACAATGATCTATTTTACTTATACACTTTCAAAATTTAACTCAACAATTTCTCCTACAAGGGCACCTGGATGGCTCAGTCAGTTGAGCGTTCAACTTGGGCTCAGGTCATGATCTCACAGTTCATGGGCTTGAACCCCACATCTGGCTCTGTGCTGACAGCTCAGAGCCTGGAGCCTGCTTCAGATTCTGTGTCTCCCTCTCTCTCTGCCTTTCCCCTGCTTACACTCTGTCACTCTCAAAAATAAATGAACATTAAAAAAGAAAAAAAAACAATTTCTCTTATAGTCCCATTCATGTATCAAAGCAAATGAGTTGAAATTGGTTGAAACCTGATGTCTTCAGTAATCTTTCTAGAAGTTGATACATATATTTAAAATTTTAATTAAACTTATTGTGATACAATTTATATATAATAAAATGCACCATGCAAAGAATACAATTCTATGAGATTTGACCACTGTATACAGGCATGTAACCACCACTACCATGCAACATGAAAAATTTCCATCACCCCCAAATGTTTTTTTGTGTATTCTTTCAGTTACTTCCTTCTTCAAGTCCCAAACAACTACTGATACATTTCGTCACTAAAGGTTAGTTAATAATCCCTGATGCAGAATTGTATATAAATGGGATAATACGTTATGTGTTATTTCTTTCAGGAATGTTTAGTTTAACCTAATGCTTTTTGAGATTCCTTCAAGCTCTGTATAATAATATTTTGTTCCTTCCTAATGTTGAATTATATTCCATTATCTGAATATATCACAATTTATCTATTTACCTGCTGAACATTTCACTTATATCCAGTTTTAGGCAATTAAGAATAAATCTGCTATGAGCATTCTTTTCCAAGTCCTTTTGTGGACAAACATTGTCATTTCTTTTGGATAAATACCTATGCATGGGATTTCTGGGACATGTTGTGCTTTCCAAAGTTGAATTTGTTTTCTAAAGTGGTTGTACCATTTTACAAAACCAAGAGTAGTGTATGACTCTAGTTACTTGACATCTTGGCATATTTTGATATGTTCAGTCTTTATAATTTTAGTCATTCTAGGATTAATAGTAGTAATCCATAGTGACTAAGGATGTTATTCATCTTTTCATATGTTTATTGATCATCTGATACCTTGCTTTGTAGTGTGTCTGTTCAAGTAATTTGCCCATTTTCTTAATTGGTGGTTTTTATTTATACATTCTGGATATGAGTGCCTTATCAGATATACATATTGCTAATATTTTCTTCTCATTTGTGGTTTGTGTTTTTATGTACTTAACAATGAGTGTTGTCTTTCAGAGACCAGAAAATTTTATATTTGATGGTCAATTTATTATTTTTTCTTGTTATGTGCTTTTTGGGCCCTATGAAATCTTTGCTCAGTCTAAAGTATAAAACATTTTCTTCTGTGTTTTCTTCTTTTTTTAATGTATTTTTAACTTAAATGTTTAGACCTATGATCCATTTTAATTTCTGTCTTTGATTATAAGGATGTAGGTTTGTTTGTTTGTTTGTTTGTTTGTTTTTCCAGATGAATATCCAGGTGTTTTAGAACTTTGCTATTGTCCTACAGGGTACTGAATCTTGGTTTCTTTCTTTTTCTTTTCTTTCATTCTGTCTTTCTTTCTTCTTTCTTTCTTTCTTTCTTTCATTTTTTTTGCTTATTTTTTTTTGTGTGTGCTTAAATTTAGGCATTGCTGTGGACTGAATTCTGCCCCCCCAGCCTCCAACTCATCTGGTGAAGCTCTAATCTCTATCATTACTATATTTTGAGATAGAGCCCATAAGGAGTTAATTAAGGTTAAATGCATAATCAGCCACTAACCTCACTCAGTAATAATCTTATTTTAGATATTATAATAATTATAATAATTATAATAAATATTTAGATATTATATATTTAGATATTATAATTTTTATCTCTAGAAGTTCTCTCTGGTTCTTATTTATATATTTTCCATTTCTCTTTTACATTATATTTTTCTTTAAAATCTTGACTATTTAAGATTTTATTTATGTGGTTCACAATTCTGCTTCACTGCATGGCTAGTGATTGTTTCATTAGATCCCAGACATTGCATATGCCATGTTGTTGAATATTTATTTTGTTAACTTCCCTAAAGAGTATTAAAGTTTGCTTTGGGAAACATAGCATATTGTTTGCTTTGGGAAACATAGCATTATGGGAAAATTCCATATAATTTTCAATTATAGCCCTACTACCCAGTTGTGATTCTTCGAAGGTTTCTACTCATTGTCTAGGCATTCAATAAGGATTCTTTACTCTCTGCACAAATTTGAACTTCAACCCTGTGTACATCTTGGGAATTAGTGTTCTTATAAATTTCTTGCAGTTGGTTTTACTTGGTTTTATGGAGTTTCACCCTGTGTATATACACATTAATATTAAGCTAAGAGCACCGCTCTATGTACTTTTCTGCAAGCTCTCTTCTTTCTGATAAGCTATCCTACAAATTCTATCAGCCTCAGTCTCCCCAGATTTCAGTCTGTGTCTCTTCGACTTAACACAACTCTCATGCTCTGCTTCGCTTCTCTTTTCTTGAATTGCAATCCAGAACTTGCCTCCCTGCAGACAGAAAAGCAGAGCAACTGTAGGGCTCACCTCATTTTCTCAGAAAACATAATCCTATCATTTTTGTATTCCAATAATTTCGTATTCCAATAATTAAAAGACTATTTCATGCATTTTCCTGATTTCTAGTTGTTTATATTGGAAAACAGGCTACTTACACCACTTATTGCTTTAGAGGATTTGCAATAAGCACTGACTAGGGAAAAATATAAAGTAAAGAATATTTATTTCTGGATTTTTTTTGCTCTGCTTCAGAAATAGGATTAATGTGGGATGGAACTGAGACAATAGGCATGAACATGAGAGAAATGATTGTTCTGAAAAGAAAGGGAGTTATGCTTTTAGTACATATTTAAGAAGTAGACAGTTAAGAAGTATTTTTAAAATAACAAGTTGGGGATTAAGAAACAGGCAGCTTATGCACAGGCATCAACCACTTTTTCTCCCAGCATCTCACTAAAATTATGGTACAGGAATATTAAAAGTATAAAACTTTACAGGAGGGGAGGTCAAGCAGACAAAGATTTCAATGATTCTTTTTTAATTATCCAGAGCAATAGAATCATGAGCTAATTTAATGAATAATAGTGGGTCTAATGTAAAGACATTTTGAGAAGGATAGCTCCAAACAGCCTAGCTTATTTATCCTGTTTGAACCTCTGAGAAGCTTAGCACTCGGAGGGACCATTTCAAAGATGACAAAATCATTGAGATCAATTTTATATTAACTTTTCAGTTTTTGTTATAGGAAAGATATTTAAATACATCTGTCACTTCTTAAATAAAAATTTAACATTTTACATCAAAAATTTACACGTAAAATTCTCATTTTTACAAAGGACTTGATCTTAGAATTTGCTAAAGCTCGAACAAATATGTTCAATTTTTTCTCCAAACTGAGCATAGATGTACAAACTAAGAGATAATTCATGTAATTATTGCTGTTTTGAAAAAAAATGTGTGGGCAAGGACTAAAATATCTTCTGGTTATTTTTTTTACTATTGTCAAAGTAATATTTACTTGTTTTATTTTTATGCAATGCACAATTTCATTTCTTAAAGGAAGACAGCAGGTACTATAATATGTGAATAACAGAATTATCTCTACAATCAACTACAAATATGAATGTCATTCTATTGTTTTAGACTCATCTTAATAGATGGTCTGGTTACCCTGAGTAAAAGATTTATCTTTGACTAAATATCTAACAAATGACATAGAACTGGATAACTTTGCAAACCTGGAACTGAAGAAGCAATTGAATATAGTGAAACATTAATATTGTGGTTTGCTCATAAGTGTAGCAACATAACTAAGAGCATAAAATATAAAATTTCTTTTGTTAGTAATTTAAAATATGAGTATTATAATACTTATAATAATAATATAATATAATAATACAGAATTATTATCTCATAAAATATTTAACAGGTATAGTTGTATACATAAACAAAGAGACCTGTTTCTATTCAGTCCTTCACAAGAACAATAGGAAGATTTTATAAATTAATCACTTTAGGCTGATTAAAGAGTGTTGTAAAAGCCCGGCTTTAGCTTTTTAAAAATATTTGACTTCCTTCCAACTTCAAGCCATCAAAAAAGAAATACGAAGGCAAATGGTTATTAACTTTGAAAACCTATGTCTCATATTGTCTTTTGAGATATAGTCAAAAACATTGGTCCAAGTGTCCCATCATAGGCTGAGATAATTCAAATCTACTGACAGATGTTCATAGTTGTAACCAGCAGAGTCAACTACCTTTCCCTTCTATTCCCCCCCCCCAACCCCAGAGAGGAACTGAAAAATATTTCTCTAGCTGCCATAAAATTATTTACTTATAAGAATAAGAAAGTTTGAATATAATGCTGTTCTCAGAGTCCTGAGTGTTAAAGAGCGCAATGAATGGAACTTCTGGTGTTTATAGTAATAAAATCCCTTGGAGAGAGTCCAAAATCCACTTGCTTAATACTGACTTGTATGTTCCTATTGCTGTGATAGTGGCAATTCAGTCTATTCTGGAAGAACAGGTGCCCACTGTTTGGGTTTTGCAGATTTTCACAGGAGATTGGCTCTGTCTACTCACTAAATGGAAGAACAATTTAGAAAATATCTCTGGCCATAGCTTCTACATTTAGATTGATTAAGAGTGCAACCTATATAGTAACATTATCATAAGTATATATAACTCCAGTCTTTCCAAATTGTGTTGACAGGTTGATGAATTAATTTGACTAAAAGCCAAA
>CM053567.1:85013841-85032252 GCA_028646485.1 Cryptoprocta ferox | reverse complement strand
TCTTTCATACATGGCTTTATGACATAAACTATTAAATATTAAATATGTAATGAATAACATCTCTAGATATGGACTTAAACATAATTACATAAACACAATATAACCCATGTAAATATCTATTTTAATATTAGCTTTAAATTTCACCTACCTATGGAATTGGTGAAGACATCATATATCATGCTATGTTAGGATCTAGAATATCACTGTTTTGCTCCAATCTAGATTTATTATTATAGCTCAAATTCTAGTAACTTACTCCCACTCTCTCCCCTCCTTCTCTCTCTCCCTCTCCTCTGGCCTTTTCTTTCTTCCTTCCTCCTTCCCTCCCTTTCTTCCTTCCTTCTGTCCTTCCTTTCCTTTTTCTTTCTTTCTCCCTCCTTTCTCTTTGTCTTTCTTTCTTTCTTTCTTTCTTTCTTTCTTTCTTTCTTTCTTTCTTTCCTACATATCATATATCATCCTTTACCATGTTTGCTTCCTTTAAATAGTGCTGTTACTATTATTGCAACCACATAAGAATGTCTTCATACATTTGTTTTTAATTAGTTTTAAACATTTTCTCTTAGAAAAGCAAAGATGAAGAAAAGTAAAAAGAAAATAAAAAACAACTAATAGAGTTGTTATTTTTTTAATGTTTATTTACCTTTGAGATCTATGGAGAGACAGAATGCAAGTGGGGGAGGGGCAGAAAGAGTGGGAGACGCGGAATCTGAAATTGTCTCCAGGCTCTGAGCTGTCAGCACAGAGCCCAATGTGGGACTTGAACTCATGGACCGTGAAATCATGACCTAAGCCGAAGTCAGTCACTTAACCGACTGAGCCTCCCCGGTGCCCCTCATAGAGGTGTTATTTAATGAAACTTGCTGATTTTTGTGTGTGCATATGTTTAGTTACAATGTAAAATACTTTCTTACTCTGGGTTGAGGCAAAAAAAAAGAAAATCTGCTTTGCCTAATACCTACCTTCAATACATTTTCCCCTCTTTTTCTCTCTCTCAAGTCTCTATACTTCTGTGTTCTGTATAGAGAACTTTAATGATTTTGTGCTTTATGCTTCATTCCTTTGGGCAAAAAGGAGTAAATCCAAATTGTTTATAAGCTGAAAAATGGACTTCCTATTAGAAAGAAATATATCTTTATTAAGCATATCTGGCTACAGCTGTTTAGGGTTTTAATATTTAACCATTTCTATCCCACTGTTTGGTGTTTGTTAAAGTATTCTTACACTATAAAACATTATGCATTTTCTTGCAATTTTGATTATTTTATCTCCTATTTTAAATTTTATTCATAACAATATAATGATTTATTCTAAGTATAGTGTAAATTATGAAATTACTTACTTAGGTCCCAGGAAAAAATTTACCTGTTTTAACTCATTTAATATTAATTATAACTATATAACTATTATTATCCACATTTTACAGATGAGTAAACTGAAGAAAACACAGTTTAAATGACCTGTTCAAGATCACATAATATAAGTAATAAATCAGGTATTTAAACAATGGTGGTTTTCTTATAGAGCCCTTGGTTTTAGCTGCTTCAAGATAAAACCAAGGACAAGGCTTAAGAGTAGCAGTTTTCAGAAATTCCACTTCAATCATCTCAAACAATATTTTTATTTTCTTTTTAGTAAGGCTAGGAGAAAGAGTCGGCATTAAAACCCCTCTAGGGTTTTACATAGTTTGAATTTTAACGTTTGAAGATTTGAGGGACATGAAAATGGAAGACTCATCTCTTAACTGTTAAATTACTATTTCTGAAGAAAAAATGTCCACTTTGGATAAAGAGCCTCAGGAAAACACAAAAAAGGATCTGCCTTGCTTACTTCTCTCTTACCCTCCTCTCCCATCTCCAAGCACTCTTGGTGCTCCTTTCCATTCTGAAAAAGTGCCTAAACTCAGAATTGTCTATGGGGGAGAGAGATAGAGAATGACTGATGGTATTCATTTTGATGGAGGGTATGTTTGATTACACTTTCCCTTTAAAATATTCATAGTCTTTGGGCTCCTGGCCTGCTCAGTTGGTTAAGCATCCGACTTGATTTCAGCTCAGGCATGGAGCCTCCTTGGGATTCTCTCTCCTCTCTCTCTGCCCCTCCCCTGTTCCCACACACTTTCTCTCTCTCTCAAAATAATAATAATAATAATAATAATAATAATAAATAGAATAAATAAATAATAAATAAAATATTCCTAGTCTTGGGAAATATTATTTTGCATGATTTTCATAGTTATTTCCCCCCCATTAGTTTGTCTTTGAATTCTTATCACATTTTATCTTCTCTTTTTTCATTCTTCTACTTTATGATTTTACATATTTGGCTCCTTTGGCAATGAGGTACTTGCCTTGGGACACAGTATTTTAAGACAGCATCAGAACTCAGTAATCAAGATATATAATATTCATGCAGTATTAAAAACTCGCTGGCTAACTATGGCTCATGGGCTGGTCCTCTTTTTTTATATAAAGTTTTACAGAAATAAGCAGTGGGATTGGATGAGGTAAATCCAAGTGCAGGGTCAAACTACCCTTACAGTTTTGCTTTGTAAATGTTTTTTACATGATTTTTACTTTTAAAAAATTTTCATTAAAATACTGCTTACATTATATTCTTATTCTGTACCCTTCCAGGCAATGGTCTCACTCATATCACCCTAGTCCCAACCTGGAAATATAGAGCTTTGTTTTTGTTTTAAGTAATACTGAAGTCCACTTCCATGCGCTGATTATGATTTTCTCCATGAGATCTACAACCAAAATCTTACCCAAAAAGTAATGATTCTGTTCTTGTAGATATCACATATGGATTAGTAGACTTTTAAATACTCAACATGTATCAGGCTGTGCAAAATATGGCTTCCTATACAAATTCAGAGGACAAGCTCCACACATCTCTTTTATTTTCAAGGCAAAACATATAAATCTTACATATATCAACTGGGATGAATCCCAGTGTCTAACTCTTAGTGTCTTTTTCAGATTTTCCCAAACTATGTAAGGTTATGGAATTAATAATGGTGATTTGAATGACTTCCACACTTAAACTGGAAATGATTCACCTAAAGAATAAACATCACTGAACTTTGTTTTTCCTTGTGTTTTTTTCCTTGGTGTCACAAGATGTCCCTAACTCTAGTCCTCCATAGAACAATAGCCATTCCCAGACCATTTTGTAATAATTCCGTCCTGATCTGGGATCCAGCACAAACCGTCATAATCTTATATTCAAAGGGATGTTAATTCTATCTAGGTCAAGTGCACTTAAATTTATTTGTGCTGACCTCCATTCTCTGTTTATTTACCTATTCTATGCCCTTATTCTTAGAACTCAAGCTATGTAGTCCGTCTTCTGCAAAAGCTTCTGACATCAATCTTATGCAAAGAAGATGGTAGTTATTTCCAAAGAACCTATAGTCCTTATCTTGAGGTTAGTTCAATAGTTTAAATTCCTATTGCCTTGAGGTAATTTAACATCAGGAGCTTTGTGCTTTTATTCACTGAGCCAACTTGCCCACCAATACGTATCTCCTAACTTTGACTGATTCCCAATGATCAGGTATAGAATACTATTTGTTTTTCCCTGGAAAATTAACCAGATATTTATGTACATTGGATATGCTTCCTCTCTTATAATTTATTTTCAATTCTAACAATGCCAAGTAGTGGGTGTTTTATAGAGTCAAAAAGAAATAGAAATTCCAGGGACTCCTGGGTGGCACAGTCAGTTAATTGTACAACTTCAGCTCAGGTCATGATCTCACAGTTTTTGGGTTCGAGCCCCATACCCTGTGCCCCATGCCCTGTGTCAGGCTCTGTGCTGACAGCTCAGAGCCTGGAGCCTGCTTTGGATTCTGTGTCTCCCTCTCTCTCTGCCCCTTCCCTGCTTGTGCCCTGTCTCTCTCTCTCAAAAATAAATAAACATTAAAAAATAGGAATTCTAGGATAGTAGCTTTCAATAAAGATTTATAGAACTAAGGAGATGAACTTTTTCAAAATTAATTAATTAATTAATTAATTAATAAAACATATTCTCTGTATTTGAGAATGTTTTTCTTCCACTGTTCATCCACCTCAATCCATAGAGAAAGACACTTGCCATATTCTTTCCTATTGAAGACACTTTATTTCCTGATGTATAAAGAACATTTCACCTAACACAGGGCCTGATACTGAGCTACATTTTCTGGAGGATGTCAGTCACAAAGCAAGTCATTGCTTCCACTTGCTTTGGTCTCCTGCTGTTTTGCCTTTTTCTCCACACAGACACAGTTGGCTTCCATTATGGGTTCTTTCCTTTGTTTTTAAAAATTTTTTAATGTTTATTTATTTTTGAGAGAAAGACAAGAGTGCAAGTGGGGGAGGGGCAGAGAGAGAGAGAGAGAGAGAGAGAGAGAGAGAGAATCTGAAGCAGGCTCCAGGCTCTGAGCTATCAACACAGAGCCCGATGCAGGGCTCAAACCCATGAACTACAAGATCATCACGTGAGGTGAAGTCGGATGCTTAACCAATCGAGCCACCCAGGCACCCCAATGGGTTCTTTCCTTTGTACCAGTCTTCAGTATTTGGCATCGCCTACCTGCCTCCACCCTTCCAACCCCTGCTAATCTCCATTCTCTGCCCAGATTGTACAGGACCTTCAGTCCTGCATCCATAAAGTTAGATTTGTAAACCAATGGCAGGGATCAAAGCCAATTTGGGGAGAGATTCAGAGATTCCTCTAGGCTTCACTTCTAAGGCGTAGTTGCTCTTGTAACTTTATAAGATATACATTTGGCCAATATTTTGATTGTTATTTATTTATTTATTTAATATTCTAGTTTTAAATTCTCTTTTGGTTAAATCCAAGGAGTAAGTTGAAGGGGGGTTGTTTCATAACTTGCAAAATGCTATTATATATGATCACATTTATAATCCTCTTAATTCTATGGATTAGGTGATCAGTTGTTCTTAACTGAGAGATTAGAAACTTGGAGATCTTCTCAAAAGTAAATAAATATTTAAAAAAGGGGAGTACCTGGGTGGCTCAGTTGGTTAAGCATCTGACTGCGGCTCAGGTCATGATCTCACCACTCATGAGTTCGAGCCCCATGTTGGGCTCTGTGCTGACAGCTCAGAGCCTGGAGCCTACTTTGGATTCTGTGTCTGCCTCTCTCTCTGCCCCTCGCCACTCATGCTCTGTCTCTTTCTCTCTCTATCTCTGTTTCTCTCTCAAAAATAAACAAACATTTCAAAAATTTAGAAACTTGGAGTTCTTAAATATATTTACGTAATTACATAGATTGAGAGAGCCTGGATTTGGATCCAGGTTTCTTGGTTACAGGTGTTGGCCTCTTAATCATTATGCAGGACTAGCACACACTAGCCTCTCAGAAGTTCCTGCATGCTTCTCTGACACTTCTGCATTACTCCATCATTTCATTACTCCATATAGCATTTCACTCCCAAGACAGGTTCTGAGTTTGGTCGAATAAGATGTGGGTGAGGATTTTCGAATGGAGGACTAAGGATCTTGCCCTTTTCCTCTTTTCTTGTCTCTCAAGAGCCAGAAACAGACGAAAATCAGGTCTGTTTATAAGAATCATAGTGCACAATTACACCTTTCTTCTATTGGCAATAATGCCCTCCAAATGGGGTAAGTGGCCAGTGTTCTAAAGTGGCTCACTTATGAATGGTATAAAAATATACAATTGATATTAAGTACAAAATCAGAAACGTGGGATACACAAAAAGAATCAGGGGACAGTCAATTCCCTATAGAATAAAGAAGTCCCTGAAACAATAATTTTGACTCAACTTTCTTTAATTATTTTGTATGTCAAATTTCCAGGCCAGATAGAAGCAGCCAACAGCAACACTCACATGTCAGAAAGCTATGCCCATGTTCCCTTACAACAGCTGTCAAAGTCAGACTCTTTCCCTGTGGAATAATTTTAAATGGCACATTATCTAGCAAAATCGAGGTGAAATTTACAAACTACATGTTTCAATGTGGCAAACACCTGAGTGAAAATAATTCTAACATTGCTACATAGTATCATGAATTTGAGTGGATTTTCCAACAGAGATTTGAAAACATAGTTGTTCTAATTGAAAAATAGAAGGCAAAGGAAAGACTTACTTTCAAAATGTCTCTGGTCACTGGCCTGCTTTGTGGATTGTATCAACACTGTTTTAATGTGGCATAAAGAAAGTTTCTCCTAGTGTGGGTCTTTCTTTTTAAGTCCCCTACAAAAAATGGAAGAAAAAAAAAGCAACAACCACCTCAACAAAGTGACTAAAGAAAGTGATACGTTAATTTATAAGTACATTCTAAATCTTTTCCTTCTTAATAAACATGTCAAGGGAAGCAACTCACTGGCACAAAATATCACCATGTGTCTCATATCCTATTCACTAACTGGCACTGAATTTTGCCTTTTGATTTGAAAAATTACATTACTCCTTTTTTATTAATTTCTGAAAACGGTTTGCTAACCAATGTCATCAGTAAATTTGTTTTTTCTTTTTGTGAATCTTATGCAAACAGTAGTTTGTGCTGGTTTCCCAAGATCTCCAAGCATTTGGGTCGTGCAGCATTTTGAGCATATATGATTAACAGTGTCTCAGTGTGTAATGAGCTGTGGCTACATACTAACACAGACTGCACAGTTACCTTCAGACTAAGCCAAATTTATGTACATGAAGAGGCTATACAATTTTTTCACTTTTTCTCACTCCCATTCTGAAAACAGCAGTACTCCTTATGAGAAAATGACTATTGATTATTTTGTAATTTTACACTAATTTTGTAACTACCTTTTAGCCTTTCATCTGACAGTGATAATATTATTCAAGAGATAGATACCCATATCTATCATATATATTCTATGATAAAGATATTTTAAAAATAAAGTCAATTAATTTGAAATTTTCATAATAGGCAAAGAATTTTGCCTACTAAAACCCAGGATTTAGTAAACTAACCATTTAATGCTCTATGGAATTAATAGAAAAATCCAGCCTGCTGTCTGTGTTGTGTGGCCAATAACCCAAGAATTTTTTAAAATATTTTTGAAAGTGATTCAAGAAAAATCAAGATAATAATATCTAGTGTCATGTCAAATTACACAAAATTCAATTAGAGTCCGTAAATAAAATGTTATTAAACACTGGTTTGCATAATGTTTAGTGCTATTTCTGCAATACAACAATACAATTGAGTGGTTGAAACAGAGGCCTCATGGACCCGCAAAGCTGAAAATAATAAATTTCTGGCCCTTTACAGAAAAAGTTTGCAGAACTTCTCTAGATGAACTCAAGTTAAGTGGTTAATCCTTACAGGTGTCTCCTTCCTGTGTTAAATGGAGGCAAAACTCCTTCTCCAACTGAAGTAGGTAATCACTATTAAATAACATCTTGGGTTAGATAGAGGTTCTTGGATTCAGGAAGCTAGAAGTGGCCATGATGTATTTGCCTCATCAATATTTCATTTGACATATGAATGATTAGATAACTGAAGTTTACTCAACTTGACAGTAGTTGTCAAATATTAGAAAACAAATTAAAATACTAATCGTTGCCAGTTTTATGTGTTTAATATCTTTTGGCCTTGGTGCCAAATGTTTGTATACATTTTTGTATTTAATCCTCACAACCTTGCACATTAGGTAATATCATTAACATTTTTATAACTTAATTGGGTGAGATAGGACTTAAGTAACTGCCTCATTGCTTAAAGTTTATAAGAGGCAGAGACATTATTCTAATTTTGGTGCCTCTGATTTGTAGGATTTTATTTAATTAGAAATTAATGTATTCCTTCCTTAGAAATGTTTATTCCCTTTTACTAAAGTTATAAGGAGATGCATATTTTGTGAAAGAAATGAGGAAGGTTCACAGATTATAAATATTAGGAAACACTAGCATGTAATTCCTTTTGTATGGAAGAAAAAATACTTTTTGATGTACAAGGAAAACAGTGTTTCAGCTCTTCATGAAGTAGCCCTATTTGTGCATTTGTTGGGTGAATAGTCCTGAAACAATATTGAACAGTAACAGATCAAGCATCTAAAATTTTTTTTCCAATCCAACTTCAAGATGTTTTCCAAGACCATCTTTTTTGTATCTCAGTTTGGAAAGCAAGTTGTTAGGATTATCTTATATGACTGGTATTTCATTTTATAAAAAAATTAATTCATACATATTTTATTCTATCCCCAAATCAACTAGACAATTATATTCATCATTCAGAAATAAGAAAGTGGGAAAGAAAAGGAAATTTATTCCTAATGAGTGATAGACAAAGGTAGGACCAAATACCATGATCTCAAGTAGTAGTTTGGGGCTTGTTAGTTTGTTACTGGGAGAAGGCTACTAGGAACACCATGATTCTTTTGTTAGTGGCCAGGAATAAAGAGAAATGCCTGTGTTTGAGGGAAAAAGAGGCAAATGGAATTGTTTTTCTCCTCTCGCATAATAAGAAATGAACCTCATTAACCTTTTTTTAATACGTGAAGCATGGACTATTACTGGCTATTATTTAGAACAAATTTACTCTTTTTGTATTTTTATGTTTTGCTGCACTTTATAATTGGGACAGGGTTTTTGTGTGTGTTTAGTGGATAATTCTACTGTTTATTTTATTCTTCTGAAAAACACAGGGAAACGTTTAGATCTAAGTTGACAGACCTATTTTTCCTCCATTAATTGAATAGCATGGTTTATTCAAATATGCAGGCAGTGAACATTTTTATGAGTAGTTATCTTTGATGCCATTCATAAGATGTTCCTATTAAAGTATGAACATTTTCAAATGCAAAACAAATATATCTTTGATTGGCTAAGTGAATTCTTTAGAGAGATTTCTATAAAACAGGCCATGGCATTTTGTGTTTTTAAAATGATCTGATGAACACCATTGTTCCCTTTATTCAAGAATTATTTGGCTTTTCCCAGAACAAAGATGCTGTGACTACAGCTACAATTTTAGTTTTAAGATTACAGATTGTAATCATCCCATTACAGTATCTGATATGTTATATTCAATAGACCACCTTGCATATGACTCTCTACCAAGAATAAAGAAAAAGTATTTCCCTGAATGAATCCAAAATTATGCTGAAGTCACATAAATGTAGAATTAGATACCAATTTATTCTATAAAGCGGTTGGTAATTGTAGCCTTTAACTCCATACTGAAACAATCTTGGGGTTAGGAGTTTTATCCATAAAATGTTAGTTTTATCCATTAGCGCTCCCATTACATTTTTAATCTTATATACCTCACATAGGTGTCAAGAAAATGCTAGAAAAAAATGCTAGAAAATCCATAATAAAAAAATTACAAGTTATTTTTTTGTTTTAACGTTTCCTTTCTGTTTTTGATTTAAAAAATAGAATAAATAGAATTAGTAATACCATTCCATAGTTATAGAATCACTATGTCAGAGGTTTTTTTTTAATACTGGAGAAATGTTTAATTGGTAAAAAGAAATATAGTCCAGAATATAATTGGATTAACAGAAGAAAAATTTATTCTAGTGAAATGATCATGGAAATCCCGGAATAGTTTTCATCAAAAGAATGCTCACAATTCATGTTTCAAATGAAAGCAATAACAACAAAAATAATAATAGAGTTATCAGGGTATGAGCATACTGAGGTTTCTGATAGTCATGGGTATTTGTCAAAAGAAATCAGAGCAGGCAGGTAAGATGTCTGCAAGTGTCATGTATTATTAAAATTTTTTGGTGTATTTTCTCTCTGAAGTAGGAAGCAAGGTGATCTCTTGAGAGTAAAAGGGAAAAGGAGGATTAGCAGATTTAGGAGAGGAGAAAAGGTTCAAAATAATTATTGCTCTTTACAATGAATGCTGTCCATTGACTTGAAATTATAGATAGCATTTGCAGAGCCTAACACTGTTTGTAATTCTGCCACTTCAAAGGAATTGTTGAATCAATTTGGTCAAACATCATGTTAATAAGGTTGAAAAGCCAGTCAAACTGGTTGTCTGACTTCAATGATTGTATGACGGAAGTGATTAGTGGAAACAGCCCTGAGCTCACATTCATCCCAAATCTTGTCTTCTGAACAGCTGTCCTATTTCAGATACTAGGCTGTTTCTATGCAGTCTTTCTGTTTACATTAATGTTTCTCAACATTTTAGAGCTCACACTTGCTATTAAAAGCATAGTAAATTTTATGCCTTCTCCTAGAGATTTTCAAATTCAAAACAATTTTTAAATGCCAAAAGAAAGAGTCTTTCAATTGATTTTCAAAATAAAGATACCTCTTCTTTATCATGATATGAGTCAATGCCCATTTTCCAGGAAATTGTCAGTTCAGCAGTGACCTTGAAACTGCACTGTTCCCTTATTTATATATGCCTATCATGTGCTAGTAAACATCCATTAATAATAAAAAATCTCCTTATTTTCCAAAATTGAATTCTTGTTAACTATACACTGATACTACTATTATATATTAAACTCGCAGGGTATTAATTCTATATATACCATACAATATCCAGCAGTTATTAGCAGTGCAGACCTGGTGGAAAGTCGGTTAAGACATTTATCAAGTTGAGCCAGTGATGTGTCATTTATGGCTTCCCACTGTTTGCATATTGAAATCAATCTTTGTATTAAGATAATAGGATAAATCAAACCCAGATCTAGACTCTGAGTAACTTATTGTTTTTTAGGGGTCTCTTTGTAGGGAAAATAGGATACTTGAAATTCTTTTTTGCTAAAATTATTACTATAGAAAGGACCAAAACCATTAAGTAACTAACTGAAAAAGTTCAACATCATCATACATGAAATGATACCAAACCATGAGCATCTTTCAATAATCCCTTGATAATTTCACTGAAAAAAGTGAAAATTGAAATATGATAGTGTCTATGAAGGGAGATTAAGTTTCCACATCTTACTGTTCATTCTGTGTATCATACCCATCATGACCCAGACGATCTTCCATTTCTTTTTGCCCCATCCAAGAGATGTACCTGATGCTAAGTGTCCTTGAGGACTTTAACAGCAAAATAGAAGAATTTTCACTTCCTCCTACTCCCATATATTAAAACAAGAAGTGAAGACAGCCAACTGGGGTGGAGTTTGGAGAGAGAATATTGCAGTAAAGTAAGAAACACTAATAAGAAAATATTCGATAATGGATTAAAGATCATGAAAACAGCACTATATTTAATGAATTCAAGGTAACTTGAGACAATGAAGTGTAGATGCTGCATAACCAGTTACATATAGGAGCTGGAAGTTACATAATAGTGTTTTTACTTGAAAACTAAAGTTTAGAGTCCTCATAGTTATTATCATCCATGGGGCACTGCAGTCACAGAGCTATTAAATATCAGTATCATATCTGCCTTACAATAAGCTCATTGAATAATCCTGTACAAATGCCTCCAATCCATCTCCAATATATCAACTTCTCTCTCCCCCATCAAATCACTATCTCAATCCCAGTCACCATAAATAGCCTCATATCCTTCTAATTTACACTCTTGTCTCCTTTTCCAAGCATAGCTTCATTGTCCTCAAAAAATATGGTTTATCCAAAAATGGGACCTTATATATCAAAATCACTGTTTTCATCCAGTCATCCTAAATGCTATATTTAAAATGCATTGGTATTGTTTGTATGGTATTGCCCAGGCCTTGCATGGTCTGGTCTCAGCCTATATTTTCCACCTCATCTAGTTATACATTCTCCCGTCCTCTATCAATATTGTGTTCAGTGCTTTCTTAGCACCCATCTCCTTCCCCTGCAGGGATTTCTGTGTATCTTGCATAGATTAGTCACTCTACCTCCTTCCCATAAGATACGGCCCAGTATAGTTTCATCAAATCAATCATTTTGAGTTACTGTGGCATACTCTAAAGTACATTAAACACAGGAAGAAAAAAAGGAAGAATAACTAAGATATAAGTAACTATTCAAATATGAATAAAAAAGATTTAGTGTAACCATAAAACAACAACAACAACAACAAAAACACTTTGGAAAGATATTTCTAATAGTCTAACAAGAAATTATTACATTAGTTATATTTTGGGAGCATTTATTTTTCCACTGAGAAGACGGCCATGAAATAGTGTTTGGTTCTTATATTTATTTATTTTTGGCTCAATTATCCAGTTTTATTAATCTTTTAGTCTTTAAATTTGGGGAGGGTGTTATGTATCACATGCTATTTTTCTTATTACACTTTAATTAAAGATGATCTCTATTTCATCTAACTTATGGTAATCTTTTTTAATAGAAATAAAGTGACTGTTAACTTTTATAATTATGTCCCTTGTAGGTAGACAAGTAAAATGATTTCTAGATTACTTTAATGAACAAAAATAGATGCAATTGAAGAGATTAGATATTTTTAAAAAAATTTTAATGTTTATTTATTTTTGAGAGAGGGAGAGAGAGTGACAGAGCATGAGGGGGGTGGATGGGCAGAGAGAGAAGGAGACACAGAATCTGAAGAAGGCCGCAGGCTCTGAGCTGTCAGCACAGAGACTGATACGGAACACGAACGTGTTAACTAAGAGATCATGACTGTGCCGAAGTCGGCTGATCAACCAACTGAGCCACCCAAAGCCCAGAGATTAGTTTTGTTTTGTTTTGTTTTGTTTTGTTTTGTTTTGTTTTAATTTGAGTTACTAGTGTGTGCTTCATGAATTTCAGCAGTCTAAATGGACACAGGTTTCTTGAGCATTTATGGTTTTCCAATTTAAGAGATTTACAGGTTTCTGAACTTTGTTGTTAAGTACTAAAAGTCTGTGCTTATAAGCATTATGAATATGGCCAATTTTCAAGCTAATAGTTCCAGTTATTTCAGGCTGAATATATGAAATATAATTCCAGTATACCAGATAGATTAATAATATACAAGTACATGGTAGGATTCTTGGGAGAATTTGTTCAGAAAATTTAGAATATATATATCAATTATGATAACATTAAATTTAAAATATATACTGATTATAACAATTGAATAAATTTTATCTATCTAAGAAAAAGCAATATTGGTTATTTACTGCTTCTCCTATACTGTTTTCAATTTTACTATGTATGACCAAAAGAGATAATGTCAAAATTAGTCACTGAAAACAGAAACCTCTTATAAGAACTCTAATATATCACTACCTTATATGGTGTTTCTGAGTCTCCTGAGATTCTAATTATATCTATTATTTCTGTAGTAATTTACAATTGATCAAAATTTTTCTCTATAAACCAAAGCTGCTGCACCATTAGGTGCAGACTTTATAAGATATGGGAGATACCAGGTCTGCTTTTGCTCAGCATTGCATCCATAGTACCTTGCCCACTAACCAAAAACATTAAAAATAAATGGAATTATTTATTTTGCTACTAAATTGCCTATCTGTGATGTGCCTATCCAGGCACTCAACAATGGGATAAAAATAAAGTATCAAAATTATTTATATCTGTACTTGTCTATAGATTAATTTTGAACACAATTTAAGTCTTAATCTTATTGAAAAAATTTTATAATTTTATATTCACTTTATAAATAAACAAATGTTGAAAATAGCCACTGACTACCTTTAACAATTATCTTAACCTGTAGATATGAAAATAATGGCTTCTCAGTCCCAGACTCAAGTGCTTTTTGTGAGCTCTTTGTACATTAATCTTTGTTGATGATTTAAAAACTCATAGTTTCATATATATCAGAAATTAACAAAATATATGTTTATAAACTATTTTGTGATCTCATGTAATAATAAAGAGTGTCTTTTTATCCAGTCACCAAGTACTCAACAGCATGAACACAGTTATGAGTCTATTAATAAACATTTCAAGATACTTCTAAATGTCTGAGCTAGCCTTGGGCCTTTCATAAATAAATCACCCTGTAACATACAGTCTAAAGCATCATTAGGATATCTAGTATGACCATTTAATTAAGTCATTTAAAAAAAGAAAGCAATAAAATTTAAGTGTATTTCTGTGATAAATATGAATAAATAAATATACATATATAAAAATAAGGAAAAAGGAATTGCAACTACTTTCCCTAATCCTGTTTATCGGATATGCTAACTGTCCTTTCTGACAGTAATAATACATCTAATGTTCCATTTACATAATTGGACATATTATTTTTTTAATTTCTTATTTTTTAAATGTTTAGTTATTTTTGAGAGGGCACAAGCAGGGGAGGGGCAGAGAGAGAGAAACAGAGAATCTGAAGTGGGGTCTGTGCTGGCAGCAGCCAGCCTGATGCAGAGCTCACGTTCAGGAGCCATGAGATCATGTTCTGAGCTGAAGTCAGACACTTAACTGTCTGAACCACTCAGGCACCCCTGGACATATTTTTAAAATAAGCTTTGGGTTTCCTTTAAAATGTGAATCCTTATTTCATTGGCACAGTTGTTCTTTTCAACTGCCCTATACTAACACCGAAGCTTTTTTCAACTTTCATTTTGTATTGGAAAAATGTAGCTCAGACCGGTAGTGATAAACATCCCTTTAAAATTGGTAAGCCACATGAAGGGTTTTTTTTGTTTGTTTTTAAATGAAAATTACATAACATAAATCTTCTGCTTAAAATCCTCCAATAGCTTTCCATTGTCTAACAGACAAAATTGCTAATTACTTAGGCTAGCTCTTACGTATATCTGAACCTCGCCTGCCTGCCTTTCATTCTTCCTCCTTTTCCTCTAGCTACATCATCTTTCATTTAGTCACATTTCAGAGCTTTCCACATATATTTCCCCCTTCTGTTGTACTTCATTGAGAGTTTTAAGGTTAATCTGTCATGATGCCTTCCAATACTGTTCCCTCTGCCATTTAGCCATTACCATCAACTGAAAGGGTTAGTTAGCATCATCAAGACAAAGATTGTATCTCTTCTTTTCACCATACTATAGCTAGCACTTAGCACAATACTAGGAGATAAATATATATTTATTAAATGAATGAGTGTACTAATTCGTAATGTTCACGATACATTTAACCTGGTAGCAGCAACAGCAACTGAATTAGCATCTTCATTGCTGTCACAGGGCTTGTTCTCTTTTGTGGTCATTTGGTAAAGTTCCCTAATTCCTTTGCATATCCTGCCCTATTTTGATCCTGACAATAGCATTTGTGAGGTCAGTAGTGTTTTCCTTAGTTTTTCAACATTAGACTTGAGATCTGAGCATAGAAGGAGAGGTAAAATGAAATCTGACAAGAAGAGCTAATACCCACAAATTCTGAGCCTATATACAGCCATAGTTTCAGTTAACCAACAGAAAATGTGTTTATTATTTATTTCCTGAATTTGCTTAACATCTGAGACTGAGGTGTATAAACTATGACAACTATTTTTAGATTTTGGATTAAATATATCATAAATTCAACAAAATCATTTTTCACTATACATTAGTAAATCTATCATTTATTATTATTTTTCCAAACCTTGCCTAAACTTCCTCTCCTTTTATTCATGTTATTCCTTTCCTCCAATCATTGCTAATGGCTTGCTAAATTTAATACTGAGAAAAATTGTTTTCAAATGATAAGAAGATACTAAATTGAAATATTTGCTGTATCGCTTAAAAACTACGCCATGTTTATTGGTTGTTTGATTGAACAGACTGTTACCACTTAGATGTACATATAACTCCTTCTTAAGCTCACATTTCCTTAAATAAAATGGAAGACAGATGTTGAGAATTTTGCTAAACTACTCCATAATGTTGCTGCCTTAACATCCATTTTCTGTGGCCAAGCTGCTTACTGGGGAGACTAAACTGCCCCTCATACAAGCATGCGCCCTAGATAGCAGCTTGCAGTCACAAGTAAATATATGTTCCTGATATGACTCCGTAGGTGCCCTTGTGATCAGAAGTCTCTCTTACAGACCGAAGGTTTTCCCTTGGGGCACCATTTAGCTAAGACCTTCCCCTAAGCTTACCAAAAGCCCACTGTTTTTGGTTTGAATGGAACGATCCAACCTTAGCTTGGAAACCCAAAGCACTCAGTCCTCAAACCCTAATAAATGAATGTATTCCCAGGTCCTGTATTTCTGTTTGCCTGCACTCTGCCTTGACTTCCCTGTGCGTGGCACCTGAGACCACTGTGTACTTCTTCCAGTACCACTGAGTGATAAATTTCTCTATTTTAATTTCCTTGTGGTGTTTTGTTGAACATGGCCCACCATTTGAGAGTCTGGCCATTACTTAACACATGTTAATTTAACAAAGTCAAAATAATAGATTATAGTAAATTTCTATTACATCTACCCTAATTTATTTTATGCCTATGTACACGGTTAAAATTATATCCTTTACAAAGTATGACTAGACATGATATTTCACTTTAAGAAATTAATGATTTGGGGGACAGGCAAAGTTACATAGAAATTAAAGAGAAAACACTGAATCAATGTTGGATTAACAAATTTATTATGCCAAGAGTATTCATAAGATGAAAACAATAAATGGAGGTACTTAGAAATTCAATGTATAATGATTGCCACACTTGTTCAAATCTAAGATACCCTCAACTGAAAGATGCATCACTTTCACATGTGGGACTACAAAATAATAATAGTAATATAATAATAATAATAATAATACTGTTGATTAAGCAATGACGCCACAACTTAATGATGCATTCTCAAGATGTTTTCCCCTAGCCTAATGTTGCTTTGAAATTTCATTCAAAAGTTTTCAAGGAATTTGTCAATATTCTTACCTTCAGTTTTATTGCCTGCATGTTCTATCCGAGAGGTATGTCAGTAACAAAATAGACTAGGATTTCAACTATTATTTGTTATCTTCCTTTCTAAATCACTCATAATCATATTGCTGCTTTGCAAATAAATATGGAATTATAGGTATTATCCATTGGGATGCATTTTCTTTACTGATAACTCATGTTACATTCTACTGATTTTTTTTTCATATTTTTATGGATACCCAGTAATCATTTTCTTGAATGCCCACTGTCATTTTTTGTAAGACATATAAAGAGCAATTAAATCCAAAATTATGTTACAAAAATTGCTGGTCAATTAATTGAGGTGAAAAGGATATGAAAATATTCTGACTAATATATATGTTAAGGAGATTTCAACCATTACATAAAAGGCTGATCAGCAAGAACAATCACTAGATATCACCAATTGTACAGCTCCAAAATTCAAAAAAATTCAGAGTTATGAGATAAGGGTGGGGAGAAGAGGCGGGGGAGAGAGAGAAAGAGAAAGAGAAAAGTGGGGCTTGAAAAAAATTAAACATTATACAAATCCGGACATAAAAGCCAGGGCAATTGTGTTATATTCATATCCTATGATAGTTTTTCCTTCAATACAGTAAAGCATTTAATTGAAATGTGAATAAAAATGATAGAAATAAATATTTCAAATATTTCTTCTTGTTTTTTTCCATATATGTAGAATAAAAATTCTTTAAATTGTTGAACTAATACATATATATAATCACAGCCTTATAAGTAAATACATATAAATTTTATAATTAGGATAATAGTAATAAATGATTGTATTACCTTTAGCTTTCTGAACATAAAATTCAAATTCTCATCAGGAAAAGTTAGGTAAAAATGTACAATGCAACATGCTAACATAAATTTTTTCCTAAGGGCAAATATGGTCTTCAAATATGCAAATGCACATTGCTCTGATTATCTGTTGCATGTTTATTGAAATAATTTATGAAGCAATTAGGGTAACTTGTTTGTATTATTTAAAATTCAACACGTATGACTAAACTTGATCATATCTTTGATTCTAAACAGATTATTGTCTATTGATAGTGAATGACTGTAGAGCTCTAATTTATGAAGAAGAGTGAATGCTGCACACTATACTTGCTGATTACTTGTGTAAATACATATTTTTTAACTTCCAAAATCAACTGTTTCAAAAGAGAAGACTTCTTTCATCCTAACTCTGTCTCCTAAGTTACACCTATGCATGTTTTTCTGAGAACTACTGACCTCAGCTCTCTCTTTCATTAAGTCTTCAGTGACACAGAGTGACACAAACTTAATATTTAATATCTCTGTCAAATAAGGTCATATCTTATTGCTTATTCTGAAGCAGGTTAAGTACATTCCATTGCCAAGAAAGGAAATAAAGTCCTGTCTATTAACACACAGGGCAAAATTGCTTTCCTAATGTTTCTAAAAAACATGACAAAGCTTAACAAACACTTTAAAAAATAAACCCTTTAATTCCCAAATACTTCTCTTTTATTATTTCCTTTTACAATATCAACTTACACACTTGCAAAACAAATTTATTTGAATTTGTGTTCACCATTTACAATTATTATTTTGGGGGGAAATTATTCAAACTGTTCTACTCAGTAGATCAGAAATATTAGCAAACATTGAAAAATGATGCAATATCAAATAATTTATGCAAAATATT
>CM053567.1:84923061-85013341 GCA_028646485.1 Cryptoprocta ferox | reverse complement strand
TATTCAGTACATTATACTATTAAAAATTATATATCTTGAGTGTGCCACATTTTTCAAAAGAACCCTTTAATATAATCTTGTATTTATTAGCCACAATAAAATTGTGGGGAAGATATTTTTATCCACAGATCTAAGTATAGCATGAGCAGAATGTCTGGAATAACATAAAATACTTTGCCATGGTTGGTTAGATTTCTTTATACAATGTCTGCATATTTCCAAGTACCAAAGACAACTGTGACTTAAATTTGATTGTTTTCGCTGATACAGCGTTATCCTGGCAATTCTATCACCTTTTCAGACCCAAGTTTGTGTCCCTTCTGGGAGGTTAATGGGAGCATGTGTGCACCCTAGTGGTTCCCCTACTTCAGCGGTTTCTCCTAACAATATACTTAGCTCTGGCTTCTCTGGCCAGGGAACAAACCAGTGTGCTATTGAGTCTCTCTTTAAAAATTATTCAAAATGGAACAGCATTCTGAAACCTCATTATTAACATATGTCCATAGCAAGTTTTATGAAACGAACTAAACATAATGAGAATGCATATGTTCAAATCATGTTAAGATGTGTGTTTATATACATTTTTTAAAAATTCCCATAATACAAAAATAAATTATGTTTCTTAAACATATTAGGTATGTTTCTTAAAACTGTGATGCCTCCACTTCTTCTCTACCTCATGTGGGATCAGCCTCTTGGCACAGTTGACCTCAGAGGGTAATGACTATATCAGGGATGCCACTGTAATGTTTGGATACTAGTGGTGGGGGAGAGAAACAACAGTATGAATTCAGATGGGAGTATAGACAAATACACAGCTCTCCTTCAGTAATATCTTCTTGTTTTATTTCATGAGAAATATGTATTTTTGTGTGAAATGAAATAGTTTTGTATGTGCTTTTTAAAACAATGCTGGTATTACTAGTACAAAGAGGCTTAATTACTTGTTAGAGATCAAATATATAATATTGACACTTTAACAAATTAAATGTTGATAGTTAAATCCTATTAAAAGAGAGATTTAGGAAATGAGAATGAATGTGTAGGTGAGGAAAACTTTTACTGTCCTTAGAGATTCTTCTACTAGACTAAGAATTAAATTCACATGAGACAGATTCACATGAGAAAATAAAATTTAATTTTGCACATACTGGAGGTTCACACAGACATGAAATTCCAAAGACAATCAGGCAAAACGAGGAATATATGTCATCGTAAACAAAGAGAAGGGGTAAGGGTCCAGGACTTCAAAAGGAAGGAATGCAATTCACAGAAAGATGTAAAAGAGTACATGTTTGATAAACAAATGTTTGCGGAGACATGCAGAAACAATGAGACAGAGAAGACTTTGATCAAACAGGCCTTGCTAGGTTCCTCCCTATCTACCATACCTAGTTCGTACTATAACATAGTTATCTATGGTGACATGGTGATGGCTCTCTTCAGGGAGTAGGTCCTTTATTTATGTATTTGTTGCTGTTGCTGTTTTGTAAACATGTCCTCAGGAATAAATATTTCATAATAGTGTCCTGTATATTGTACCAAAGCATAAGCAAGAAAAGAAAAAAATACATAGAACGCAGAATTCTATCAGAATTAAAAATGTTTATGTGCCAAAAGATATTAACCAGAAAGAAAAAAGATAAGTATAAAATACTTACAAAGATAAGTATAAAATACTTACATCTTTTAAGTTTTTATTTAAATTCCAGTTAGTTAATATACAATGTAATATTAGTTTCAGGTGTACGATACAGTGACTCAACACTTCCATACATCACCTGGTGCTCATCAAAACAGGTGGTGCCCTTCTTAATCTTCATTACGTATTTAACCCATTACCGGACCCATGTCCCTTCTGGTAACCATCATTTTGTTCTCCATAGTTAAGAGCCTATTTTTTTTTATTTCTCCCCCTCTTTTTGTCCCCCTTTTTTGCTCATTTGTTTCACATCTTAAATTTTTTTTAGGCAGCTGCGGGGGAAGTGTCAAAGTTTCTTTCTGAGTCTTCTCTGCCTTGATTATTTTCAGCTAAGCATTGTCTGCAAGACAATGGGGGCCATCTTGGGGCTGCCTGCTCTTGGCCCCCACAAATGGATTCAGAATTTCCTGATTTCTATGGCACACAAACACAAATACACACAAAACACTCAGTGTCCTTTCCTGTTTGGGTGGAGAAAATAATTTTCACAAAGAATAAAGGAAGTTATTAAAAACATTGTCTGAAACTAGCACTCAAAATTCTATTTACTTATCTATAACAGAAGAAAAAAAGTGTGAAAACACATCAGTACAAACTATCCTGACTGTGTACTAATGTCAGAATCTGGAAAGTATTTTCACTAAATATAAGACTAGCATGCCAAAAATGATAGTTAAATTAAATGATTTACACATACTTCTCTATAAAACAAGATATAACTTTAAGCCTAGAAAAAGATAAAAAGAGGTCTTGTCATTTCAAATGCTAAAATATAGTGAGAGTAGGCAAAAGTGCCGTAAAGATTTTAGGAAATGATGGACTGCAAAATTCAAAGCTGTATGGAGACAACAATAATTTGAATTGACACAGTGCTGAAAAGCATACATTTTAGAATTTCAGAGTGCAGAGAAATATTATAAAGACTACTCTCAAGATTTTTCTTGGGAAATTGACGTCACTTAAAATTTTATACCCAATCTCTCTTATTGTTTGAAGGCCACTAAGTTGCATATTCAGATATTTAAGACCAGGAGAAGTGAGCATTTTTTCTAACCTTTAAAAAATGTTTAAATCCTAGAGATTGAGAGAAAATTGAGAGTCTATAGTAGGCAGTTTCTAAGAAGGTCCCCGATGATCCTTGCTTCCTGGCATTTAGGTCCTTGTGCAATCTCTTCCCATTGAGTGTACACAGGTTTTACTGACACACTTCTAATGAAAATAATATGACAGATGTAATGTTATGTCATTTATCAAGATTGGGCTAAAAAAGACTGTGGCTTCCATATTGGCAATTCTCTAAATCTCTCTTGGAGCATTCATGCGAGAGGAAATAAGTTGTCATTTTGTGAGGAGATCTCCAGCTATGGAGAGGCCCAGGGGGTACAGTAAAGAAATGATGTCTCGAGTCCAAAAGCCTGGAAGGAACAGACACATGCCAATAGCCATGGGAGTGACTTTGGAAGCCAAGTCTGGCTACTGTCAATCTTCCAAGGGATGCAGCACTGGCCAACAGCTTGACTGCAAAATTGTAAGAGACATTGAGCTAAATGTACCTGGCTGAGTTACACTCAGATTCCTTGTTCACACACAGTACAGACAATGAGTACTTGTTTTAAAGCTGTTAAGCTTTGGAATAATTTGCTACTCAACAGTAGATGACTAATACAGGGTCCATAAGGGACTCGTAACTGTGATTGGTTTTGATGAAGATATTTGATAGTAAACATTAAAACCAGTAAAATAACACTAAGCCTGATTTGCAGTTACAACTATAATTAAAGAATTAAATTTAAATATTTCTTGGGGCACCTGGGTGGCTCAGTCGGTTAAGTGTCAGACTTTGGCTTAGGTCATGATCTCAGGGTTCGTGAGCTCAAGCCCCGAGTAGGGTTCTGTGCTGACAGCTGAGAGCCTGGAGCCTGCTTCAGATTCTGTGTCTCCCTCTCTCTCTGCTCCTTCCCCACTCACCCTCTTTCTCTCTCTCTCTTTCAAAAATAAATAAACATAAATAAATAAATAAGTTCTTTTAATGTACGTACTATAATCTTGCCCTGTATGCTATGCTTACAGATTATATGTTGAGATACAAATTTTAATTACTTAAAAGGTTCTCTTTAGCTTATGATTATATAAAAATTGAATTCTTTCTACTTTAATGAGCAGTTTTCGTCTTTACACATGTACTTTGTTCTGGAGAGATTTTCTACTTTACTACTTGTTTTTGAACACGCTACAAACAGGCTTATAATATTTATATACAAACATATTTAATAACAAACAGGCACATAAATATTTATAATGGGACAATATTTGAATTTGGTCACATAATATGAACTTCAAATTTGAGGCTAGCAATAATGACATTTGGAAAAGTACAGCCTCCATATCTTTTAAATTAAAGTATGTTGTAATAATTTAGTATTTTACATGGAAAGATATCAAGCATATTGAATTGCTGCTGTTCTGTTAGTATATATAAATAACTCAGTATAATAACACATTTTTTCAAGATTCTAAAATACACAATATAAAAACCCAATGGATTTTAAGAATTTGTGTGCCAGTTTTCTCCCATAAAATAATAAACCCAAGGATTATAGGCCTACACAAAACATATATGACAATAATTCTGCATTACATGGAGTTTCATGTAATAGCTCTATTTAAGCTTTTTAGGGTGAATTGAGGACTGTCATGCAGCATATAGTTTTAAGCCTGCACTAACTCAAATTATTTGCTAATTTATAGCAGATAATCACTTGCATAACATGTATTTTTACCAATACATTTTGTGTTTGCTATTCTGCTGAGCATTAAAGGAATTAGAAAAATATTTACTCTTATATGGCTTATTTGCAATTAAAGAATTACATACTATTTAAATATCCATCAGAATTTAATTCTTTTTAACTGACAAAATGTATTACATTATATAAATATACACCTATTTATATAGCCATTTTATCATTGATAGACATTTCAGCTTTTCAAGTTTCTAGATATTATGAATAATACTGCTTTGAAAATTCTTGTACATGAATTTCGGGACCCATTTATAAGCATTCTGCTGTATGTAAGCCTAGGAGTAAAAAAGCTAAGTTAGAAGATCAGCTTAAGTAGATACCGCCAAAACGATTTCCAAAGTCATTGTATTCATTTACACTCCCACCAGCATTTATGACACCATTTGATTCTAACCCTTGTCAATATTTGGTGTTGTCAGTTTTATTAATTGTAGTCATTCTTTTGAGTATAAGGTGGCATCTCATTTTGGTTTTAATTTACACTTGCTTCATTATTAATGAGGTTGAAACACTTTCATATAATTTGTAATTGGTTGGGCATTAGGCTTTGTGTGTATGTATATATATATGGGGCTAAGAGGGGAAGACTGTTATCTTCTTTTCCCAATTGATTTACGGAAATTCTTTATGTAACCTTGTTATATGTTCTTTCTTTTATATGTATTGTTAATGCTTTCTTTGATTTTGTAACTAGTCACTCACTTAATGGTTTTTTTGATGAACAGATTCTTTTAATTCAATGTACTATAGTTTAACATTCTTTCCCATTATCATTTTTTTCCTATATAAGAAAAATTTGCCTTATCTAAGGCCATGATTAATTTCCCATTTTATCTTTTAGAACAGTGGTTCTCAAAGAGGCATGATTTCACACATAAACCTACATACACATTCCTTGGAGACATTTGGCAGCATCTGGAGACATTTTTTTTTACTATTACAACCAGGGATTTGTGCTATTGACAGATATCTAATGTATTGAGCTCAGAAATGATACTAAACCTCTTATAAAGCACACAGCAGTCCAACAACAAATAATTATCAAGTACAAAATATAAATAATGCCACTATTGAGAAATCCTAAAGTTCTGTTTTTCACCTTTCACAATATACATTTTTTAAAAAAATATAGATATCTCTCTATATATGGATATATATATATATATATTTATGTATATGGATATCTATCTATCTATCTACCTACCTATATATATATATATATATGGATATCTATATATATATGGGTATCATGCTATGTTTGGATATTTTTTGCTTCCCCCTATGAATATGTTGTCATTTACTAAGATCATCCTTTCTCCACTTTTCTGAAGTTTCAACTTTGTCTTAAACCAAATGTCTGTATCTTAGTAGGGGGCTGTCTCTGAACTCCTCAATTTTTTTCTATTTCTCTATTTTTCCAAGTCTATATCAATGACACTGTCTTAATTTCAATAACTTTATAAAAATATTTTATATGTGGTAGTGTCTCCAAACTTCTTTCACTCCTCCTCCTTCTTTCCTTCTTCTTTCTTTTCTCCTTCACCCTTTGTTTCCTCTTCTCCTGCCTCTCCCTTCTTCTTGAATGTCTTTATTTCTTTCAATTACTTGAGTGTGAATTGTAACATCAGTCTGTCACTTTCCTCCAAGAAAGTTGGGATTGCAATTGGCCTTGTACTGATTCCATAGATCAAATAAGAGAAGTTGATGTATTTCACTAAGAATCTTTCCATGTATATGGTATTTATCTTCTTCAATTTCTCCCAGAAATGCTTTAGAGTTTTCTTTGTCATGGGCTTGTATGTCTTTGTTCTTCCTATTTACAGATCTTTGAAATTTAAAACATTATATTGTAAACATCATCATTTGCCTTTGCAGCTGTTACTTGTGTTATGTTAGTATATAAAAATATAGTTCACTTTTATACTGACTTTATATCTAGTTATCTTACAAAAAATGCTTATTAATTCTGACACTTCACCTGTAGGTTCTTTTTGGTTTTCTTGGTATACAACCATCAAGACAAGATAGTTAACACTAAAAGTGCTATTCCTTCCTTTTTGAACATCATCTCTTTTTCTCTTTAGTGTCTTGTTGTAGATTAAAGGTTCTGATCACCTTTTTCAGTTTGTGTAGAGGGAGTGGTTTCCCCACACCACCAAGCAGTTTAGTTTCAGAAAAAGTATGAAGCTTCCATACCCTCTCCAAGCATACATTCTCCTGAAGTCTCCACATGCTCACTAACTCAAAAGTTCTCTGAACTCCATCCGATTTGGTTTTTATGGAGACTTTATTACATAGGCATGGTTGATTAGATCATTGGTCATTGGTGATTGATTCAACCTCGGGCCACAGAAATGCTAAAATTTTAGGAGCTCTATCCTAGAGATGGGAGGAAGACCAAATATATACTTCTCTAAAAACCACACTATGACATAACTAGTAGAATTTTGAATAGAAACAAGAATGGTCACCTTTGTCTTGTTCTTGATATCAAGTAGAAAGATTTAAGTATTTTTACTTAAATTTTTACTCAAATTAGTTATTTGTTTGACTATGTTGTATATAATTAAATGATTTTTCTGGACAAAATTGAACTGTTTTATATTAAGCTTTTTGACGATGGATTTCTTTGATAGCTTCAAAAGTATTTGTGAACTTATGTGTATTTCTTCTGATGTCACATTTGCTGTACAAATTATCTTAATATGACAGAATGAGTTGAATATGTTTCCTTTTTTTGCTCTTCTATGATAGGGTTTATGTTTGATTGATCTTATTATTACTTCTTAATGTTTGTTTGAAATCATGAGTGAAATTATTTATGAATTCTTTATGAGATTTTTTTAAGTTTCACTTTCTTTAATAGGTATTGGATTAACCATACTTTTTTTTTTTGTTAGTCCTGTTTTTTTAGGAATGAACAGTTTTATTTAATTTTCAAATTGTAAGTGTAAAGTTGTTCAATATATCCACTCATAATTTTAATGACTATAGTATCTGTAGTAATGCTTCTTTTTTCTTTAATATTAATCACTCTTGTCAGCAGTTTATCAATTTTTTCAGTCTTTTCAAAACATCTACTCTCTCTGTTATACATTTGTCATCTATTATACATTTCTGGGTTTATCTTTATTAGGCTATCTCTCTCTTTTTATTTTTTATTTTTTGGTTTTTAACTTATTCAGAGAAATGCTTAAATAGTGGATTTTTATACTTTCTTACATGTACTTAAGGATATAAATTTCTTCTTAAGCACAGTTTATCCACTTTTACTAATTGCTATTGTAATATCTTCTTTGATCCAACAGTTATTTAGTAATGTGTAGATTAACTTACAAACTTCTAAAAAATCATCCTCTTGCACTTTTTTTGTAGTTCAATTCCATTATGAACAGCGGACATATTCTCGAAGATTTCAACATAAAAATTGTTGAAATTTCCTTTATAGATTTGGGAGAAACAATACGCATTTGAGTTTAGTATTCTATATATGGCAATTAGGCTTTGAAAGCCAAGAGGAAAACTCTAATTATAAGTCTTTCTGTGATATTGATAACGCTCTACACCCACATCTGAAGTGACGGGTACTGTGCGTACTTTCTGTCGTTAACTATTCAATTCTGTCTCTGTAGGTGAAAGTAGCTATAGACGGTATATAAATCAACGAGCAAGACTACGTTCCACAAAACTTTCCAAAAAGTGCTATTTGATTTTCATATACTTTTCATTTTCATAAAATATTATTTTTATTTTTTCCAACATATACAAATATAAATACCATTCTTGAGGCACCTGGGTGGCTCATTCAGTTAAGCTCAGGTCGTGATCTCATAGGTCGTGTCTGTGCTGACAGCTCAGAGCCTGGAGCCTGCGTAAGATTCTGTGTCTCCCTCTCTCTCTGCCCCTTCCTCCCTCCCTCTCTCTCTCTCTCTCTCTCTCAAAATTGAATAAACATTAAAAAAATTTAAAAATATAGATATGATTCCTAACTTGTGGGTCATACAAAAATAGTGCTGCTTAGAAATGACCCATTGTTTGTAGCTTGTCAATTCCTGATCTATATCCTTACCTACTTTTGTCTGTTCTGTAAATTACTAGAAAGCCAATTTAAAACTTTTGTTATGATTTTTAATTTATCTATTTTTCCTTTAATTTTGTTGGATTTAGCTTCATAAATTTTAAGGCTATATCATAGATACCTAAAAATTTAGACTTATATCTCGCTTGGTTGATCCTTTTACCGTTACAAAGTGTTTCCTTTACTAATGCTTTTGCCTTATGTTGTGTTGCTCTGATATTATTATAGCTAAACCACCTTCATTTTCATTCGTATTTACATGGAACTTTATTCTATACTTTTTAGTCTTTCTCTATTCATATTTTATACTATTTTGTATGCATTATATAGTTGAACTTTGTTTTGTGAAATATATTTTGACAGTGCTTAGAGTGTTATTCTTACTATATTGGAACTATTTTCTTGTTTTACATTTAATGTAAAAAATGATGCATTTAAGTCCGAATTTGAATTTACTACTATTGTTTTGCTATTTGCACCAGTCACTTATGTCCGTTTTTTTTCTCTTTGATTACTATCTTTTGTGTTATTAAAGTACTTTATAGATCTATAGTCTCCTCTTTTACTTTAGGTTATTTTATTCTTCAAAACAAAAATCTTTGAATTAGAGCACTCTAACATAAATCAGTATAGCTTTTTAACATCCCAGACAATGCAAATTCATTAGAAGCTTTAACTCATTTCTTTAAAGATATTTATTTCGTTTTCTTTCTTCCATTGTTTCTGCTAAACAGATACTTCTCAATCTTATTGTTAGTCTGTTAAATATGTCTTTTTTTTTAAATCTGACTGCTTAGTTTCTCTGTCTTTGGTTTTTTGTATTTTTATTGTGATGTGTTTAGATATGTTTTCTTTGTATTTATCCCACTTGGGGTTTATTGAGATTTTGAATCTGTGGTTTAATGTATTTCATCACTTTCAAAAAATTTGGGCTAGTTTCTTTTCTTTTCTCATATTGCCACTGCACATATACTTGCTTCCATCCTTCTGGGTTTCCAAACAAATGTTAATACTATGTTTCTTATATTAAACTTCTTTTTTATGTATTTCACATCCATGCCACCATCAGAAAATTGTCCATCATCATATATTCTTATACTATAATCTTTTCCCCTGTTTCTAATATGTTGCTAAACCTTTTCTTCAACCTTTAATTACTTTTTTCCCAGTTTAAGAATTATCACTTGAGGGGCACCTGGGTGGCTCAGTCAGTTAAGCATCTGACTCTTGATCTTGGCTGAGGTCATGATCTCACAGTTTGTGAGTTCGAGCCCCACTTTGGGCTCTGCACTGACAGTGTGGGCCCTGCTTGGAATTCTCTCTCCCTCTCTCTTTCCCCTACCCCACTTGTACTCTCACTCTCTCTCTCTCTCTGTCTCAAAATAAATAAATAAACTAAAAAAATTATTACTTGACATTTTTTTAAGTTCAGTCATGAACATTACATTTTGACTGCATTTTCTGTTTTTTTTTAATTTTATTTTTTTTTAAATGTTTATTTTGAGAAAGATCTTGCACACAAGCTGGGATAACGCAGAGAAAGAGGGAGTGAGAGAGAATCCAAAGCAGGTTCCATGCTGTCGGCACAGAGCCTGACACAGTGCTCAATTCCACAAACCACTAGATCATGATCTGAGTCAAAATCAAGAGCTGGCACTTACAGACTGAGACACCCAGGTTCCCCAACTCTGTTTTCTTTATATATTAAGTACATTTTAAAATAAGTGTTTGATAATTTGAATATTGAGATTACCTGAACATCTATTTGTTCTTTTATGTTTTATAAATTTGGTCCCATCTCCTACCATTCCTGAAAATTGTTTTATTGTGTGCTGAGCACGGTGCATGAAAATGTAGTTAATTTGAAGATGAGCTGAATTGTCATCTTCCAAAGAGTATTTACTTTTGCTTATGGAAAGCAATTAGAGTAGGGATATTTCTATCTTCCTATTTCAATCTGAAGTAAAATTGTTTTGAAAGTTGCTCTATTTCTTATCTGTGACTTCTCCTACTATGTTTTTATAGGAAACTGTGTTTACTTGGGATTTTGAGTAAGACTTTTCTACCTTGGCTTAATCTCTCATATTTATATACCCAGGCTCACGTGCCATTTTATTTTATTTATTTTTATTAATTTTTTGTTATTTTTTAAATTTTATTTATTTTTGAGTGACAGAGAGACAGAGTACAAGTGGGGGAGGGGCAGAGAGAGGGAGACACAGAATCTGAAGCAGGTTCCAGGTTGTGAGCTGTCAACACAGATCCTGACACAGGGCTTGAACCCACAAACCAGGAGATCACTACCTGAGCCAAAGTTGGACGCTTAACCAACTGAGCCACCCAGGAACCCCTCATGTGCCATTATGGCTATTATTTCCTGATTGTTTCTTACTTTCTTGGATGCTTATGAATTGGACAATGTCTTGAGGAAAAAGGTAGTGTAGAAAGTTGTAACCACTTCTATGTACTTCCTTTCTCTCAAAAATGAAGGGAAAAAAAAAAATCAAGTGCAGCCAGCACTTGAAAGTAGTCATGAACAGTAAGTTTGTCTCTGTCCTTAGAGGCTGTTGAGAGCTCAACTAAGTTTCTGAGTCCCTGTGTACTACTTACCTTATGTTCAACTTTTTAGCCTCTTATACTATGCCATATTTAATCAAACTTTATGTTCAACATTTAACCTCTAAATTCTATGCCATATTTGACTGACAAGTACATGAAGGAAAATTGCCACAGGATGCTGGGCTCACTGAAGTCTGTTTTCTTACTCTTTGGGACCCTAGTTTCTCAAGTCCTGACTTGCCTGCTTTCTTCATGCCTAAAACATGTACTTTTGTAAATTTTTCTATGTTTTTGTATTTGTACAAGGGGAGAAAGAATGATATTATCTATTCTTAGGAGGAAACCCAGTGGTTTTGCCATATAAGTCTACTATATATAAGTCAACTACACTATTCAACCAACAGATTGAACAGATTTAACAATTTCCAATTTCTTTCTATGGTATAAAAGGAAAACTCCATTAAAAGAAATAAAAATTCATGGGCAACTTTTTTTTCATTTTTTAATTTATTTTATTTTATTTATTTATTTGAGAGAGAGAACACACAAGTGAGGAAGGAGCACAGAGAGAGAAAGGAAGAGAGAGAGAATCCCAAGCAGGCTACACACCACCAGTGCAGAGCCTGATACAGGGCTCAAACTCACAACCATGAGAATGTGACCCAAGACAAAATTTGATAGTTAATGGACTGGGCCACCCAGGTGCCCTTATGGGCAAGTTTTTAAACCCATTCTCTAAACTTACCTTTGTACTTTCCAGAAAATAAATAGGGAAAGTAAATTTCTATCAACCCTGAGACCCAAGAAATAAAAACTGACCCTAAAGAGAATCTGGGAGAATTTAAAACTAAGCTAGTGCTGGTGGCACTAGCTAAGGAAGCTGACAATGGCCGAAATCTCCTCTATTGGTTCTGTAGGCAGGCTTTCTAGAAGGCAAGCTACCTACTAGAATTCTTCTGCACCAGTATTGATTGTAACTGGGCTGGGACAATCTAGAGACCATGATTGTTCTCTAGTACCAGATAAATGTATTTTTATTCAAGTATGAATGAACAAAATGTGTCTTGAGGATCATGTATTAAAATTAGATATTATTATTGTTGTTATTGTTTCTTCACAAATGCATGCACTATACGATGTAAAAGTAGCCTAATATTTACTCTTTATTTCACCATCACAGAATATAGCTGTGATGAGAAATATCAGCCAATAATTGAATCAATGTGGTCAGAGGCAGTAAAAATGAGATGTGATCCTTTGTAGTATTGTATCAGTATGTAAAAATATGAAACTTGAGAAATATCAACACTATAGAAGAAAATTTAAAATGGCAGGAACATGGAGCATGCCTTAGGACTTTACATAAGCTATTTCCTCTGTGCAGACATTTCCATTCATAGTTATCCATGTGGCTTATTCCTGTACCTCCTTCAGATTTGTGCCCAGATATCAAAAAGGCCCAATTTGAGTATAATAATAGTCACTGTCACAATATTTTTAGACTCTAACACTTCATAACTGAGAGTGTACCAAATATACACAAGTCCAGAAAGCTTTGAAAAATATAAATAAATAAATAAATAAATAAAAGATGAGCACTGGAAAAAAAATAACTTAAGAAAACATGCATGTAACAACTTCCTTTAGTCTTTCTTATACCCTTCTCCAATAAACTGGGACTCTATATCTCATGTACTTATAAAAGGAAAACATTAAAAGCAATTGTAGCTAAGCTTCAGTCTGATATTAATTCTGGGAAACAGGAATTTAAATGAAGTTCACTATACAGAATGGGTACTGTGAGGAGTAAGTTGATAATTTAAATTCTAACAAAATTTGGGTCTCACATTAATTGCAGTGAGTTTCTGAATCCAATGTGATCTTTTTATTGATTCCTCAGTCTAAAAGTAGAATGCGATATTTGGTGCATAATAATACTCCCATACAGGCTACCTAACTTTCAGAGTCTAGCCAATTTGTGATAGGGAGGACACACTTGTGCTCATAATAATAAAAACAATCAAATGTTGCTATTTGCCATACCTAAGGGAATTAAAGATGTTTGCAACCTTCAAAACCTTGAAAGGAGAGCCTGGGTGGTTCAGTCGGTTAGGTGTCTGACTCTTGATTTCGGCTCAGGTCATGTGGGACTGACCCCCACGTTGGGCTCTGGGCTGAAAGTGCACAGCCTGCTTGGGATTTTCTCTCTCCATCTCTCTCTCTGCTCTTCCCTGACTGTCAAATATGTGCATCCTCTCTCTCTCTCTCAAAATAAATAAATAAACATTAAAAAAAAACTTGAAAGATGCCAGCCTTGTGATTCATCTTAACTACTTCGATTACTGTAAAATACTAATACATCTTTAATAATAAATTACTGTAGACTTATTTAATAAGTCCAACTGTGCCTGCTATCCAGATGTATTCTGCTTATTAGAGCATGCAAATATATGACTTGGCAACTAGTATGCTTTCATTGATCTAGCAATTACATTTTCAGTGGAACACAAATTAAAACAGAGTAGCTTACTTTCACCTGGCAGGAACGGCTTCTGAGATATTCTGCTTCTGGGATATTTCAGCCTTCTGGTTCTGTGCCATAATATAGTTTTCAGGAACGTTATTTGATTCACCATCCTGTAGGATGTCATACTATTCCACTAAATTACTGACATCATGTTGATGTCAACATGAATCTATAATAACCACAAGAACAGCACCAACAAATATTTCTTGTTACATATGTAATATACTCAGTTAATTCTTAGTATGAGCCTAATGAAAGAGTTAACATTATATTCTTAATTTTTTAATTGAGGAGGAAGTGTCACGGGGCTATTAAGTAACTTGCCCCCAGTCACATCTAAGAAGAGCTGAGTGGGATTCAGCCCCAGGCAGTCCAAGTCAAGCTGGACATTTATTCACTATGAATAACTAATAGTGGAGGCAGGATTAGCAAATTCCCATTATGCTGCAATAACAACGGACATGAGAGAAAAAGGAAAGTATATTTCTTGACAGTGTCAGTACTCTCAGTGGCCCTGAGCAAGTGAACTACTAGTTTTCTGTTACTGTGTGATACATTAACACAAACCTAAAAGCTTAAAACAACACAAACTTATTATCTGACAGTTTTGACAGGTGAAGAGTCTAAGAATGGCTTTCTGGATCTTCTGCTTGGGATCTCACCAGGCTCAAATGACAGAGCCCAAAGAGTTCTGTGATTCTCATCTAAGGCTCGGGGTCCTTTTCTTTTTCAGCAGAAGTCGTCTCTTTCAGCTGTATGTTTGAAGCCTTGTTTTCTTGCTAGGTGTCAGTAAGTCACCATTATTAAAGCCTAGAGGCCACCTACAATTCTTTGCCACATGGCCCCCCAACCTGGCCTTTGTTTTCTTTCAGGCCAACACATGAGCATCTGTCAGATATCCTCTCCATTCAGCTGAGGAAAATGCTTTATTTTTATGTTATAATTTATTTTATTTTTAATGTTTACATTTTGACCCTTTTCTAGTTTTTAATGGCTCTCTGATTAATGTAGGCCCATCCTTTCGCCATAGAATAGTAGTGAGATCTTATATTCACAACTTCCTTCAACACAAAGGGGGATTGATCATACTTCCCATAACTTGTGCGAATTCTGCACATCACAGAATGTCTGCAGTTTTTCTCTAAAGTGAAGGTTGTGTGGTTCCTTAAATCTGGATCCAAAAAAATTGTCCTACTCTTACCATGTACTCTATTTAAAAATTGTTCAGTATTTATTAAAATTCAGAGACCAAGAAATCAATTGAGCTGATCAAGAATCAGTAGCTCTACCACTCTTTCTTCATGACCTAAAAGGTTTAGTGCTGATGGAAGTGTTGATAGCAGATCAGTATCATGTAAAACACATGGATAAGTGTACAATAGCCAGTAATCTTGAAATTTGGAGTTAAAAAAATGTCTCCAGTGTCTGGGTAGCTCAGTAGGTTAAGCAACCGACTTCAGCTCAGGTCATGATCTCATGTTTTGTGGGTTTGACCCCCCCGTAGGGCTCTGTGCTGACAGCTCAGAGCCTGGAGCCTGCTTTGGATTCTGTGTCTCCCTCTCTCTCTGTCTCTCCCCCACTCATGCTCTGTTTCTCTCTGTCTCAATAATAAATAAACATTAATTTTTTTAATTAAAAAATGTCTCTTTATCAATGAATATTCTAATTTTGAAAAACAAAACAAAAAATAAAGTAAAAATAATAATTGCCTTTCAGAGAAAACTGAACATGCTGACTTGGGATACCCAATCCATCATGTTCTCAGTGCTTTTTGATCTGCTTAACTATACATTTGGGCATGACCAGAAGTTCTCCACCATTATGTACCAATATATATATGAAAGTCCTTACCAAGCCCTGAAGGTACAAGTGAGTTATATGAATAGGTTTATCACCCTCTCAGGATACACTCTCAGAGGATCTCCTCTTAAAGGACCTTTCCTCCCTCAACCTCAAACTGTAAGAGATAACTAATAACTGTAGGAGCAAAAATTAAAAATTACCACTATAAAACATAATATACACATGTTTTATTACATGTATCACTCTTAGGAGTGACCTTGACCTAGAATGAAAAAGGAAGAATCTCATAAAAAGCAGAATTTTGAACTCTACATTCACTAGGTTTAATTTTTTTTTTTTTTTACTGTTTTATTTAATTCTGAGAGAGACAGAGAGAGAGCAGGGGAGGGCAGAGAGAGAGGGAGACAAAGAATCCAAAATAGGCTCCAGGCTCTGAGCTGTCAGCATAAAGCTTGATGCGAGGCTCCCACGAACTGAACTGTGAGATCATGACCCGAGCTGAAGTCTGACACTTAACCAATTGAGCCACCCAGGCACCCCTACATTCACTAGATTTAAAAGGAGTGATGCCTGGAATAGGAATCTATGTTGATTCCTAAGCAATGTGTAATGGCTTGGTTGGATAGCTTGAAAATAAAAGATCAAGTAGTTGGTCATTAAACACAATATGGATGAATCCCACAAATACAATGTTGAACTAAAGAAGCTAAGTGCGCGCACACGCGCGCACACACACACACACACACACACACAAGAAAAGAAAAAAGAAAAAGAAATAAAAGAAAAAAAGAAAAACCAAATTATGGAAACGGCTCAAGTGTACATTGACTGAGGAATGGATAAACAAGACGTGATATATATATGTGTATATATATATTTTGTAATATATATATAATGTGATATGTTATATATATAGATGTGCCTGTGTGTGTATATGTATATATATATGTAATGAGATATTGCTCAACCATAAAAAGGACTGAAATTCTGCCATTTGCAACAACATGGATGGAGGTAGAGAGTATTATACTAAGCAAATAAGTCAGTCAGAGAAATACCATAAGATTTCACTCATATGTGGAATTTAAGAAACAAAACAAACAAACAAAGAAAAAAAAGAAAGGAAGGCAAACCAAGAAACAGACTCTTAACTATGGAGAACAAACTGATGGTTACCAGAGGGGAGATGGGTGGGTGAGTGGGTAAAATAGTTGATGGGAATTAAGGAGTGCACTTGCTGTGAGAAGCACAGGGTGATGTATGGAAGTGCTGAATCACTATATTGTACACCTAAAACTAATATAACACTGTGCATTAACTAACTGTAATTAAAATAAAAACTTAAAAATATATAAAATTAAAAAGAACTATTTGATTATATTCATAGAAAGTTCAAAACCACACAAAAATAATCTATGTTACAAGAAATCAAGAAGGTTGATACTCTTAATGAATATAGAAACTAGAAGAAAGTGTACTTGGGGCCTTCTGAAGTATGTGCAATGTTTTATTTTATGTTCTCAGTGCTGCTTGTACAGATGTGTTTAGTTTGTGAAAATTCATTGAACTGTGCCCAGATGGTTTGTGTAGTTTTATGATTGCATGATATTATCAAATAAAAAGCCAAATAATTTCAGTAAATAAATAATTAACCTCAAGAAATTTTTTGGAAGAAGCCTGTAGTTGGACCTCTAGGAGTGGGCCCAGAACATGAAAATATATCTGTTCTTATTGTAGAATAATATCTTAATAGTCAGGTTATGGGATAACAGATTTTTTAGATGTCAGTATGTTCTTTCCTATGTAGACCAGAACTTGCATAATAAGCTCATGATTAAAATGTGCATGATGACAGGAAAGAACTAAAAAAAATAATTGTCCTCTTCTCAAATGGCTTAGCCACAGACAGTAATGAATGTGCAGTTACCAGAAAAAATAATTAAATCTTTTACCAAAATATGTCTCCATATTTCAGGTGAACAACCAGCTTCATGGTGGTTTCATGATACTTCATTAGGGTCCTTCCATGGCTGGGGGTTGCGGTGAAGAATTTTTTTCTATCAGACAGAGATTTATTGTAGTGTGGATTTTGTTTTCAGACTATAAACATGCTTGTCATAAACCTGCAACTTTGGGTTAACTAAATCCTTCAAAAATTGTCATGCTACTCCTTCCATAAGCAATGTCTCCAGTTAAGAAATATACTTGAAATAAAAGAAACAATGCTTTGAAACCATTTATTCTGCTACTCCAGTGACAGAAGCAACAGTCGTTATTAAAAAATTAATGCTAATTCACCTGTAGTTCCAGGAGAGACAACATCCTTGCAACGTTAAGTTGGCTTTTGTGCACAATGATTCTTATAATGTAAACCTATGACAAATACACGTTGCTTTCCTTTCCTTAACCAAAATCTATGAAGAGATGAATCCAGAAAATAAAGGTAGAAGAAGGTTTTGGTATTTCTCATTCTTACTCCTAATATTATATCCCAAAATCTTGTTTACTGCACTGTAGGAAGATGGTTTATGGTGTTCCAAATATTTCTTTTTAATCCAGCAAAATAGGGTTTCTACAAGCCTATATTCTGAAGTCCCCTGGCAATTGAACAAAGTTACATATTTTAGTAGAATGACTGATCTGAGAAACAAGAAGAAGTGGAGATTTTGCTACAGAAATATGGGTAGAATCCAAGTAATACTCTGGTATGTTTCCATGTGATAACAGGCCCACTAATAAATATTAAATAAGACAATGTAGTAGGATCCACAGAGGCTCCAATAACAAAGGATGGATAACTTAGTTCAACTCACAAGTTAAAAAATAAAGAAATATGATCTGAGAATATTCTGACCAAAGATAAAATTATACGAAATAGAAATTAGAGAAAAAGCAATGACAAGTTTCCTTCCTATGATCATTTGCAGCATTGTTTACACTTACTATACTTTCTTTCTCTCACTTTTGTCCACTATTAAACACAGAGTGTATTAGCTGAATTTGTCCATGGATCACAGAACATTGAGATGCTATAATGACAGAGCAACCCAAGAAATAGACATAACCCAGAAAACACCCGCATCATCTTTCAAAGTGGTGGCCAAAAATCACTTTTGGTTTTTTCCTATCGTAAATGGAATAAGATTTTTTTTTTCAATTGTCACACACATTGTGTAAAACAGGAACATTTCAGGTATTATATATACAGAAAAAAGAGTGGGTTAGTATTTGCCTAAGACTTTGGACAGGTAAGGTATGTAAGATAATTTCTATTGTTTTTCCCTGCTTATTACCCCTTCTTCTCCTGGGAACAGATCCCAATTTTCTACAATAACAGGCAGAGGCAGTATGTGATGCAGACTGGCTCAATCAAAATAGCTCATGCCCCTGACACTCAGATAATATGCACTTCTGTGAATATTAATCTATCATAAAGAGGCTGAAGATATATTAAATTACATTATTTTAAGGCTTCACCCTAGTGAGACTGCCTTTAACTCTGCTGTCATTCCCAGTGATGCCCTAAGCTATCTATCTTCAGACTTGAATATTTTGCTTTAACTATTTCACTCTCCTTTATATAAATTCTCTTTCATTTGTTTAAGTTAGTTGAATCTGAGTCTTTCTTTGGTTATTGTTAATCTTGGAAACCAAGAGCATTAGTGCTACTAAATTAGAGTCACAACCACAGCAATTTGACTTTCATTTTTGATCAAGACTTTTACCAGCTATTAGTTTGTCAAACATTCAAGAAAGCAAAAGAATTCTCAGACACACAAGTCTCACTGAAAGTTATTTCTGTTTCACTGAGAGATGAATCAAAATTTGGTGTCACTGATAGTGGTAATTATGTTGCAGAAATTTTGGTCTCCAACATCAGAAACTATTTAAAGTACTGAAATAAGCAGATATGGTTTAAATATGAACTACAGTTCTAGGACAATAACTATAGTTATTGAATAAAACCTATTTTACTAGAAACTTTCCAGGAGCCTGGATTAGTGGTTAGAAGAAATAAAGTGATTAATTAAATGCATTAAATGTAGAGATGAAAATATTATTAATATTGCCATTATAGAGGAATGATGGGGTACTTTGTGCATAAATTCTTACCTAGAAGTAAAAAAAAAAAAAAGTCTTTCTGAAGGCCCGCACAATTTTAGGCACACAGTAGGTGCTTGTTATATGTTTTCAAATTGTGGGAATGAGTTCATAGAAATTAAACCTTGAAAGATTTTCTTCAGTTAGATACAATAAAAAATATCTGAGATAAAAGATTAATTAGATTATCTAGGACAATTAGATTAAACAATATAAATTTAGAAGACAAATAATAATATTGGGAAAATAGTCATAGGTAATTTAGTAAAAAATAGGTATTTTTAAAAATATAAGATTATGTAATCTTTTCCCCCTCCAGACATTCATTGAAAAACAGGCAAAGGATTTCATGCTAAAAGATAGTAAAAATACAACTGATAGATATTTGGAAAATGTTCTTTCTCTATGTTCTCTGATGTTCTAATAGTGTCAGAACAAGAAAACGCAAATTAAGCCAAAAATGAGATACCATTTTAAACACTTTTTAAGGGGCACCTGGGTGGCTCAGTTGGTTAAGCGGCCGACTTAGGTTCAGGTCATGATCTGACAGTCTGTGAGTTTGAGCCCCGCATCTGGCTCTGTGCTGACAGCTCAGAACCTGGAACCTGCTTCAGATTCTGTGTCTCCCTCTCTCTCTGCCCCTCCCCCACTGGAGCTCTGTCTCTCTGTCTCTCTCTCTCTCTCTCTCAAAAATAAGTAAACATTAAAAAAAAATAAAAAAAAAAACAAATAAATAAACACTTTTTAAAATAAATGCGCACAGTAATGAAAAGCCAGCAGTCTTTTGGAAAGGTTTTAGAGATTTAAGAAGCATCTTTTCTCATTCCCTTCCCCTAGGCCTCTTGTTCTGAGCAGTAGCTAAGCGCAATTTATTCTGTTTCCTAAAGTCTTTCTCCAATCTCTACTCCTCTCCACTGCCCCCAGCTGCCACTTCAGCTCAGTTTAACATCATAGCTACCTAAGTTCCAATTACCTTCTATTTTGTCCCTCAGCCTCCAGTCTTATTCCCCTTAATACATTCTCCTTATTCTGCCACAGAGCAAATTAGATCATGCCGCTCCTTGCTATTTTAATACCATCCCTTTTCCTTACTTAAAATCAAACTGATTAATATGTTTTTGAGTAATCATTTACTTTTGTGTTCCTGTTCAATTATTTATCCAATTTCATTTTCCCTTTTCCCTGTCCTTCAATACCATATCCTATTCTAAAACTCCCAAATTAAATTCCAGACACCTTCACTTCCCATCACCCCATTTTCTAACCTCTTGAGGTTGGCCCAGGTTTCTTTTGGCAAACCATGCTTCCTTTAACCTGACAAACCTCTAAGCATCCTAGATAGAGATTCAGTTTTGATATCAGTCACTCACCCATCAATACCACTAGTTCCTTTCTAGTAAACTATGGAAACCTATAATTGGCCTATGACAGTCACTTTCATTTGGTTACATTTATCCCAAATCAAGTGTAGATTTTAAAACCACATCAAAGTTCACTTTGATTTACCATTTAAAAATGATTCAAACCCCCCCCTTTAAAGCATTTAGTATTTTTGTTTTCCTTTAGTGATTTCTCTACAAATCTAATCTTTTCTTATCTGTACAGTTCATGTTATCATTTCTGCTCTTTTTGCTTTTTGCCTTCTTATGATTTTTCTTTAATTAAAGACATACTTTTAAAATTTAAATAATTTTTTCAGCATGTAAGCAATTTTACCAGGTCATACCCTGAAAATGCCAAATAGTTATAGTTTATTCAGAAACCATAGATATTTTTGACCATATAATACTTGCAAAGAAGCATCTAAAAACTTCATGTCCTTTTCTATGGCATATGTTAACATAATTTTAAATAAAAAGAGACATTTCATGAACATCAACTTATTTCCCCAAATATACTGAAAAGTTCAAGAACATACTGACATTACATTTTATCGGTATTCATAGAAATAGGTGACATAATTTAACAATGTAAAACCTGGTCTATTTCCTATTTTCCCCGTTGGATATAATATCACTAGTTTTATTCTAACATTATTCAGAATAATCATTCATGAAAAGTATCCACAAAAAAGACTGCAATAGAAGACTATCCACATCCACATCTATTCTAACATACACAATTTTCTCCCCTTTTTATTTAGTAGAAAAGATTTGATTTAAAGGAGAATAAAATATGATCTCACTGTTTGTGAGTTCAACCCTGCATCTGGCTTTGTGCTGATGGCATGATGCCTGCTTGGGATTCTGTCTCTCATTCTCTCTGCCCTCCACAGCTTGTGTTCTCTCTATCTCTCTCAAAATAAATAAATAAACTTAAAAAAATAAAATAAAGAAGAATGAAATATATCATTTGTCTGCTAAATACATCAAGTTCATATTCTGAGGAGCATGAGCTTTTAAAGAACATAAAAATTTCTTCTGAAATGTTCTATGGAGAATACTATCAGCTGAATTTTCCCCAGAAATATCCCTATAATATTCTACTTTCATTGAGAGGAATTTTGAATGCTGAGGAAAAAAATGTTTAAATAAAAAATAAAGAGAAATGCATGGTTAAGATTCCATTTGGGTTTAAAATGTTAGGTACTGCATAGTAATCCTGTGGTACTGGATCCATTAGGAAACATGGGTGTGGAGGATGAAGAAAGGGCCATTAAGATTATTTCCATTTCACAAGTAAAGCAATGGAATCTTGGAGGGCTTTCATCCACCATAGAGTTAGCTAAGTATAGAAGCAATATTCAAACCTAGATCTGTCTAGTTCTCTAGCCTGTGATTTGAAACAACACATACTCCCCACCACTGATTACACATGTAGCAATTTTATTGTAATACTTGATTTACAAATCTTATGCAGCATATTTTATAACTGCATTACTCTACTATAAAGAGATAGTCAATGTTTAGGTAATTACTTCAAGTTAACACTTAATTATATTAGAATGACTAATAGGAATTCAAAATAAATAATTAATCAAAAATCTCTAACACTGCACTGTCTAACCAGTGTGTCCAGACACAATGCTGGTTCACAGGCAGAGGATGAACAAGGAAATGGGGTCCTGGAGGCACCCTGCTGCCTAACATTTACCTGTTGTTGCTATATGATAAGGAAATGTACAGATTTGGGACTGGAAAGAGCTGTTTGGTAGGAAGGTCACTCAGGGGATTTGGGAAACAGGCTATTGACCAACCAGAGTAGGAAAATTTTAATATTTTTAAAAAATTTTTAATAAATTAATTTTTTAATGTTTATTTTTGAGAGAGAGAGATAGAGAGACAGAGAGAGAGACAGAGAGACAGAATGTGAGCTGGGGAAGGGGCAGAGAGAGGGAGACACAGAATCTGAAGGAGGCTCCAGGCTCTGAGCTGTCAGCACAGAGCCTGTTGCAGGGCTCAATCCCACAAACCATGAGATCGTGACCTGAGCCAAAGTCAGACACTTAAACAACTGAGTCACACAGGTGCCTCTAGAATTTTAATATTTTAGTAAATAATGTGCCCATTGAAAAAGCATGCTGAATCTTTATCAGCCTGGTTTTAGGTACATTGAGATACTGATCCTCTCAGTATCTCAGGGTGGTCCAGTAGGGCCTGAGTAGCCAGTTGCTTTATGCTTGTAGCCCCTGTTGTAGTCTCCTGTAGGCACAAGTAGCCTAAGTCAGGAAACTCACTGGGCCATAGTAATGTTATTTTTTTATGTCTAGCCTAATGGCATAATCTGTGAAGAACTTTTTTTAAGTCAAAGTGGAAATGTGTCACCCACTACTTTATGCAATCATTACTTTTTAGCTAAATTAAGTAAGGTGCTTTATTATATTTATCTGTATGTAGCATCCTTGTTGCTATTGTTTATTAACCAGAGTAACAGGTGAGGCCAGAAGCTTAGTTTCAAAATTCAGCATCCATAAAGTACTTTGTGAATGTACAATATAATTTTAATTCCTTTAAAGTTATATATTGTCTCATCAGTAAAAGAATGGGATTGTAAGAGATTTATTCATCCAACTAACAATGATGTGTTGAGTTTTTGCAAATCTTTAAAATAGTCTGTCTCTGTGGAATCAGAAACTTACGCATTTTGAAAAGAGAGCTAACTGTAAAAGAAGAAGTTGAAAAAAAAATTCAAAATCATATGTTAACAAATTTTCTTAAGTGAGGTGGATTATTATTGGTGAAACAGATGAATAAAGGAATCCAAGTGCAGGAGTCAAGCGTAACTCAGGTTTCCACTTAAGTTTTCACATGTAGTCACCAAAACAAATAATTTCATCTATATAATCTTCAATTTCCTTAGAAGATATTTGGAAAAGATACATCAGATAAAGGGTTAGTATCCAAAATCGATAAAGAACTTATGAAACTCAACACCTGAAAAACAAATAACCCAGGAAAGAAATGGGCAAAAGACATGATTAGACAGTTTTCAAAGAAGATATGGCTAACAGACACATGAAAAAATGCTCATCATCACTCCTTATCAGGGAAATACGAATCAAGACCACAATGAGATACCACCTCATACCAGCTAAAATGGCTAAAATTAACAACTCAGGCAACGACAAATGTTGGCAAGATGCAGAGAAAGAGGAACTCTTTTGCACTGCTGGTGGAACTGCAAACTGGTGCAGCCCCTCTGGAAAACAGTATGGAAAGCCCTCAAAAAGTTAAAAATAGACTATAGAACTACCCTATGACCCAGCAACTGCACTACTAGATAACTAGGTATTTATCCAAAGGATACAGGTGTGCTATTTCGAAGGGGCTCATGCACCCCAGTGTTTATAACAGCACTATTGACAATAGCCAAAGTATGAAAAGGACCCAGATGTCCATCAACCAGTGAGTGGACAAAGAAGATGTGGTGTATATATACACAAAGGAGTATTACTCAGCAATCAAAAAGAAATGAAACCTTGCCATTTGCAGCAACGTGGATGGAACTAGAGGGTATTATACTAAGTGAAATTAGTCAGAGAAAGACAACTATCATATGACTACACTCATATGTGCCATTTAAGATACAAAACAGGTGAACATAATGGAAAGGAAGCAAAAATAATATAAAAACAAAGAGGTGGACAAAACTCTTAAACACAGAGAACAAACTGAGGGTTGCTGTAGGGGTTTTGGGTGGGGAGATGGGCTAAATGGGTAAGGGGTATTAAGGAAGACACTTGTTGGGATGAGCACTGAGTGTTATACATAGGGAATGAATCACTGGAATCTACTCCTGAAATCATTATTGCATTATATGCTAACTTGGATGTAAATTGAAAAATAAAAAAGAAATAAAAAATAAAAAGATTGGATTAGAACAGTACATACTGGCTGTTGGTCTGACCCAACCACTCTGGCTGGCCTCCCTGGTGCTGTACTGCAAGACACCCAAGGTCTTGCCACCCACCAAGGCACCTGGTTTATGCTGATTTCTCTGTCCCGCAGAGCCAGGAGCTCAGGCCGGCCACCACGCTGCGCAGACAGCACTGATGGCAGTGGGGACAACCTCTGCCAGTGTGAAAGTTTCAGTCTGAGGGTGATGGGCTGACCCTGGTGCCTGCTCCCATAATGCAGTGCATGGCACCTGTCACTCAGCTGGAGAACATGGTCAGAATTCTGATATCACCACCCTCTGCCACGACCACCTTCCTGGGTCAGTAATGAGCAATGTCAGCATACACAGCACATTCCTGTCGCTTATGGAAATCAAAGTCACAATTTACAGTTTATAAGTATATTTTCATACTTCATTCTTTGAAAGTGAAAGCTGAAGAGAGGAGAGGAAAGTTTGTTAAAAATTGTAGTAGGTGATAAACTGTCACCTGCCTAAGGAGTCTTCAGAGGGAAACTAATCTCTTTGTGGAACTAGAGCAAGGTCACTGGATTAAAAGACAAAAACAAGGGTACCTGGGTGGATCAGTGGGTTAAGCGTCTGACTCTTGATTTCTGTTCAGGTCATGATCTCAGGGTCTTGAGATCCCACCCCATGTGGGTGTCCATGCTTAGTAGAGAGTATTTCTCTCCCCTCCAAAAATATAAATACAAAGCATAAAGCAAAATGGACTATGTCCTTTTTCAAGCTGCCACAGCCATCCTGGAAGCAATTGTCTGAAAGTGGATTCTTTTGGAAAAAGCTAGCATTGAGTCACTATGAACATTCCTTCAACCTAGACCTAATCTCCAAAAGTACAATAGAGAACACGTTCTCTTTGCAGTGGCATTAATTGTAAAATGAGGATTGTTAGATAAATCCGTTAACTACAAAAGCATTTTTCATGAAGTCAGCCAGTTGATAAGTAGTGGCAATCCCACTGTGCAAACTAGGGCCCTGTTTTATTCTAACTGCATTATTAATGAATACTCAAGTTCAAGTAATGTGGGCAACTTTGGACTGAATGTGAGATTACAGAAGAGTTTTTCAGGAATAAGACCTTTGTCACATCTTCATGGTAACGGTTAAAGTTCTGCAGGAGTTCATCAGGAGGGGCAAACTCAGTATTCAGATGTCTTATTGTACTCACCAATCAGGCCTTCGCTGGAACTTTCTTCCTCCAAATTTGGGCATACACTATATAGCTATGTTTGAATCCTCACAAAATGTGTTGTTAAGGCCAGTAGAGGCCAAAAAGGAGACTCTTCTGGACAGTAGAGTTATGAAGCTTTTCCTCACAGTACGTGGAAAAAATCAAAGATTCAGATATGGCACAAGATTCTCTGAAATGCCTTGCACAGTTATCATCTCTTCATGGACCCATGTTCCCCCACATAAGATCACAAGTTGATTGTTGAAGGATTACTGATTACTGAATGCTATCAATGGAATTGAAATGAATGATCTGGAAGCTGTGGATTCTCCAGCATTAATCAGCGACATGGTAACTCCAAATGTCTTAAAGGCCATTCCAAATGAGCTTTTCTCATTTGTAACTGGCTCAGATACCTCACTTATCATTTGCAGGAAGTGCTGCATTGGAAGAAGTTTTGATAAAGATGACATGGTATGCATGGAAATTTGTGACACATTGCTGGCATCCTAACTAACTTGAATCCAGATGACAAACATTGCCATAAAGGCTTTTTCAATTCAATATGCAGTCCAAGGTTTTATTTCCTATATTTGGTGCTACCTAAGAAAGTTGACTGCCAGTGATGTGGCTTCTTGGAGGAAGAAGAAATAAGTAAATATATCAAAAGGATGATCAAGACCAACTTTCAGATCAGCTGCACAGGAATGTTAGGAAGAACTGGAGTTGCCACAGAACGCTGGACACCTCTTCTGGAAAGGCATACATGATCCAGAGAAACCCCGTGGAAGCAAATATTACCTATTCCCAGGAGAGTACATAAATTGTTTAAAGATTGTAAACACCCCTACCCTGTATCCCAGCACACTGGAACAAGGGACAGAAACATACTTACAATTGCATTCCTTGGCTTGTACATTTGGAGCCCCAGTGCTATAACATGGATGGAAGAAAAATTGTGGAAAACATGGTATGAGAAATTATTTGGCCCATATCAATTAAATCTCAGAATAACCCATTTTCAAATGTGTGTTGTAAACTTGATTGTTTATAAAGTAATATTTTAATGTTTGATGTGTCAAATAATAAATTACAACTCCTATTGAAACCGCATACCGATAAAGTTAATCTTAAAGCAGTCTATTTAGCACAATTGTTACAGTTCCTGGTAAATAACTTTCACCAAATACTGTTTTATTGTAAAAGTTGTAACCCTTACTGGGAGAGGACCATTCATATCCATGCTGGAATCTCCCTGTCACTTTTGTTAGTTAAGAAAATAACTAAATGGGGGCGCCTGGGTGGCCCAGTTGGTTGGGCATCCGACTTCAGCTCAGGTCATGATCTCACAGTTTGTGGGTTCCAGCCCCAAGTTGGGCTCTGTGCTGACAGCTCAGAGCCTGGAGCCTGCTTTGGATTCTGTGTTTCCCTCTCTCTCTGCCCCTCCCCCACTCATGTTCTGTTTCTCTCTGTCTCAATAATAAATAAACATAAAAAAAATTTTGTTGAAAGAAAATAACTAAATGTAAGCAAGGTAAATGAAAAATATCTCCACTACTTAGTGGACCTAGAGATACAGAGGTTGTACTGTGCCTCATTGTAAACAGCCTCCATAAATGACCTTGTGTCTGGGGTCTCCTGGGTGGCTCACTCAGTTAGGTTAGGCATAGGACTTTGGCTTAGGTCATGATCTCACAGCTCTTGAGTTTTAGCCCCGCATCAGGCTCTGTGCTGACAGCTCAGAGCCTGGAGTCAGCTTCAGATTCTGTGTCTCCCTCTCCCTTTGTCCCTACCCCACTCATTCTCTCTCTCTCTCTCTCTCTCTCTCTCAAAAATAAATAAACAATAAAAAATAATTTGCCTTGAGTCTGCAAGTGGAGGCTATTTTGGCCTTCAAATATGAATAGTTACATAAAAAATTAAACTAGCTAAACAAGACCATATAAACTCTTAAAAGAAGATGTAATCGCTTGGAGTTTTCATTTGACATATTTTATTACTTCTTTCTACTCCCAATAGGTAATTACTCCATTCTAATGTTAAAATTCAGGCTTATAAATGTTGTTTATAAGACTATAAAGAGTTTTTTTTTTCTTGCTGTAATTTCTCTTCTTTGTCTTGGCAGCCAGCTCAGTCTCTCACCATGAGAAAGAGACAGACGTCAGCAATATGTGGTGAAACAAGATTTAAAAAATAGAATACTCTCTAAAATAAGATAGTTTTAATGTTAATTACTCATAATTACTCAAACTTTTCATTGAAATTCATCCAATGAATTAAAGAATAGTTGGCTTGAAATTAGACAGTGTTTGAAAGTATTTTTTCTTGAAAAATATATCATTATGTATATGTATATTTTTGTTGATTAGATAGGCTATGCCTAAATTTTACCAATACAATTTAACAAAAAAAGTACTAAACTGATTTTCTCATCATAAATTTATACCTAGGTTGTCAGAAGATTCTGTCATGCCACTCTGCTGCCCTTTCCTGCTGGTTACATGAAATTAACAAAACTGATTTGCTGAAATATCGTTCAGATAGTCTTCAAAGTCTTCGAGTTAGAGGGGGATGGTCTTTGAGATACGAACACAATTATCATGTGGGATTTTAAGCTCCAACACTTACTAGGTATGTGAATTTGGATAAGAAAAACCCTCTGAACCTCAGTTTCCACATTTTAAAAATACAGAATAAATTTATGGCATAAAGATGTTATGTAGATTACATTAGATGATGTCAGTCCCTCTTAAACAGAACTTGGTGCCTGGTAGACACTGGAGGGTTTTTTCTACTCTATTGTTGAGGATACTAGTGAGTAAACCTGTGTCTAAGAGGAAAGAAATGTAGGGGCTTTTAAGGGCAGATATTATTATTATTATAATATGGGTTATATTCTGGATGGCAATTGAAGATACTAACAATAGGTATCAACCACTTCACATGTGTAACATGGATGGGGTGCTTAGTTTACATATTTAGCTACACTCTCATTTAATTTTATAGACAGATTTAAATATTTTACCCATTTGCACTGCACAAATAAATAAGGGATTGGCTAAAAGTGGAGTGTTAATTAATTCTTTTAATTGAGAAATATCCTTAGCTTAGATTTATTTAGGTTTCCAAATTAATATGAATTTGCTGGTTGAGTGATCTCCCTCTAAAGACCTTTAGTCCATTATATAAGGAAACAGCATTTCCTGTTCTGGATAATTCTAAAAATGTCAATATCTATTTCTATTTTTTTAAATCAGGGATTAAAAGCATTATTACCTCATCATCAAGGACCTATACAGTGTCTAGTGTATCACAGCCCTTTATATTAATTGAAGTTACACTATTCCATGTGTAACTTCACATGGAATACCTAACAAGTCAGTATTTTAGAAGATATCTGTGGCCCCATGATGAGATTTGAAAGACCAACAATCTATGACCATGGATAATTTGTTTTGTGTTTCGATAGCTTATTCCTTCCTGTTGCTGAGTGGCATTTCATTATGGAATTCATTCTTTTATCCATTTTCCAGGTGAGGGGTATTTGGGTTGTTTCCAACTGTTAGTGATTTGAATAAAAATGTTATATACATACAGGTATCTGTGTGAACATAGATTTTTTTTTCCTTGGATAAATATCCAGAAGTGAAATGTCTGGAATGCATACATAATTACATGCTTAACTGTATAAAAAACTACCACATTATTTTTCAGAATGCTTGTATCATTTTGTATATTGACCAGTTATATGTGAGATTTCAAGTCTGAATTATTCCACCTGTGTCCTTTACCCAAACACCATCCCATTATACCTCTTGAAACTTCCTTCCTATTACAAATAATATAATAAAGCTTGTAGAATAAAAAGGTCTTTTTATTACCTTATTGAACCTAGAAATTTGCTGAAGATGTTACTTATATTAAAGGCCCTCTTTATTAGAGGGCCACACACCATCATTTACCTACGCCATCAGAATAAACAAGTCAGACGTGTGTGGAGGTGAGGGAGTCAGCATTACTTTGTTACTCAGTGCCACTCCTGAACTTTTACTTCTCTACTCTCATGTAAAAAAAAATTTTGAAGCTCATCTCGATTAGTCTATTCCACTAATATTTTGCCTCCTATCATTTTCCCATAATAATCAAGGTCCTAGACATTTATCTTCTAGTTTCCTTTTCTTTCCTGAATTCTAACACCATAATTTCCATGATTGTCATTAATGTTAATCACCAAGTATTTCAGTCTCTCCTCCTTCTGGGCACATGTTAGGATAATATGCAAGTTTCCCTGTTCTAACAGAAAAGTTGTGAGCAGAAGTGATCTGTCACTTCCTAGTCAGACAATTTAATTGCTGATTTGCGATACTCTAGAGTATTCTTTCCCACTAGTATGTCAACAAACAATAAGTGAAATTATGGTTAAAAAATTGAGATGTTGGTTACTGCTCCAGCTAGATTCCTAAATGGTTATGAAAAATTGAACACATAAGCAGACTTGTCAAAGACTAGTAGTATGAGTGAAATGTAAATCTTTGTTGTTTTAAGCCACTGAATTACATGTATTGATAATGCAGCATAAATTGGCCTATTCAACTACTGAGTAATGTAGAAATTGTTAATGTAATATAGAAAAGAAGAATTAACATATGTAGTATGGGTTTATAAACTAGCTGTAGGTGGTGAACAACTATTAGGCTAAGCTGGAAGGTGGCAATCCCTGTTATACAGTGGCAAAATACTGAAATTTTTGCCTATGATAGGAAATGTATTTTATGAACTCATAGAGCTAGAAAAGAGGTTGGTAAACAAAATGTGTGTATGTTGGCTATAGCTGACCAAGTACTACAAGAAAGAGATGATCTCAGAAAATCTTTGTATGGTAGCAAACAGAGCTTCTACTAACCCATAAGAGACATAACATGATCAGAGAATAAAATTTTATTATTTTAAGTCACTGAGATACTGGGGCTGCTGGCCACCTCTACTTATCTTAGCCTATTCTGACAGGCATACTTGAAAAACTCAATGTCTAATTAGATAATAATCCAATCTACAATTGTCTTCATTCAGAAAGTCAATCTTTTGGCTTTACACTGCTCCTTTTTATAAGCTATATTTGTTTTACCTATGAAATCTTAAACTTTATCTTTGTTTTCTTGTTAAACATGACTTTACTGTTTGGAAAGATTCTATTTCTAGATATTTTTTTCATTTTGTAGATTCATTTTTTTCATATTGTAGAATCCTGTGCTATCAGTAAATTTGTCCTTTGATTCTGTTGAGTTATTTAGTCTAGTGTTTCTCTGAAGTGGACAGCCCTGGTCTATCACTGAAACGTAAAAGCTTCCAATTTTGGCCCTTATAAAAGTCTTTATTTTTTTCATTGTTCACATCTGTCTGTCTCCTGCTCCGCATTCCCACCAGCACGACAATGACAAAGTTGAACTTAGCTCAAGCCCCATGATCCTGGAAAACATTACAATTAAATAAACCCCCTCACTTCCACACCTTAGTTTTCCAGGAATGAATTACAGCAAAGTATCATTCTTCCCCATGTGACTTAAGTAAAACTCAAGAATATTTCATTTGTTTATCTGTGAGAAGGCTAGATACAGACACTACGAATTGCCATTTTTGCCTCATAAAAGATTAGTTGAATTATTTGAACTCATTGACTAATCTGGATAAAATATCTGCTATTTTGACTTGACCAGACTTCCTTAAGTTTCTTTTCTAATTCCTGCTGCCTGGACTTTGACCCCCTGTTCCCCACCATGAGTCAGCATACAATACCTTCTCAACAGCCCCTCCAGAATATAACCTCAAGGAAAACATTCCCTAATCAACTATCTGATTGTAACACCTTTTTATCCCACTTACCCATACCCATTCTTTCTAATCTTGTTCAACCCCTCCCTACCTAAAAAAGCCCTTTTTGCCTTGCATTTGAGATATTTGCAGATCATGTGGTCAGTGTGTTCTTCCTATTAGAATAGCTCTCCTCCTCCTTGCACCCTGCAATAATCCATTCAAGTTTTTTTCTCATTTGCATCCTGATTTATTTTTTTGACATCAAATACACTTTTTGACAAAATTACCACAATTTCTGAAGTGTTATTTCCTATATTGAGGTAATGTAAACTTTATCGCCAAAAATAAAGGAATTCTAATGAGAAATTTAAATGCTCAAATTTAGCATGCCATGTCCCCACAGAGGTTCTCTGATAGTAGCCCCACTTAGTTTGGTAACAGCAATGTTTGTTAATGTCTTTTTTTAATTCTTTGATCCAGATTAATTGTCCTTCCCTTTCTTCAGTGGCACACCCCACAATCACACCTGCCTGTAGAATTTTGTATGTCCTATTGTCTATGCTAAGAATGTTACCCTACACTTTTCACTATCTCTTTTTCCTTGTCAAACTAAACACTCAGTTTGGAAGTCAGGTCTTCCGAGAAATGTTCCTCAGACCTGTACATCTGTTTGCAGTCACTTTTTTATACTACCTTATTGCTAAATACTTTTCCCACCAAGCCTTGAATTGTAATTGTGTCTTACTTGACAGGCACAATGATCATTCCTTTCAGGGGGGAAATTACTAAAAGAGAATGTAGATAATAGTGCATTTTGCAAAGCCCAAGTTATTCAATCTAGAGTGCCCTTATAAGGAATACAGTGGAAAAGTCCAGAGTGGTTTGACATTATCAGTCTGGTCAACTCCTATGTGCCCCAATAATATGTGTTCAAGATAAGCCCCATTTCTTATGGATTTTCTCCTAATCTCCTGGAGAGAATACAATTGATTCTAATAACAATTTACACAGGCAGCAAAGTACAAATCTATATAAAAGGGAAAAGCTCCTAAAGGCAATCACATTTGAAAGATGTTACCTATTACCAGGCACACAATAAAGAAATCTTTTTATATTATTATGCAGAGCAGTTAGAACCCTATTGAATGTTCCTGAATAGGATCTTGATTTTAACTTTGAACAGAGAAGACCTATTGAAATGTTTGATTCAAACAAGAGATCCCTTTACTCCAAAGGTGAATTCAAGCAATGCAGAGAGGTTACAGTGCTTTTTCACTGACCTCTTCTCTCTTTTTAAATGAATCTTTTCCTCAACAAAACTTTAAAATGTTGACAAACTTTAAATCTTCGTATTCAGCTCTTTTTTATCTGCATTATTTCCTAATGTGATCCAATTCAAAACCATGTGTTTTGGTAAATATTCAGACTCTTATGTGTATTTTTAAAAATTTTTAACATTTATTTATTTTTGAGAGACAGAGAGAGAGACAGAGCACGAGCAGGGGAGGGGTAGAGAGAGAGTGAGATAGGGAATCTGCTCCAGGCTCTGAACTATCAGCATAAACCTGATGAGGGGCTCGAACCCACAACTGTGAGATCATGACCTGAGCTGAAGTCAGAGTCTTAATTGACTGAGGCACTGACTCTTAGGTTTAAAAAGAGAAACTGACATCTCTGTTTAAGTAAGTTTTATAAGTATTGAGGGATGAATGTATTTAAATCAAAATTGTAAATTCATATCATTGGCATCTTTCTTTCTTAGTCATTTGCATAAAGATAAATAGTACTAAAGGTCCAATTGCACAAGAATCTTTGAGCAGAAACAGATCCAAAAATTTGGATCTGAAGCTTTTATATCTGGTGGTTAGGTTCCTTAGGAAATATTATATATAATTATGAATATAAAATTTAGATATAAAAAATAGTATTTGTTGCAATGAGAAAGTAATTACCACAAATTCCAAATGTAAAGAAGTTGATGGATATCATAAATATCATTCTAAAATGTCATATGTTATTAGGGCAAGAGGAATCAGATGCCCATTCATTTAAATAATTTGGATGCCCAAAACAAGGGATGTTGGACTCAGACATAAACATTCTCTATAGTACTGAGAGATTATATACAAAAGGACAATAGCCAGACTATATATCTATCTATATCAATATCTAAAACATATATATAACTCTAACCCATAATCTATAGTAATGTGCCCAGGAAGTCAACCTACTATCTATAATAATCAGAATAGGAAGTCAGGCTACTATGCCTAGCAACCAGTTCCAGAGGCTAACTAATAATCCTTATATTACTTGTCCCCAAACAACTGACTCTTGATTTATAACTGACAACTCCGCTAAGTTTTGCTTCCTTTTCCAACTTAGGACCAACTGGAGAAAGCCAAATATTGATTTTACTAATAATATAGGATGCCTTGCTTCTATTAAGCTTCTCTGTGTCAACAACCTTTAGTCAGAGCACACCTGAAGTCTTCTCTATATCTTAATATACACTCTTTCCCACCCTCTGCCTGCCTTTGAACCTCTGCCAAACTCAAGAACGGTGGCTGTCATGAGCACACTATGAAGGCTCACACATGATCTGTATCTTTCTACAATGTCATCTTTATTCAGTCACGAAGCAAGGTTAATATAATTATAAAGCATATTCAGGATTCCAAACTCAATTACAGTTCACCACGTGTTTAAACTTGGCTTCTTACACATCACAAGACAAGTTCCACAACACAAACAAGATAGAACAGGGGGTAAGAAGTTAATGAACTAAACACGAAGGCAGTCTATGAACACACAGTTGAGAGAAGGCTTTGGTCTGGTCCAGATCAGCTTCAGCATTTACTGTGTATTATGTTTAAGCAGTGGAGAATCAACTGGGCAGATTCAGAGCCTTCAGTGGAAGCTGTCTTTTTGATGTGGTCAGAGGTGAATGAGTCAGTGTCAAGAAAGTCTGACAGTTTGCTCCAAAAATCTCCCATTATAAAAGGATTTAATCAGTCTTGAGGCTTTGCAGACCTCCTCTGTTTCTGCTGGTTGTCAGTTGTGAGTTTGTCCTCAGACAGTGCTGGTTTCAGATATATTTGGTCTTAGCTTCTTTGTTGCTTGCCTCCCTGCTTGACATAAATTACTGCTTGACATGAGTGACTTCATCTTGCTTTCTACAGTGGCTGATTCCCTTGCTATAGCAAACTGAATAAACAGCCCATGCTTGTTCTCATTTAAGTGGTCTGTGTTTATTTCTACAGTACTGCTTTGAGTTCCCTAAAAACATAGGAATTCTAAAAAGAGTTATATTTCATGATTTTAATAAAAATGTGTTAAATTTTCAATTCATCCATTGCCATAGCAAGTTCTATTTCCAGCAGGTAAAAATTCCACTTTGGGTTCTTCATATATATCTTCATATTTTTCTGTTGATTGTAAGGCTTTTCCACTGTCTATCTTCTGACTCCATTCATCTCAAACCTCTTTTTCTTTTGCAAGGTCATACCTCCTGTGCACAATACTAGGTGACTTAGCCCAGTGGAAGGTACAACATTCCTACAAGTCTTTTCTACATGAGGATAGCCAGTGATAAATATATGTATAAGTAGCATTAGGCTATAATCAAACTAAATATTCATTTTTCATTGAGGCTGGATCCCCCAGCAAAAAGTAAAGAAAAAAAAAAAAAGGCTTTTCATCATTCCAATACCACAAATACCACCGTAAACTAAGAGGAAATATGATGGAGAAAAAATAAGAGAGTGGAAAGTGATGGTAGATTTAACTAACATGCTATTGTTAAAATATCTTATTTTTTGCAAATGTTACACAAACGTATACACACATTACTAGGATTCTTCCCCAAACCTTGGAACAGGCCCATCAAAGAAGGAAACCAAAGACTTAAAATTCATTACTTTCACAGAAAATACATTTTTGATATACCATAGTCATCTGAACTTTTGCCTTTCTTTACTCCCATACAATCATGGTTAGTCTGTCAAAGAAAATCCACAGAGATCTAAATGGAAAATTCAGACCAATGCCCCTTTGAACAGAAGACTGGGAAGTTTTGTGGGAAAAGTAGTTAGAGAAGGCAAAATCTGAGACAGTGCATTAGCCTACAATTGGACAGGGAACTAGAAATAAGGAATTTCTGCAAGAGATTCTGTCCCAAAGCCCAGAGGGTTTATATGTTCACCTTACAGGTTCAGTGTTGGGTTTTCTCTTTGGAGTGTTCTTCCTGGCATTGATATCTATGTAACTTGTACTTCGGAGAATTAAGAGAGAGATTTATATCTTCCTGGGAGAAAGGTTACTGAAGGACATTATGGTTTTTCTTGCCTCACTCCTATGAAGCCAGCACATTGGGGCACTGTCCCTACATCTCTAAGAAATAAGTAAAACCAATGGAAGAGTGTTCTGTAGTGTTGAGGCAAAAAAGAACAGGAGATGCAGAGAAAAGAAACAGAAAATGAAAAGAGAGACAGAGACACAGTGGATAACATGGCAAGAGAGGAGTTGAAAACATCTCTTCCCTGATGTAATATTTTATGGAGTTTTCTAGGGAATCAAGACATCACTACCCAAAGGGATAATTATAGTATTCATAACTATATAATTCATAATCATAGTATTAGCTACTTTTATTATTGATAAAGGAAAGCATGGTGCATGTATGTAGGTAGTCCCTAAGTGAGTAAAAATTCATAATGAATTTTCAGTACTATTTTTCTGTAAGTAAAGCTACTGTTGGGGGTGCCTGAGTGGCTCAGTCAGTTAAGCATTCAACTCTTGATTTTGGTTCAGATCATGATCTCACAGGCTCATGAGATCAAGCCCCACGTCAGGCTCTGAGTTAATGATGCAGAGCCCACTTGGGATTATCTCTCTCCCTCTCTCTCTCTGCCCTTCCTTGCTCTCTCTCTTTCTCTCTCTCAAAAACTAAATAAATAAACTTTAAAAGTATATTAAAAAAATAAAGCTCCTGTTAAACTTTAGCAAGCAGTAAGAGGTTATTCAATTTGCATCAGTGGATACATTAAGCCTACTTTGATAACCTGTTTTATTTAACTTTTTATCAGTACCTCTTATGGTTGTCCCTGACAGTATATTCACTTGACTCTACATACGATTAGTCACATTCTTCAACATTCCTCAGTTAGGTTAGGTTAAGATTAATTTCCTACACATTACTATATTCTTCCACAGTGACCAGCAGTGCTTGGGAACTTATTAAAAATGAAACTTTGAGGTTCCAGTCTCAGACCTACTATAAAAAAATTCTTAAGGCGGGGCCAGCAATCAGGGATTGGCCAAAACTCAAGTGACTTTGTCATGTCCTTAAATCTTGTTTACTGTAACTATTCAGCCAGAGGTATTTAACTACTACCTATATTACTGTATCATTTTAATAAATGTCACACTATAGCCAATATGATTTTCCAACATGACAATCTAATTATATCACTAACGTAGGGCCATAAAGCATAGTCTTCACACCAGGTTACACTTCACTGTCACTGACGCAATAATGCATAGAAACAAAAATAGTTTTGTAAAAAAAGAGACAAATTATCCTTTTTTCTAAGTCAACTGAAAAAACATATTTGGTGAAAAAGTTTCTGTATTATACTTGACTTAAATTTAAAATTATAATACAAATATATTTTCATTATAAGCACGTATTCATACTTGAAAATATTTTTAAATAAGAGTATTTTACCCTTGGTTCTCAAATGGACTTAAATATCATATTATGTGGCCTTATGAGCTCAGGGAAAAACAAAACCAAATTCAGTATATACCTAAATGTGACCGGTAACCTCCAATGATGACACAGAAAACATACGGGAATACTTAATGGAAGATAAAGGAAAGCTCCTTCTGAATTGTTAATGTTGGATATCTCACCAGAGTTAGTATCCCCAATTTACATTATCATTATCTAGTGAAGGTTTTACTATAGTATGTTTGACAATAATGGTTCTTCCACACACATTCGCTTTTGTAAAGTAAGCCTTTATCTCAGTCCTCAAATAATTTAAACAGATAAGTTGTTCGAGAAAATGAACAGAAAACCATCCAATATATATTTAATTTGAGATTCAGAAGGAAAATAAAAGAATGTTAGCAGTGACAATATATGAAGATATATTCACTGAAAATACCTCAAGGCTGAAGAGAGACACCAATCCACAAATTCCAGAGTTTTATGAAAATTCCAGGTTGGATCAGAAAAAAAAAAATTCTGAGCTCAGACACAACAGTGCAAAAACACAGACTATCAGAGAAAACAAAACCAGAAACTAGTCAATGAGAAATAAATAGGAAAAGTGAATTGCCTTTAAAGGAGCAACCACCAGACCAGTAGTTATCTCCTCAACAACAATTGAAGCCAAAAGACAGTAGAGTGGTGTCTTTTAATGAGCTAGAGATAAAGATGTTAACCTAGAACTCTATAGCAACGACAATGCAGTTTCTATTTGTGTTTTGGCATTGACAGAATCTCACAAGTGGAATATGTACTGGCTGAAAAGTTTGAAATGCAGGAAGAAATACCTTTCTTAAACTGCTCAGGCTACTATAACAAACTATCCTAGGCTTGGTTGCCTAAGCAACAAAGATATATTTCTTACAGTTCTGGAAGATTGAAAGTCCAAGACCGAGGGCTAGTAGATTTGGGATCTGGTGAGAATGTGCTTCCTGGTTTATAGACCTATCTTCTTCATGGGCCCTTATATGGAGGAAGAGAAAAGAAGATCTCTTTTATAAAGGCATTAATCCCATTCTAGAGGGTTCCACCATCAAGACTTAATCACTTCTCAAAGGCCCTACCCCCTAATACCATCACACTGGGGGTTAGGATTTTATTTAGCATGACTTTGCGGGGACACATATATTTAGTCCATAATACTCAACCTTTATTCCTAGAATTCAAACAGTATACTAGATATCCTGCAAAAGCTTCCAGTAGTAGTTATCTTCATAGAACCTGAATTTTTCATTCTGAGACTAGCTCTTCAGCCTAGACTCCCATTGCCTTTGGGTAATCAACATCAGCACTTTTGATATGCGTTTATGCTCTGAGCCAACATGCCCACTCCTACTTTTGACTCCCAATGATCAGATACAGAATGCTGTTTGTTTACCTTCCTCTCTTATAATGTATTTCCTAATCACTGAATTACCTCCAAAAGACTCCCAACTCCTAAAACCATCATATTGAGGATTAGGATTTTAACATATGAATTAGGAGAGGGGAGCAAACATTCAGTTTATAAAAAGACCAAAGAAAGTTACAAGTGGATAGCTAAGTCTCTCAAGCACTGATTTTATAAAACAATAAAAAAATGTTTCATGGGTATAGTGGAATAAATTGGAATTTAAATATTTGAAAACAATAGCATATAATTTCAAAAGATCTTGGTTTGTGTTGAAATACTCTGAAATATTTGTGTTCAAAGAAACATGTAACAGGATAAAAAAATTAAGATAACATAAAAGATCAATGAGGCAAATAGAACAGACTGGCATTGTATGCTTAAGTACAAATTTATGTCACTATCATAAATATATAAGAAACTTTTTCAAAAAAGAAAATAAAAACAAAAAAGTTACATACTATTAAGAAACACATAAAATTGGAAAATACTGAAAGTGTGAAAGTAAAATTGTAGAAAAAATACACCAAGAAACTATCAATCATAGCAGATTGAGGCATTTCCATGAGACAAAATAAACTGTAAGATAACAAAATTACTATAAATAAAGAGAATTATCACATAATAAAAAGCAATACAACATAAACTTAAGAGTTCTAAACTTGTATGGACTAATAATATAGATTAAAATATAGACAGGAAAATATATTAGAAATACAAGATTTAGACAAAATCATAGTTCTTATTAAAAAAATAGATACATTCTTTAAGTTATCACTTAAGCAGATAGAAAACGTTATTAACTATGAACAACTCTATGCCCACAAATTTGTTAACTTAGGTAAAATAGACCAATTCCTTGAAAGGCACAGTTTATCAAAAATCACACAAGAGTAAATAGACAAGTTGAATTAGCCTGTATCTGTTAAAAAAGTAAGTCAATAATTAATGATCTTCCAAAACAGAAAATACCAGTCCCATATGGGTTTGCTAGTGAATTTTTCCAAACATTTAAGGAAGAAATTATACCACTTCTCTATAATCTTTTTCAAAAGATAGAAAAAATAGGGAATACTTCCTAATCTATTCTATCTATGAAGCGAGCATTATCCTAATAGCAAAACTAGCAATACCTCTCATGAACATACATGCAAAACTCCTCATCAAAATATTAACAAATCAAATCTAACAATGTATAAAAAGAATCATACACCAAGTGAACAAAAAGGCTACCCATTGACTGGGAGAAAGTATTTGCAAAAGATACAACTGATAAAGGACTGTCATTCAAAGTTTGTTAAGTAGTATCAAAACTCAACAATCAGTGAACAAGCAACCTGATTAGAAAATGGGTCAGAAATCTTAACAGACACTTCTCCAAACATATGGAGTTGACAAATAATCATATGAAAAAAATTGCTCAACATATGTCATCAGGGAGATGCAAATAAAAACAAAAATGAGATACCACTGTACACCTGTTAGGGTGACCAATATCTGGAACACAGACAACACCAAATGCTGGAGAGGATATGGAACAAGAGGAACTTTCATTCATTGCTGATGTGAATGCAAAATGGTACTGCCACTTTGGAAGATAGTTTGGTGGTTTCTAGAAAAATAAGCATATGCTTACCATATGATCCAACAATCAATGCTCCTTGGCATTTGCCCAAAAAAATTGAAAGCTTTTGTCCACCAAAAAAAAAAAAAAAAAAAAAAAATTCATGTACCTGGATGCTTATAGCAGCTTTATTCATAACTGCCCAAACTTGGAAACAACCAAGATGCCCTTTAGTAGGTGAAAGCATAAAAATGTGTTATGTCCACAATATGGAATATCATTCAGCACTAAAAAGAAATGAGCTATGAAGTCGTGAAAAGGCATAGAGGAGATTTAAATACATATTACTAAGTGAAATAAACCAATCTGAAAGAACTAAATAATACTCTATGGTTCCAACCATATGACACAGGAAAAAGGAAAACTATAGAAACAATAAAAACATGTGTGGTAGTCAGAGGTTGAAGGGAAGGAAGGATGAATAGGCAGAATACAGAAGATTTAGGGCAGTGAAACTACTCTATATGATATTATAAAGGTGGACACATACCATTTTAAATTTGTCCAAATACAGAGAATGAAAAACACCAAGAGGGAACTCTAATATAAACTATGAAGTATCAAAGTAGGTTAGCAATTGTAACACATGTAGCACTGTGTTGGGGGATATTGATAATGAGGGAGGTGATCTAGGCCTATGTGGGACCAGGAGGTATATGGGAAATCTCTGTACCTTTTGTTGTAAACCTAAATGACTCTTTTAAAAAAGTACATTAAAAAATCACTAAGGATATATACAGTCTGGAAAACATAAATAACAAGTTTGGTCTAAAGCACCGGCATAAAGTACAGAGTGAATAGCTTAAGAAGACACTCTTATTTATAAAGAGAACATTTTATAATATTGACAACATATAGGATCATAAAACAAACACAGCAGACGTCAAAAGTCTGAAATCATAGATTTTATTCTCAACTTCAATATAATGAAGCAAAATATCAGTTCTACTTATATCCCATTCCTAAGGAATACATAACAATGCTTGAGGAATTCATCTAAATACATTCCCCCTTTTCTCATTTCAAATTAAAATATTGCACAAATGAAACAGAAATACAAATACAAGATTTGGGTTGTTACGGTCTTTGTTCATTTTCCTTTGTTTTTATAATTTCATTTTTTAAGTTTTTTTTTTAGGTTAACCCAAGTATAGATATTTTGCATGTGCTTATTGTATCATTTTGTCTTTAACTTAATTCTTATTAATTAAAATACAGTTTTTTTCTTTGATTTAAAAAATTAGAGGTTTGTAAATAAAGCATAATATATTTGAGAAGAGATTTTTATAAAAATATTTTAATCATGCTATCAGCAATTTTTCTGAATTGATAAAAAATTATAATTATCTTTATACTTTGTTTTTCTCCTTCTAAAAAAGTAAGTTATTTTCTTTGAATGTGCATTTTTTTTTAAAGTAACATTAGCCCTTTCTTTTTTCTTAAGCTTTAGCCATATGCCATTAATTCTCATTGAGGCTAGTTTTTAGCCAGGATCATATTAAAGTATTGATTTTAGATGTTATCTTATTATCTTGCCAGATGGTATGAGAGTGAAATCTCATCTTGGGATCTTAAGCAATGAAATAACCTACTTTCCAGAAATAGAAGGCTGTTGCATGAGAACACTCTTTATAGATGTTTAATTTCTAATGATGTTAAAACATGAAAAACAAAATGTAGTTGAACTCTATTGAAAGTTAAGAATTTTAAATATGTCCCTGTCAAAAACTATATGTAAGGTTGAAATGACATTGCTACTAGTCATTATATCATCAGAAGTTTAAAAACATAAGTAATACTATTTTTACCATGAGAAAATAAAGTCAATTAGACTACTAGTTTAAAATGGCATTTGGCTTGAAGCTCCTTCTGTGATTTACTTATTTTTTTTAATTTACATCAGAACACAGAAATAAAGGTTCGAATATGACCAAGAATTTACACAGAATTTTCATTTACTAGGAGGAAGAAGGACTTGACCATTCACTGAAACAGCAGCAAACTGACCTGTTAACAGGAGGGGAATTAAAAAGAGTATCTTTCCTTTGTGAGTTTGCAATAACAGATTAGCGTATCAAGGACTAAGGCTAACTAGGTTTTTCACTTAGAAAAATATACCTCTGCCCTTCCTTTATTTTAAGATTCTGAACAGTAAAGGGTAAGAAGGAGTAACCCATAATGGCTGCTTGCATTCTTGGAAATAGGTTCTCAAAGTACAATGATAAAGGTGGTTAGCAGTAGGTTGGGGTGATCATTTTTAATTTTTATTTTTTATTTACTTGTCTTTTTGAGTACAGTTGACACACAGCATTACATTAGCTTCAGGTGTGCAACAGTGATTCAACAAATCTATTTTATGCTATGCTTACCACAAAAGTAGCTACCATCGATTACCATACAATGCTATCATAATACAATTGACTATATTATATGCTGTCCTTTTATTCCCATGACTTATCCATTTTATAACTGGAAGCCTGTTTCCCCCACTTCTCTTCACCCATTTTGCACATCTCTCCACCCCCTCTTCTCTCCAGTTTGTTTGCTGGGTTGATAGGTCTGATTATGCTTTTGGGGTGTTAATTTTTTAACAGTTTCAATTATCAGAGAATAAGAAAATCCACTTCTGTAAGGCAGAGACACTCTAATAGCTTACATCCACCCAGAAAATGCTATCAGATACCAGGTACTGTCCAACTTTTTGATTAAATTAATGTACTTCTCACAATAAATTTATGAATTAGATGCTATTGCTATCACTGGTTTACAAGGTGGCAAAGTATGTAGAGTTTACATAACTTGCCCTAAATCTCACAAGTAATATGAATTTATGTTAAATACTGAGGATTAAATGTCTTTTTCCAGATCAAACTGTTCTCCAGCAATAGATCTGATGTAGAAATATAGTCAGCATCCAAGTGGACAGAGCATAAAACTATGGAAAACCAAATAGACGAGCTATTGGCAAGAAGTGTGTCTGAATAGAAAAATAAGTACTTATTAATGGAAAAAGATTTTTATTCTGAATTTCCCAAAGTAGAGAGTCTCTCTAGAAATGTATATATCAGAAAAACACTGTAAAAAATTGGTAGTATCTACAAAATATAAAGAACGTTTACAACTCAACACCAAAAGGAATAAATAATTGAATTAAAAAATGGGTGAAGAACCTGAATAGACATTTTTCCAAAGACATACAGATAGGAAACACAAACATGAAAGCATTCTCAACATCACTAATCATTAAGGAAATGTAAATTAAGACCACAAGGATATATCACTTATACCTATCAGAATGGTTATAATAAAAAAAAGACAAGAAATAACAAGTGTTGGTGAGAAAGTGGAAAAAAAGGAACCAACCTTCTTACACTGTTGACGGGAATGCAAAGTGGTGTAGCCACTGTGGAAAACAGTATGGAGGTTCCTCAAAAAGTTAAAAATAGAATTACCATATGATCCAGTACTTCCACTACTAGGTATTTACCCAAAGAGTATAAAAACACTAATTTAAAAAGATATATGTTACCCCTATGTTTATTGCAACATTATTTACAATAGCCAAGATATGGAAGCAACCGAAGTGTCCACTGATAGGTGAATGGATAAAGAACATGTGGGGTATAAACACTATGGAAGATTATTCAGTCATAAAAAAGAATGAAATCTTTCTATTTGCAACATGGATGCTCTAGACGGTAAGTGAAAAAAGTCAGTCAGAAAAGGCAAGTACCACACGACTTCACTCATATGTGGAATTTAAGATATAAAACAAATGAACAAACAAAAAAAGGAAATAAACAAAAAACAGACTCTTAAACACTGAGAACAAACTGATGGTCACCAAAGAGTAGATGAGTCAGAGGATGGGTGAAATAGATAAAGGAGATTAAGAGTCCATTATCTTGATGAGCACCGAGAAATGTATAGAATCATTGAATCATTATCTTGTGCACCTGAAAATAACACTGTATGTTAATTATACTTGAATAAGTAAATTAATGGCATCTATCGGTTGGTGCAAGAAAATATAGTCTATTTAAAATAGCACAAAGATCATGAAAAAACATAGTGTTTATATAAGCATATTTGTAATTGTTTACTATAAAATACTGTAACTTAATAACAATATACATTTTACTCTTGCATTTAATTGTGACATTTAAATAATTTCCCCAATGCAATTGCAATGTTAGCATTTTCTTTATTTTCTTACAGCTTACAAGCAGTCACAACACTGATGTTTTTGGATGATTCTCTGAATATGTAACACACCACACTATTTAAAAAAAACAAACTTGGGTTAATTGTTTTTAAGCTGATGAATTTGGTATTCTACTTTTGATAGTTATTTCAAAAGACACATAAATCCTAAATAATCACTCCTTTAGAAATACTAATGACTTTGAATGTAATACCCATGGCAGTTATCTGTTAAGAAGACTATTCTAATAGACATCATTTAAATAAACAGTAAATATTATCACTCATAGTTTTCCCTCTCTAATATGCTCCCATATCATATACTCTTGGGCTTAATAATCAGAGAGAGACCTCTTCACTCACCTGTATCATTTTCAATACTTTTCTTGATCTTTCTTAGCTTGAGCTTTCTCATCTCTAAAATATGTCCACTTCTTAAATTACTGGGCTGTAATAATCACTAAGTGATGTAAGGGAGGTTATTTGATCATTACTTTTGAGACTCTTGACTTAGCTCTACCCAAGGAAGCAATGATGCATTCTTAAAGTTCTCTGTGTGACGGAAGTGTTGGATTTCCCTGAGAGGAACTTCTACAAAGTAAAAACTTGTTACATGTGTAAAAAATGAGTGTGCTTCTCATAGGATTTTATTAGACTTAAAGAAAAACCTTCCTACCAGAGGTAAGAATTGCAAAAGTTGATAGAGAATTCAATCTTGTTATAGTATATGAATATAAACTAAAGGATGAAACAGGCTTTAGAATTAATGCAGGTTGCAACCTGTTATTATATATCAAAAGACGAGGAACTAATGAAAACAATGTTAATAAGCACTTATTATACGTCAGTTAATATATTACCTCGTTTCACTCGTTTGTACTTCCATAATTGACTGAATAAAATCAACAATGAAACACCTAGAAAAAGAAAGACAGAACAGTATTCAGGAAGTTTTAGAACATGAAGGCATCAACAACGTGAGTATGATACCAACTTATTCAAGAATGAGAGTAAGATTTTTTCAATAATTGGGAGGGAGAGACTATCTGGGAAGTCTGGGAGGTTGGAATTCAGGTAATTTAAACCATTTTTTCTTCCTGATGATCAAGAAAAAGAAAAAAAGTATTCTTGCTGAGAAAACATAATACAGTAAAAGAGAGATGAGGTCAAATCTGGACTGCAAAGAAATGTGAATACAATTGAGTATAATGGACTAATCATAAAACAACAACTACTTAGGGGTTGAGCAAGAAAGAATAAAGGAGTGTTTGGGATCAAAAAGGGAAATCTAAATATTTTTCCCTCATACAAATTTTCTATCCCCTAAAGCTTACTCATCTAACTCTTGCTCATGCTTTAGCTCTCAGGTTAAATGTCACATTTCCAGATTAGATTCCCTTGTAACTGGCTCTGTTGAGTATTTTTCTTTAGCAACCTTACCACAGCTTTAATTAAATAAGCCTTTTGTAATTAGACAAAGCTTTGTGTAATTACACATTATTAAAAGTTTCTTCTTTTCCAGGCTAGATTGTATGTTCACTGGAGACAGAGTTATCAATTGCATATTGTGATATCATGGTTTCTCATTGCAGGGCCTGGCATGTTGTGTAACTCAAAAGTTATTTTTGGCGAAAAATGGAAAGAATATATAAGAAAGATAGAGGATAAAAACACTTAAATACCTGACAGATAATAGCATCTAATATTTATTGGGTGCTTTCTCTGAATTTGGCATTGTTTTCACAAGTCTATGAAGTAGGTGCTATTGTTATTCTCACCATGCAGACTAGGAAACAAGTGAAGTAGCAATTCATCACAGGCAGGTTGTCCACAGAGAATAGCCTTTGAACCACTGTGCGGTACTGTTTCTAAGACATGCATGCACCTCTGAAGGAGAAGAATGGTTATCTCTCCCAGGCTGTCTATGCCCGTGTGAAGAGTTAGATTTTAGTCTGTCCAGGGGCAACCACTATGTATATGGGGGTGGCATTATTCAGCTTGCATAATAGTAACACATTATTCTAGTTAACATTTTATGGAGAATATGTTGGAGTAATAAGTTAGGTGTTTGTATTATAGTAGTGGTTGTGGCTATGTTGAAATGTGGTTGAACACACAAATACTGATAGGTCAAGATTGGCAATTTCTTACACAGGCATACCTAAGAGATATTGTGGATCAAGTTACAGACCACCACAATACAGTGAAAATCACAGTAAAGCAAGTGAAATCAATTATTTTTTGTTTCCCAGTTCCTATAAAAGTGATGTTTATACAATACTGTAGTCTATTAAGTGTACAATAGCATTATGTCTAAAAAAAGTACATTATTGATATATTTTATGCCTAAAAAATACTAACCATTGTCTGAGCTTCCAGCTTTTCCTGGTGAAGGGTCTTGTCTCAGTGTTGACTGACCAGTGTGGTTGTTGCTGAAGATTGGGGCATCTGCGGCAAATATTTAAAATAAGGCAACAATTAAGTTTGCTGCATTGATTGATCCTTCCTTTCATGAACAATTTCTCTGTAGCGTGTGATGCTGTTTGATAGCATTTTACCCACAGTGGAAGTCTTTTCAAAATTGGAGTAAATCCCCTCAAACCCTGCTGCTGCTTTATCAACTAAGTTTATCTAATTTCTAAGCCCTTTGTTGTTGTTTCAACAATCTTCACAGCATCTTCACCAGGAATAGGTTCCCTCTCAAGAAACCACATTCTTTGCTCATGCAAAAGAAGCAAATATTCATCTATTACAGTTTTACCATGAGATTGAGGCAATTCAAAAGGAATAATAATGAAAAACCTTGAATTATTGCAAGAATTAACAAAATGTGACACAGAGACATCAAGTGAGCAAATGTTGTGGGAAAGATGGCACCAATAGACTTGCTTGAAGCAGAATTGTCAAAAGCCTTCAATGTAAAAATGCATTATTTGCAAAACACAATAAAGGAAAGCACAATAAAATGAAATATACCTGTAGGTGTTACTGGCAGTCAAATGTATGTCTGTAATTATGAAGACATTTCTGGATTGGGAATAGCACTTATGAATCTTCAGAATATATATTGAAGTTGAGCCTTGAAGGAAAAGAAGCTTATGCAAAATTAGTCCGTGAAGAGGAAAGAAAAAAGGAAGCATCTATATCAAACACTAAAAATCAAATGAAAAAAAGTGAAATGAAATAGCATAATACAAATAAAATAGAAGAGCAGAAGAAATTTAATCTGGAAAAGGAACTGAATAGAATCAAGGGAAGCTTGAAAAAATAAAAGAAGAATGTGTGTTTTCTCAGAAGCAAAAAGAAGACGGTTGTTCAAGGAAAAACTGAACACATAGATTTGCAAATAGAGTGTGATGAGAATAATGTGAAAACACCCATTTATCAAGTCAAAGGGAAGTAGTAAGACTCTTGGAAGATATTTAAACTTTCAAGGTCAAAATAGGTGCAAAAACATGGGAAGAGTAGTGGGTGTAAATTGTTCACCACTGTATTTTTTTATTAAAAATATTTAGGTAGTATATTTACACCTTTTAAAATTAAAAATAGAGAAGGTCAGGGCACCTGGGTAGCTCAGTTGGTTGTGCTTCCAACTTCAGCTCAGATCATGATCACTCAGTTCATGAGTTCCAGCCCCAAGTGGAGCTTTGAACTGATAGTGCCCGCTTAGGTTTCTCTGTCTCCCTGTCTCTCTGCCCCATTCCTGCTTGTACACACTCTCTCTCTCCCAAATAAATAAACACTAAAAATTTTAGAAAAGTAAAAAATAATAAAAATAGAGAAAGTCAAGAAATGGACTCAAAAGATTAATTGGACTTGAAAGCAAGACCTAATTTTTTGTTAACCTTGACAATGGCAATTTGAATATTTTAGTTGGGAGCAGAAGGCAGTCCGTGGTGAGTAGAGAGATGGGAAAGTGAGGAATGAGACCTCACTGGTGGAGATAACTTTAAAAAAGTTGCATGTAAAGTGGGGAAGAATGCAGAAAGCTGAATATAAAATTTCCTAAAATTAGTGAGTTATTTGGGTTTCTATTTATCCCTGAATATTACAAGCATGGAGAAAAATAAAAAAAAAAAACATTTGTTTGGGAAACACAGTTTCCAAAGTTAAGTAATTAATTGATCAATCTATTTATATAATTGCCAAAGAATATTTTTAGGAGGAAGAAACTTTCTTTTACTGTTTCTACAATATATGCTATTCTGTGTAAAATGAGAATCAATACATTTTACTTGTAAGAATGGATGAAAACAACTTATGTTTACTACTTAATTTCTACCAGTTTGATGTTGGCAGGAATTAAAAACATTTTCATCTACCAACTTGGGTTCAGTGGTTGGGGACTTTGAATTAACTGTCAAAATTCAAAAGACATATTAACAAGAGAAAACACAAAGTTTATTTATGTACAAGTGAATGCACAAACAAGTGGATCCCTGGACAGGTAGAGATAATGGTTTATATATCATCTTAATAAGAAGGGGGGTTAAGACTTCAAGGGAAATGAAACAGCAGGAAACTAATGAGTAACAATGGGGGAGAACCAAGTGGAAGGTATGGAAAATTTTGTATATGTAATTTCTCATGCAGTTATCAATGTCTCACCTCCTTTCTGCCTGTAAACCTCCTGGAGAAAGAATTTATGATAGCTGTATTTTTAGAGGCTTTGTTTAAGTTACCAAAAGGATTTGTATATAAGTGTGTGTGTGTGACTGCTATTTGTTCAGATGTTTTCATTTTAAAATTATCTTCATGCCACTTTTGTGGGCCCAATGGATCCCATCCCTGATGCTTGTTTAATATCTCAAGTTGGAGCCTTCTTAGTTTTCTTTTTTCTCATACAATATAATAAATGTAGAAATAAGACAGCTCAAACACCATTTATTTATACAATTTTTAAAGTCTTCAATAAATTCTCATTTTATTTAGAATTAATTTTACTCCCTTTTCTATCCATTTAAGTGGAACACAATTTGACTACAAACATTTAAGGGTCTTGATGCTTGGACCATTTTCAAGCTGTATGTTCTAGTTACAAAAAGCAGTGAGTGGTAATATGTGCTTAATGTGTTAATATGTATTTTTTAACTGATTATTTCTGCATTAGCATTCCTGTCAAATTCTTCTCAAGGAACAGTTATATGAAACAATCGACAAAAAGAAAAATCTGCCATTTGTTCACTAGTCATCCATTGAAACATTTTGATAGTTGTGCTCAACTTAAGGCCTTTTTTATGTGTACATTAATGTTTGTGATTAAAAGACTTGGCCATGAGGGGTGCCTGCTGGCTCAGTGGGTTAAACATTGGACTCTAGCTCAGCTCATTATCTCACTCTCTGTGAGTTTGAGACCCACGTCAGGCTCTGTGTGGACGGCTCGGAGCCTGGAGCCTGCCGTAGATTCTGTCTCTCCCTCTCTCTTGGCTTGTGCTCTGTCTGTCTGTCTCTCAAAAATAATAAGCATTAAAAAAATTGAAAAAAAAAAAAAAGACTCGGCCATGAGATCGTTATGGAAAGGTTCAAACCCTGGTTCTGATTTAATGGTATAAATTTTGATAAGTGATTTTTAATCACTGGTTGCTTCAGTGTCTACATCTATAAAATTATGACAATAATCATACCTATCTCATAGCATTATTATGAGGATTAAATGAGACAGTTCATATAAAACAGGACAGTTCTTGACAATGATAAACACTTAATAAACATGAAACATTATTAATCATTAAACATTAGGCATAATTAGGGGAACCTGGGTGGCTCAGCTGGTTAAACGTCCAACTTCGGCTCTGGTCATGATCTCACAGTTCAGGAGTTCGAGCCCCGTGTCAGACTCTGTGCTGACAGTTCAGAGCCTAGAGCCTGCTTTGGATTCTGTGTCTCCCTCTGTTTCTGCACCTCTTCCACTCATGTTCTGTCTCATAAATAAACATTGAAAAAAAATTTTTAAAGACAAAATTAATTAAACATTAGACATTATTATATCATGCAAATTATTAGCTCTTAAACACTACCTCATTTTCTTCTCTTATTTTTTAGCCTCTTGGACATATAAAGCCATTAAAAATTATTGAAAGATTAATCATGATCTACTAAGGGATTTAGTCATATAATAAACTTGTTAAATTCTTAGCTTTGAAGAAATAGTGCAAGTAGGAAAAATTTTTGAAAATCATAAAATGTATAAAATTTCAAGCTCAAATTTGGATAAATTTATAAATAATATATTCCAATTCTAAAACATGTTTTTAAAAAAATGTTTCCCAAATAATTATAGAAATCAATAAATTTTTAATACTTCAAGGTTTTGTAATAACAACATGATATAATTGAGGGAAATTAAACATATTACAATGTGAATTACCTTTTGATTCTACTAATTTACTTAACTGAATTATTTATAGAATCATTGTAAAGAAACCTGGAATTATATTGACAGAGGGAAGATTGAAATATAAATTTTTCCTACAGTTAAACAGGTAGTTTTCAAAGTAAATTAATTCTTTGAAAGTTTCTCAAGGCATCTGCCTTAATATAATTAGAGAATAAATATTTTTCAAATACCATCAATTAATCTTGAAGTATGTGCTTTCTTATAGAGAATTTTTGAGGTAATAAACAATTATTTTTATTTATTTGTTTTTTTCCTAAAGTTCTTTCGTAGTAGTATATTTAAAAAAATAGTATTTTATAGGATATATGTAAGTAGGAGAGTATTTTCTGAAACTAGATCAAGATTAGTACACAGGGATATTCACAAAGAGTGGCCTAAAATAGTAATAAAATACTTTTAAATAGCATTTATTAATTATCTCCTGGTAATGAAATATTGAATGAAGTTTAGGTTATGGATTTTTTTATTTTTATAATTTTGGTTTTATCAATAGTATTGAAACATTTAATATAGAAACTTAAAATTTAAAAAGTTGGAAAAATTTTTGTAAGTTATAGGTTTAAAAAGACCCTTTTGGTAATTAAAAATTAATGATGGTACTAAAAAGTGAAAGCTACAAAACCATATAGAATCTATATCATGGTTTTTTTTAAGAGTTTGCTAATATTTAAAAGAAAGTATGGTTTTTAAGTTAATAGGTTGTGGAAAGTTTGGAAAATGTGTGAAAAATTTGGACTCTCATTCTTAGTTTAAATTCTATAAAATAATGGATTTTTTTGTTTTTTTTTTAGTATTTTTAAACTGGGGGAAGGAAACTAAATTGTTTTCTTGGTGTTTTTTTAAAAATATGCTTAGTACTTCTATCTAACCTATAGAGATACAAGAGTAAGCAATGATTATAGAATGTAATTGCAACCTGATGTCATTTTTACGTCAACAGCAGTAGCATTTTGATGTTTATTTGTTCCCAAAAGAAGTTGTTCTTTGGGGAGATTTGGTACTATTTTTTTTTAATTCTATTGGAGTAATATTAAAATCCTATTGAAATAACATTAGCATGAAACTTTAATAAGATTTGATATAACTCCATTAGCAAAAGGAATCCTAGCTTAAGCACATACAACTAGATACTTCAGCTGCATCAAGACAATAAATCATGTCAAGATATGAAAAACATGAAAGATAATATGATGTTAAATTTTATACATACCTGTGTACTAAATTTCCATAATCAATCATCTCAAATAAAGTGTGGTTTTAGAATATATCTTAAAGCAGACAAACTAAAAAACAGGTTTTTATTTATTTTCATAATATAGTGCATAATTGATAGTGTTTTAGGAATTTTTTTTATTAGGATTGTCTTACAAATTAAATACAGTATAGTGAAGACATACTATAAAACTCTCTAGAGGTGAATAGTCACATTTGCTAAGGATTTTCATGAAAGTGATTAATTTTTAGACAAACAGCAAGCCAGAATTTTCCAAACTCCTAAAAACCTTGATCATAGAGTGTGATAATAGATATAAACAGACACAAAGGCATATAGAAGTATAACAATCTATAAAACTTTTATTAATATTTATATTCATGAATTGAAGCAATTTAGAAGTACTATAAAGTCTTCAAAAGTATATAATACTGCTAATAATTATTAAGTGTTAAAAAACTTTATTAGCTGGTAAACTAAGAAAAAATCATACTTTTACAGTTAATAGTAGGTTTATGTGCAAGCATGAAGCCTTTAAGATAATGATATTGTTGGAGCACCTTGATGGCTCAGTTGGCTAAGCATCCAACTTCAGCTCAGGTCATGATCTTGCAGTTTGTGAGTTTGAGTCCTGCATCTGGCTCTGTGCTGACAGCTCAGAGCCTGGATCCTGTTTTGAATTCTGTGTCTCCCTCTCTCTCTCTCTCTCTGCCCCTCCCCTGCTTGCACTCTGTCTCTGCCGCTCTCAAAAAATAAATAAATAAGCATTAAAAAATTAAAAAAAAATAATGATATTGTTGACAAAGTTTGGTAAAGTATAATTCAAATTAATGAATCAAGTTAGAAAGATAGAGTCAGGTTTTCCATTCCAACTTAGGGAAAAAATTATAATTATTTTTCTGAATGCAAAAGAGACTACTTTTGTTATAAATTTTTTCATAAGGAGATTTTAGAAAAAATAACACTATTTTCAGTATATATGCTGCAACAGTTTCTAAAAGTTTCTAAGGGAGAACAGACAGAATATGAAGGAAAGACATGGCATCTAAAGTTCATTGAAGATGGTTACTACATTTGCTTTTAAAAAGACATATGGATGTTGGGATACCTGGGTGGCTCAGTTGGTTAAGCATTCTACTTTGATTCAGTTCATGATCTCATGGTTTGTGAGTTTGAGTCCCGCATTTGGATCTGTGGATTCTCTGTCCCTACCCTGCTCACTTATGCTCTCTCTCTAAAAAATAAACATGCATTTAAATATTTTTTTTAATACATATGGATGTTGCCAAAAATATTTTGGAGAATAGGAAATTTCAAAGTTAAAAAGTAAAGTCAAACAACAAGATTATTTGTCTGGAGGAAGAAGAATAAATGCTTCTTCTGAATAGAATAAAAGGTGAAACAGGACAAAACAACTAACCAAACAAAAACCTTGAGCTGGAAACAGGGTCAAAAGTCTCTGAAAGTTAAGAGAAATGAAAATAAATATGGTCTTTAAGACAGTTTTCAATTTTTAAAAAATAACCTACAAACATTTGCAGACATAAATGTTTTTTCTCAAAATAACACCATCCAGGAATAGATCACCTAACATTGCCAAAAGACCTTGAGAATCATTGTTGACAAAGTGTCTTAGAGATAGTGGCAGATGAAAATCTATCACATCATTAAATTTTAACTCAGCAAAAAAAAAAAAGAAAATATTTAGGCAAATTTGGCAGTTTTAATTATGAAATATGAAATGCTCCATAATATACAATGATCTGAGTTAATTGTGTGGCCTTTAAGTCAAGTTTTAACTTTTCAGAGGCTAGTTTTTCCTTTCTTATAATCTTAATTGTGGAAGTCAGGAGTAAGGTAGGGAAAAGGTGAACCAAATTGTCTTCTACATCACAGTTCTCCCTTATTTTTTTCACCCAGGTGCAAAATATAAATCTCTTTCACTTAATATATATTTTCAAATAGGGTAGGAATATATATACTCAATTTATAAGGAAATTTTTTGAACCTCCTCACTCAATACGTTAGTAAAAGTAAAAAAAAAAAGTTCTTTCCAACCACAACTATATTATTTTTTTTCCTTTATAGTTGAACTTTAAAAAGGGGATTTAATTTTCTTTTCCTTTTCTCTCATTCTGACCATGCCACGGACACTGTTCTTGCTTATCAGTGATCACTATGTTGTTAATTCCAGTGGGCATTTTCCAGTTACCAGGTAATAAGCTATCTTACCTAACATCTCCTGTCCTTTCTTAAAGGATTCCTGTCCTTTATTCTCTCTTTACATTAGTATAAAAACTGCCAAGATGAATTCCTGAAATTTCTGAATATAGCATATTTAAAAATCATGTATAGAAATATCTGTGCAGAATACTCTGTGGTCATTTTGGGAGAATATGTAATAGTCAGAGAGTGGTTATGAGGCAAGTTCAACCATCTACCAAGACTGATCTTCATAGGAAATCTTCTTTTTTTGAATTTTCCACAAACGAAAACATTGTCTCAGCCTTGTATCTCTGAAACCTGATTTTTCAGAATGCAGAGAGCAATTTCCTCTTAGCACAAAAGTTGTGTTTCCTATTTAAACATTTTTCTACTACACTGATTGATTAGGAAGTGAAATATAACAGCTGAGGGGAAAAGTCACTCAGACCTTCTTATCATTTGCTTTTGTATTTCCCAGAATGTGAGATATATTGGAAATTTTTTATTTTTTTCATTTTTTTCCATTTTCTCATTTTAATTTTTTCATTTTTAGTTTTAATTTAATTTTAATTTAATTACATACAATGTAATATTAGTTTCAGGTTGCAATATAGTAATTTAACAATTTCATCCATCACCCCTGTGCTCATCACAACAAGTGCACTCCTTAATTTTATCCATTTCCCCATCCACCTCCCCTATGGCAGCCATCAGTTTGTTCTCTGTAGTTAAGAATCTTTCTTGATTTGCCTCACTCTCTCTCTTTTTTCCAGTTTGCAATTTTAGTTAGAATGCCATGTTTTAATCTAAACAGAGAAAAAATCATTGCCATGATGCTTAAACCTCCATGTCACCTTATTCTGTTCTATCAGTTATCTTCTTAGAAGTGGACACTAGGTGTACACTGGGAATTTCTCTCTGAACTAGGCAAAGAAATAAACAAAAGCCATAAAAGACACTATACTAAAAAAGTATGTGTTACCTGTTTGGATTAAGAAATAACATAGAGTTTGAGGTTGCAACCTAGCTCAAAGGCCTTCCTGTACTTTTGATTAATTCTGTTACTTTGGCAGTCCTCTTACATTGTCAGACTTACAATTTCATTATGTGTGGAATAAGGATGTGTGGAATAAGGATAAGTATACCCAACCTGAAAACCTCAGAAACTCACTCTGAGAATCAGGTGTAGCAATGTATGGGAAGAACTATATAACCTAAAAAATGAGATACAAATATGACTAATAATTTTTCCCAAAAGAGAAAGTAAGTGCTACTTTTGCTAGTTAGATAGGAGTGCCGTAACAAAGTACCACAAACTGGGTGGCTTTAGCAAGAGAAATGTATTGTCTCAGTGTCTTGGAGGCTCAGGTGCAAGATCAAAGCATTGGTAGGATGGTTTTTCTCTGAGCGATATGATGGAAAATCTGGTCCAGGCCTCTCCCTTAGTTTCTTGTGATTTGTTGGCAATCTTTGACATTTCTTAGCTTGTTAAGCCGGTCACATAGCATTCTTCCTGTGTGCATGTCTGTGTCCAAATTTCCCCTTTTTAGAAGGACATCAGTTGTATTGGATTAGCTGCCTACCCTACTCCAGTATGACTTCATCTTAACTTAAATAATTATATCTGCAATGACACTATTTCCAAATAAGGTCACACGCGTAGGTGCTGGAAGTTAGGATTTTAACATATGAATTTTGGAAGGACACAATTCTGCTCAGAACACAATCATATCAAAAATAAACTTAGAGTTCACTCTTAATCTTTTAGTTACTTCCTGACTTTCATCACCTGTCAATCACAGAGATTTTATCTCCATACTCTTTGAAACAGAACTACTCACAGGAAAAGGATGAAAGAACTCACTTAACTCCTTACCTATTTGCTAAACTTCCTGATTGTTTAGGCCATTAAAAATCACTTTTTAGTTAAAAGGTTGTTCTCCATAAATCTATTTTTGCAATAAATTTTGAGAGCCATGTGATCAAAGATGTTTCTCATACCTTCTAAAGAAAAGAAAAGAAAAAATACAGGCAATTATAAGTATTTCCCTATCTAAATCTCTAAATTTTAAGGAAATGGGAGATAATTAAGGCTCTCAGATTTTTAAAACATCACAGAGAAATAAGAAGCTTATTTTTTTTAACTTAGAAGTATTTACAGCTCTGTCTCCAGTATGTCTATTCAATAAAACAACTCCTATGGCTCTATTTCTTATTTAATGTCACAAAAACAGTTTTTTTCTCTTAGAGAAACAAATATTAATTGTAGGAGATCCTACTGTTAATTGGATAATTCTTTTGAGATTCAATAAACATTCTCTATTTATCTATCAAGTTCAATTTAGATTAGGAAGCAGGACTTGTATTCCATTTAGACTTCTCTTAGATTGTCTTTGATTATACAACACATGTTCCTGTAGAAGTAGGCACATTCTGATATAAAGGTAGTAGCAGACAAGTAGGTATTATAGAGCACAACTCCTCAAGGTAAACAGGCGTGGGTAATTTAATTTCCAATGTGACAAATTGTCTTATCATGAGTGAGCAGGCAATTTCTTCCCTGAAATAAACAAAGTTGCCCAGGACAGCTTTAACTAGATGAAATCATTATCCTTTTAAAGACACAAGTGTTGAATAAAGTTAATTTACTCTGTTTTAGTGTCACGGTAGAAAATGGCATAAGAAAATAGTGCTGCCTTAAGGTAATGTTAAGCTGTTTAAATTCTTCAGTAGGAGAATAAAAATAGTATTACTTTAGGAAAAAAATACATATGCACACACACATATTTCTAATGAATTAGACTGCAATAATAGACTATTAAAAAGACAAACGTCTACTCCTTCACCTTTCTAAAGGACAAGCACATAAAAATACTTATTTATACCTCAATTTTTATAACCATTTAAAAAACTATTTAACAAGTCATAGCTTTAGTCATCTTCAGACCATGGCCTCCAGCATTATGAGTTAATATGCACTAGGGATATTGGAAACATTTTTTTCTTTGGGTTCAGAATAGTAGCAACAAAGCTCTTTCCTGATAACCTCTCAAACCTTCTTTAGTATTTTTCTCTTCTAACTTAGGATAAAAATTATGCCGAATTCTCAGTGCCTTAATAATGGTGAAATATCAGGGGAATAGTTCGAGTTTCCTGTTCCTTAAAGTTTGTCAAGCTCTTTCATGCCAGTTAAAAGACCCAAATTTATCTTGAATTTCATGACTATAAGTATTTATAGATTTTAAACTTAATTAAAGTCTAATAGAAATTCACAAGAAAGGGTTAAGAGAGGCAACTGCCAGGGACGTTGAGCACCCTTTCACATTTTTGTTAACATAGCAAGATTTTAAGGACCTGACTACCTTTACCTAGAACATTTCTTACGGTTGTGCTGATAGCGAGTAAACTCTATAGATGAGGTGAACCTCCACCTTCTAATTCCAACTCAAAAAGCAGTCTTGCATTTACCTGTCATAAAAGCAAGCTCACACTTCTTAAAATAGCCCTATTACATCTCCAAGCATGCTTAATCGGTCTTTTGTATCACCTCTATGAAGGAGACCTCTTGGGGACAGTGGGTACTGGCACAGACTATTATGAAGCTCTAGTTCCTGCTCTTGCTGAGACCTATAACTTTTGTTTTTAACTCAGGAGTCACGTGTCTTCTCCCAATGTTCATGAACAGTAACAAACTAGCTTTTTAGCTTGTAAGCAGGGTAAAATCTCATACCCTGCACAGGTTTTGACAGTAGAAACTAGGATGTACTCTTTGTTTTTGGTTTCTGCGGCGGAACTAATAGATAAGTAATTCATGTATTTGTAATTTGTAAGGACCATTCTTTTCTCGCTTCTGCCCAAGTTGTTTTAAAGAGGTGTGGAGACATGAAACAGTACTAGGCTCTGGCAGTACTACATAACAGGACCTTAATATTCCTAGTACTAAACTACATTTAGTACTTACAACAGGAAACTAATAGCATTATGTGTCTTTAGAGGGAGACAGCCAGTCAAAGACAGAGAGTAAAGAAAGGCCAGAGAGAGACTGATTTTTAAACCCTCAGTTCAAAGACTTTGAAATGTTTAGAGTGGACATGATAATGGAAAATATTGAATTTAATAAGCAGTTTGGACAAGTTACAAATGTGGAAATAAGTAAATGGAACACAATAAAACTAGAATGTTTTGTGAGGTATGATGGCTTATAAAATAAATTCAAAAGCAAAGTGACATTTTATTTACTTATAAGTTAATATAAACATCTTTAAAATTATTAGCCATTGCACATTAAAACTGTAATATTAGATTTAAAAAACTTGGCACAAATATGAAAACTATTATAAATATGTTCTGTATTCAGGCACTATGGCCTCTTAGTTAAAATGAATCATTCCCTTCAAATATCAGCCTTTACCCAACTCCATTGGCATTCTTTCAGGTGTGAGTTTAATTCCTTTGGGTATTTTTACTTTCAGCAGTCATTCCACCTGAACTTCTTATATGTTGTGCATGAGGAAAGGACAGATGTATGAAATGTATTTGTCTCAGAATCTGATTGAGTTTAAATTTCCCAGGTGGGGGTGGGGGGAACACACCTAAAGGGACTTCTCAGCATTTGATGTTCATGTATATGTGAGTTTTATATATGCACATCTGTGTACAGATATACACAATTTAGTTATACATCATAGAGAGGGGTGGTTGCATTTAAAATGGATTTGATCTGTAAACATTGACACTGCAGAACAGATGGGATTTTATATCAGAAATACTATACTCTTTTTTATCATCATATGTTACCTAACATTATTAGCAAACGTCGTATCTACTAGTATCAGGGTTCTTATTCTAATTGACCAAAAGTCTTCGGAAGATTAATAACTATAATATGAAAGAAAAACTTTGTATCATAGTTCTACCATAAGAATTTTTTTCCAACAGTGAGTTAAATGCCACTTTAATATGGAAAATCATATTAACAATTTTCAGAACAACTTTGAATGAACAATTGAAAATATTATAGGTAAAACGATGAGATAGCTTTTAATGGTCACACTATTTTACCTTTTTAAAGGTAATGAACACTTAGCTGTGATACATGCTGATAGAAGGAGATCTTATTTGTGGTTGAAATTGATAAATTGATAAATTATATGCCTCATTGATAGAGTTTCCAAATTGAGTTTAAGGAAAAGGGTCTGCAAAGTCATGGAAAAGATATCTTTACCTCCATGGAAAATCCTCTTTTATATGTTTTTGACTACAATTTAAGTCTATAAGACATTATAACACATATGTATTATGGTGTAATTTGCCCTGTGATCTAAAATATGTCATTTAACATATGGAAAAACAAAACAAAACAAAATGATATTATGAAAAAAATCCTGCACATGTCAGAAAACATGAGTTCTAATTTTAACTTAAGCTTATTAGTTGTATGATTTGAGGAATTTTGCTTCATTTTTCGGGCTCTGGATTTTCTTTTCTGTAAAATGAATATGAGCTAATTTCTAAAACTCTTGCCAACTCCTATGTTTATTGATTTGTATAGAAGACCTTGTGAATATGTTTGAGACATTAATAATATAAAAAAAAAAGCTAGACATGCATTTGTAGGTCACTATTAGTGTGAACATCATTTATGAAAGAATATATGACCAAATAAGAGAGAAGGTTATATTTAGGATGAGACTTGAAGAATGGAAAGATGGAAGGCATTCCAGGTAGAAATATATCCTAAATAAATAACTGGCTTCACGAGTACTGTCTTCAGATGATGAGGAAAATGGGAGTATAGATTTAGTATTAATGGTAGTGGTGGTAGTGGTGATAGTAATCATTGATTTTTGGTTTTAAACTACAGGGGATTTGGAGTTTTTGAAGGCTAACAAATCAGCTAAAGTAAAAGAATCTGATTAAAAACACAAGCTACTATGGTGCTTGGGTAGCTCAGTTGGTTAACCACACAACTCTTGATTTCTGCTCAGGTCATGATCTCGTGGTTCATGGGTTCAAGCCCTACATCAGGCTCTTCATCACTAGTGGTGCTTGAGACTCTCCCTCTCTCTCTCTCTCTCTCTCTCTCTCTCTCTCTCCCTAGACCCACCCGTGCTCGCTCTCACTCTTTCTCTCTCTGTCTCTCTTAAAATTAAAAAAAATCAAATTAAAAAAAACACAAGAAAACACAAGCTAGAAAATTTAGCCTTGGGAAATCTCTTTAGTTGAGCAAGCAAGAATATCTATAACCATCAGGGAAAAGTAAGGTAAATAAACTGAAAATATTTAGATGGAGCAAAGTTGAAGGAATCTAGATGTCCAGCAAGGCACAATACATACATTCCCATATGCCTTGATACAATGAGTAGGAATTATTAAACTTTTTGAAATTATTGAACTAGCTCTAAAATGAGGTATTTCTTGAATTCTTAATTTTTTATGTCTACCATAATGAAAACATATACACAGTTTATGAGAGAAGCAGAAAGTTATTGAAAATAACTCATAAAGGTTTAAAGTGTTTTTTAAATTATTTTTAAGTTATTAAAGTAGTTTTTGAGTTTTTTCTATACCTGAATATATAATATGACATAAAAATCAAAAATAAGAACTTTCAAAGTGTCATTTAGTAAGATGATCAGGTAACTTCAGTGGATATTTTAATAGTGTTGTTGATAAGATTAAAGTTTAATTGTTAAACACCTGTATCTCTCTTCCTTTTGTAGTGCTTATTTCAGCTATTATGCTGGATTTTCATCTTATTTTTTTTTCTACTTGGAAAAGAAAAGTAAACAATTTTGTATAAAGCAATTTCTTCCATAAGTTCTCAACAGAAGACTCTTTAATCTAAAATTTCCTACATTAGGTTCAGGTTTTGGTGTTGATAGGTGAGAAAAATGTGTTACTGAGGGGTCATGAGAAAATACAGAACACCACTTACTACTTTGGGAAAAATAAAGTTCAACAGTACCCTAGCTCAGAGCCATATTAGTTTTTCCCTTCAGAACTCAATTACTTACCTCAAAGAGTATTAACTTTGGAGGGCAGAGAGTTTCATAAAGAGTTTTTTCTTTTAGCATTTTACTTCTCAACCTTGTTTATATTTGTGATTTTGAGTTATATATACATATATATGCATAAGACAAATTGCTTTTTGATGTTTTGCATAAAAGCGCACAATAAGTGTTTTACAAAGAAAATATTAGGCTATGCTTTCTCTTTTTTGAGTTGCTAAGCAGATATCTATGACATTGATTGATGCATCATTTTGAAATCTGCATTGGTCTTTATGGTTTTAGTTATGAATATGTATGAAAAATCAGTTTTAGTAACTGTGCTATTAGAGATGGTCTAGGACTGTAATTTAAGAGCAATTTCCTTAAAAGACAAAGGAACTTGAATTACAATAGAGTAAGTGTTGATAGCTGGATGTCTTATTGAAAAATAGCTTCTTGTATTCAAGCACATTTCCCAATAGTGACAGGAAGTAATGACTAAAGGGGAGCACACATAGAGATATGTCAACTCCTAGTTGAATTACTGGAATACTTTAACATTCTGTCCACCCATGTCACATTATTTACTGAAATTTTAAAAGCCATCATCATCACAGCACTATTATATTTCTGCCAAAGGAACATAGTGTCATATTTCTCATATATATACATACGCATCCTGATTGGACAACAGAATATGTATGGATATATTTAAAAGTTAGCCTTAAAAGATGGTATACCATGAATTCTTAATACTTTTATTTCCTAACATGGCAAGAACAATTATATATATTCTGTTGTGACATCAGGCTTTTCTTAACATTTACATTCCTCTTTTCAGAATTAATTCAAGAAAACACAGTTCAAGTTAAAGAATATATACAGAGACATGCTTAGCTCAGTTATTCAAACATGGCTATTATCATGGTTAAAATGAAAACAAAATAAAAGCACCGTTTGCTTTCACACTGTATTTTCTGTTTTGCTGTTGTTTTGTTGTGTTGATTTTGGTTTTTCTTTGGACTAATTAAAACCTATATAATATAGAGACAAACACACATAAATATACAATTTTATAGATCCAAATTTCTCATATATGTTTAGCTAAAACCTCTGTCACATTTCATAACCATTTTTTTACTAATATAGAAAAAAGTATCAGTAATTTTATAGAACCATTGATTTCTTTATAGCTTTCTGTTTTGTATGCAATAAACATGTATACTAGACTTAATTTATATAAAATACCATACATGATAATATATCAAAGTAGAAAAACTACTTGTTCACCTTCTCAAATCATGACAGATTGGGGGGAAGAGGGGACACTCTTTCTAATTGTGGAATTTTCAGCCTTCTTCTACGGCTATGGTTAAAAAAAATAAGGAAATAAAACATGTATTCATGTGTCTGATTGTCACAGTGAAGAACATTGTTATAAAGCCACTGAGAAGTGCTGCATTTTCACCGTGGCTAGGCCATCTATGCCACATCTATTATTTAGGAAACAACATAAAATGTTAGAGCTACATAATGGAAAACTGTAAATGAGTCAACCTTCTTGACACTCAGACTCTCAGGCACCAGGTTAATGTCACAGAGGCAAACTGGTCAGCATCCAGGGCAAGGAGCCAGATGTAGTATCTGAACTGCGCTCTCTGAAAGAATGTAGCTCACAGAGAAAATGGAGCAGTTTCAGGAGACTATGAGAATGTAATTTATGGTAGAATTACAGTGTGGCAGTTGGTGCCTATTCTGACTAGAGGAGTCTATGGGACTTTATTTCATCACTCACAGCAAGTGATAGCAACTCAAATCACAGAATGTATCATTGGCAAGGTATTTAAAAATACACATTTTTCTGTAAAAGCAATTCTAATTAGTTACCTAATATTGCTACTAGGTTTCTTATGTATGTATATATTGCTACTAGGTTTCTTATGTATGTATACAACTTTGATCCTATTCTTAACTCCTAAACTCTTACAATGTTTCTTTTACTTAAGTGTAATATTAGTAGATGTTAACATTTACTTACAACTGAAAAACAGTTTAAATGGTTAATTTATTATCATATTTCTGGTCAATCAAATGAGAAATTACAATTCCATTTTAAATATTACTGAGTTCTTAATTTAAATAAAGTTATTGTAATTGTTCTTTGTAATTAGGTGTCAAGCCTAACTAAGAAGATAGAGACCATGATTTAATTTTTGATTAATAAAGTTAGGTATAAAAATTATAACATTCTCTCATAAAAATTTAATTCAAATAAATAAAATAAAAATAAATTTAAAAGATTTGAGAGTAAAGTAATCCAGATCATAGTGTGACTCTCTAGAGATTATACACTGACTTTCATGAAGTAATTGAATAAAATTTAACTCATGTTAATCTGGAAAAAAAACCCTGTAAATATGTATAGATATACACATATTCAGGTCTGTGTTTTTATATTTTCTTCCAAATTCTATCCCCACATTATTATATGGAACTGAGAAACTCAGTAGGGTAGTCACTAGCCATATGTGCCTACTGAATACTTGAATTATTGCAAATGTTGCATCTTGTTTAAGATATATTGTAAGTATAATATACATAACCGATTTTGATAAATTATTATATTGATTATAAATACTAATAAAAACAGTTGGGATATGTTGGGTTAAATCAAATATTTTATTAATTTAACCTGTTCTTTGTATTGTTTTTAATATGGCTACTAGAAAATGTTAAATTACATAGGTGCCTCACATTATATTTCTATTGGGAAATGCCAGTAGAACAGTGGTTTATTCCATATACTGAACATTTAAATTGTACAATATTAAGAAATGGTTTTATCCGAAGAGTCTGGGACCAAGAGATTCCAGTCTAATAAATGGAAAGTAACATACACTGGGTAGCCAGTCACAATCATGTTTACCAGAAGTGACCTGGGCCACATTAGAAACAAAACAAAACAGAACAAAAGTAGAAACTCTGCCACTGAATATAGTCAATAACTAGTTATAGAATAATTTAAAGAAAAATTTAAAAACATTTCTTAAAATATGTTGTGGGTCTTTTTTCAAAGAGGAAAATTAGAAATTTGTGGCTCCTCAAATATTTTATTGACCTACATAAGCAGTTTTACCTTCAGTTATTGACATTTGGTTACACCTATCATGAGCATAAATTAAGCATATTAGGGCTAGATTTATATTCAAGTCAGAATCAAGAGTGCTGCCACAGTATGCCCTTAATTTTTGCTACTTATTTACCCACTCTAAAATTTTCTTAATTAATTTTAAGAAAGGAATTTTAATCTGCTCACTGTACAATCACTTCTACAAATGTATCCATTGAAACGTAATCAAAACTTAATTTCTACATAGTGACATAATTGTCCTTGTTTCTTATTTGTTTTTTTATTTCTGTTGATATCTATGATTAATACAGATGGTAAAAATATATTTGAAAATAATAATTTAATACACTTAAATATATTACACTTTTATGGAAATTATCTTGAAGATAATTTGTTTTTTTAATTTTTAATTTTTTAACGTTTATTTATTTTTGAGACAGAGAGAGACAGAGTGTGAGCGAGAGAGCGGCAGAGGGAGAGGAGACACAGAATCTGAAATAGGCTCCAGGCTCTGAGCTCTCAGCACAGAACCTGATGTGGGGCTTGAACCCACAAACCGTGAGATCATGACCTGAGCCAAAGTTGGATGCTTCGCCGACTGAACCACACAAGCGCCCCAAAGAACATACTTTGTTCTTAACATAAAATTTATTTGTACTTGTTTCCTAATAATATATTGGATTTCCTTTTAATAGGTGTATTAGGTGTAGATTATAATAATTAATTTTATTGATGTTATTCAAATTACTAGTATTAGCATAAAATTATTATAGCAGATTACATATCATGATAGTAGGTAGCAAAGTTTTGAGTTGTTGATTTTTTTTACTGTAAATAGATGGAAGTTGGGAAGTGTACTCTTTTATCGTTTTCATAATATCACTGCACTGAGCAAGTGGAGGAAACTGCTGCAATTTTTTCTGTCCTCCTGAGAATCCAAGTTACAATTTTAATGAAGAAAAATCCTTCCTTAAATTCTTCTTAACATAACTTTTTTATCTGCAAGCTATTCTTTCAGTAAAATTTGGCATTAAAGTATACATTTGGTAGTTTACAAATCTCACATACAGTTTTGAAGTACAAAAAGGAAATAAAAACATTCTTTTTCATTTTTAAATGAGTTAAAAGTTAACAAATGCTTAATTTCAAAGACACTAGTTGCTTTCAAGATGAAGTGAAGTTACTGACAGAGTTCCAATCAGAAAAAAAAAAAACCCCTGCTAAATAGCAAAATCAATGAAACCAGCTTGCCCTATTATGCTATGACTCAATATGCATTTTGTTGGTATAACACATTACTTTTAAAATATTGCTCTCATCACCTTGCTTCTCTATACCTGACTCTTAGCCAACTGTGTTGCTTTATTCTCTGAGCACTTCTCATATAACAATCTCTTTATGTAGTGTCTACTGTATCTGCACAAGATGTGGTTTACTAACCTACACAAATGATGAAGAGCATCACTTTTTATTAAACTGTTACATGTATATGTAGTTTAACAGTCTCATTTAAGTATGCAACAGATATTTATTAAGAAAGCTAAACTATAAGAACTTAAGTAGTTTGGACCAAGTTTCAATCAGATATCCCAGAGCAAGGATAGAATTTAAATTCAGTCTTTTGACTCCTTTTTGTTTGATCCCATGATGTTTCATTCCATTTCATGTAACAAAGGACAATATAGAATTTACTTATCTATCATTAAATGGTTAAAGCTATTAGAACCCATCCTCTCTCTGACCATGAGGCTTTCGACGTGCTGGAAAATTTGATAAGAGAGATCATTGAATCACAAAATATTACAAAATCTTTCACTTGTGGAATTCTTTCTAAAGTAAGGGTAATTCCCACACCATTTTCATCACTGTAGCTTTGTAATATAAGTTGAAATCCGGAATTGTGATGTTGCTATCCATGCTTTTCTTTTTCAAGGTTGCTTTGGTTTTTCAGGTCTTTTATGGTTCCATACCAATTTTAGGATTGTTTGTTTTAACTCTGTGAAAAATGCTGTTGGTATTTGGAAAGGGATTGCATTAAATCTATATATTGCTTTGGGTAGTATAGATATTTTAACAATATTTGTTCTTCCACTCCATGAACATAGAATGTGTTTTCATTTCTTTGTGTCACCTTCACTTCTTTCATCAGTATTTTATAGTTTTCAGAGTATAGGTCTTTCACCTCTTTGGTTAGGATTATTCCTAGGTATCTTATTGTTTTTGGAGAAATTGTAAATGGAGTTTATTCCTTAATTTCTCATTCTGATGCTACAGTATTGGTGAATAGAAATGCAACAGATTTCTGTATGTTGACTTTTTATCCTCCAACTTTACTGAATTTATTTATCAGATCCAGCAGTGTTTTCATGGAGTCTTTCAGGTTTTCTATATAGAGCATCATGTCATCTGCAAATACTGGATGTTTGACTACTTCCTTGATGATTTAGATGCCTTTAATTTCTTTTTTGTTGTCTGATTGCTGTGGCTAGGACTTCTGGTCAAAACTGTAGCAATCAAAGCAGTATGGTACTTGCATAAAAATAGACACACAGATCAAGGGAACAAAATAAAAATCCCAGAAATGAATGCACAACTATACGGTCAATTAGTCTTTGACAAAGAAGGAAATGATATCCAATGTGAAAAAGACAGTCTCTTCAAAAACTAGACAGCTACATGCAAAAAAATAAACTAGTCCCTTTCCTTACACCAAACTCAAAAATAAATTCAAAATGGATTATAAACCTAAATATGAGAACTAAAACTACAAACACCTTAGAGGACACAGGAAGTAACTTCTTTGACATTGGCCATAACAACTTTCTTCTCGATATGTCTCCTAAGGCAAGGAAAACAAAAGCAAAAATAAACTATTGCAACTACATCAAAATAAAAAGCTTCTACACAGTTAAGGGAGCAATCAACAAAACTAAAAGGCAACTTATGGAATGGGAGAGGATATTTGCAAATGACATATCTGATAAAGGGCTAGTATCCAAAATATATAAAGCACTTATCAAACTCAACACCCCAAAAATGAGTAATCCAATTACAACGTGGGCAGAAGACATGAATAGACATTTTCCCAAAGAAGAATACAGGTGCCCAACAGACACATGAACAGATGTTCAACATCACTCACCATCAGGAAAATGTAAATCAAAACTACAATGAGCTATCACCTCACACCTGTCAGAATGGCTAAAATCAACAACACAAGAAACAACAAGTGCTGGTGAGGATGTGGAGAAAGGGGAACACTCTTGCACTCTTGCACTGTCAGGGGGAATGCAAACTGGTGCAGCCACTCTGGAAAACAGTATGGAGGCTTCTCAAAAAATTAAAAATAGAACTACTCTAAGATCCAGCAATTGCAGTACTAGGCATTTATCCAAAGGATACAAAAATACTAATTCAAAGGGATAAATGCAACCTGATATACATATCACAGCATTATCTACAATAGTCAAAGTATGGAAGCAGCCTAAGTGTCCATCCATAGATAAATGGAGAAAAAAAGATGTGGGATGTGTGTGTGTGTGTGTGTGTGTGTGTGTGTGATGGAATATTACTCAGCCATAAAAAGAATGAAATCTTGCCATTTACAACAACATGCATGGAGCAAGAGTGCATTATACTAAGTGAAATATTCAGAATAAGACATATACCATATGATTTCACTCATATGTGAAATTGGAGAAACAAAACCAGCCAGCAAAGAGAAAAAGATACAGAGAGAGAGAGAGAGAGAGAGAGAGAGAGAGAGAGAGAGGTAAACCAAGAAACAGACCCTTAACTATAGAGAACAAACTGATGGTTACCATACAGGAAGTGGGTGGGGTGATGGGTTAAATAGGTGATGGAATTAAGGAGTGCACTTGCTGTGATGAGCACTGGGTGATGTATGGAAGTGATGTATGGAGGTGTTGAATCACTATATTGTACACCTGAAAATAATATTACACTGTATGTTAACTTACTGGAATTTAAATAAAAAACTTAAAAAAAATAAAGTAAGTGTAACTCCCAAACCAAGCATGATTCAAAAATGAAAATATTTTATGAAAATTTTGTAGGCTTAATTTCCTCTGTTCCTTCCTGCCAAACATCTTTAGCTGTTTTCCAGAACCATATCTTAAAGGCACAAGAAAACTTGCAAATTTTTAGGAATTTTGTGAACCACTAACACATCAGTAGCTTGAAATCAACAATGGTTAATATCCTTTCCACCCATTATGTATGAAGGGAATGTGAGTATATGAAGTATTATCAGAAGAGGCTGTGTATAGTAGCATATTGCGACAACCTTTAGTTTTTGTCCTGCAAGGATTCCAATCTTCTCATTACCAGTGCTGAATTCTTAGGCATTTCAAATAATTTATATTTAGAATCATTGAGGCCTCATGAATAAGAAAAACAAAACAAATTTAAACTTTTCTACATGTCATGTGCCATTTATAAGAACAAAATGCATGCTTATCTTTTTTCAAGAGTTCTAGGAAGGCTATAAATAACATGTTTCTAAATGTGGTTTCCACCTCTGTTTTCCAGAATAAGAACTTGCATACTAGCCACTCAAAAATTAGCATATCTTAAAAGACATAAAAAATAAGTTTGCTAAATTCTCAGAAATCTTTATAATTAATATCATACTTCTCTATAATTATTGATATCACTAATCTACTCAAACTATTCTTGGGGTATGATAAAGCAACTGGAAAAATAACAAGAATAATTATTTAGTGTTTTCTAGGTGATAGCCCTAGTTCTAGGCACAGGGCATGTAGCAGTGACCCAGATAGACCTTTGGTGTCATGAATTGTTCATTCTTGTAGATGAGAGACAATAAACATACAGACTAATAGAATAATTTCAGATTGTGATAAATTGTATGAAGGAAATAAGACTGAGAGGAGGGAATGACTGCAGTGAGTACAGTTTGTCTTCTGCAGAAATCTCATTAATTCTGATGATTTATAGTTCACAGATTTATAATGATTTCTCAGCCAATGCATATTTTACACAGTACTGAGTGCATACTGAGATATTGTCTTATTGATATTTTACACAAAATTCAGTGAAACAAAACCAAATTTCACTTTAGGTGAACCTTATAAATATATTTGATATTAAAATTACCTATGGTGTGATATAAAATACCTTACATCAGTAAGTTTATTCGTATTCTGTTACTGATATGAGCTGGGTACTGGTACAGGAAACACAGATGCATTTAAAAAATTAAAAAATAGTGTAGTCCTTTCTGTTCAAAGATCTTCTACTCTAGCACTCTAGTATGAAAGAATAAGAGAACATTTAAATTTAAATTAGTGATTTCTATGGAAAACATTAGCATGTGGTTCTTGGGTGCACTGGGTAACATAAATATTTCTCGATGAATGAAGGAGATGTTCAACACAACTTTTCAAATGAGAATATATTCAAGCTATGTTTTGAACTATGAATAGGAGATAGGAAATCCAAGAGGGTGAAGAAGGGAAAACTTTCAGGCTAAGGAAAGCTACAAAGCAATTTGGACACCCGTTTGAATAAATATGTTATTTATGTTGGTGAATGCAAAACATAGTGAAGAGTGATTAAATCTGAGACTCTAGATTAACTGTAGATAAAATCATGAAGACATGTATGTTATGACATAAATGCCATAACAGTTCTATGCTAAATTCATGGAATAAGGAGAAAAATGACATGGATAGACTGGTATTGAGAATTGTATATAAGGCCAAGGGTTTTTGTCATGATGATCAATTAGGAGACTATTTCACTAATCAAGATGAAAAATAAAGTTCTATACTAAATCTTAGAGAGTGAGGTATAATCCTAGAGTTATGTATGTGGTAAAATTGATGGTATGTATGGCTTTTTTGTACCAAAGTGAGGTGGAAGAGTAACAACTAGGTTATTCTACGGTATCTAGAAAGATAAAAATGTGAGCGGTGGTTCCATTATGTAAAATAGTAAATTCAGGATGAGAAATCTGTAGTTCTCTGTCTGGTTTTTAAGACTTAGCATTTGGGATATATTTGTCTTGCACATTTTATCTCCCATGGCCTCCAAACATATTCCTCTAATCTCCTCAGAATTTTTAGTAGCCCTTGCCAAGCCACCTTATTAATCATTCAAAGTGTGTTATTGGGTGGCTCCTATATCTCAGCCACACTCCTAGATACTGAGAATTCACCAATGAAGAAAACAGGCAAGTCCCTCAGGAAGCACACATTCTTTTTGTTTGTGATATAATAAACCACCTGAATAAGTAGAGTACAGTAGAATATGATTGCTATATATAGATGCTGAGACAAGAAAATCAAGGAAGGGGCATGGGAACTGTGGGTGTGTGTGGGAGAATAATTTTAGATAAGGTGACTATAGCCTCGATAAAAGGATGGCATTGAAAAAACAACAGAAAAGCAAAGAGGTGATGTTGAAAACTATGGCATGCTCAGGGAAGAATATGACATAAAATGTGAAATATCTGACAATTTTTTTCTACTGAAATCTAAGAAATTAACCTGCCACAGTTTCATTAATTCAGATAGATGACACAAAAATCTTGGGTCAGAGACACAGGACAGTTGATTATATACAGCAATTGCAGTTATCACGTTTCAATATTTTTATGCACCAGTTCCCGGGGGCCTGATTCCCACTCAGAGAAAAAGGCCAGCATCTGCACAGGAAGAAGGGTTCATTGTGAATAAAGAACTCTGAGATTAGGGAACTCCAATCTTTTATAATTAGCTTTAAGCAAACTTATCCTTTTACCCAGAGGTAAACATTATTTTATTACATTGGACAATCAAGTAGATCTAACCTTTGCTGCGGAGGGAGACAGTATCTCTAGCTTCCAAGGTTAATTGTTATACAAAACTATTTGAGAAGATAACCTAGGATAAAAATACAGTTAGTGCCTTGCTCATGATATGTGCATAATTATGAGAGATGCACAGAGTAGTGTTTCTCAGCTACATCACCTTCTTGTTTATATCTCATCTTGGTTTCTGGCCAATTTTTTCATGAGCACATCATTCCGTCTGTCACTCTCTCTGTAAGAGAGGCTGAGACCAAATCTATCTAATTATCTCATTTAATTAAAGCTACTATGAACAGGGTTTCAAGCATCAAGATGAGACCAACCTTCAGTATTATTCTCAATTATGCCCCAAAGGGTCCTGAACACAACCAGTTCTACAAATCCCACAAATCATCAGAGTTTATCTTAGAAAGCCGGATGGTTTCACCCTTAATGTTCCATATTAATCTTTTCACTTGGCCAGAGGCACTAACCCAGGTGCAGGAGGATGTACTAGTAAGTATACAGACTCTATCTTAGTTTTATCAGGAGTGACAGAGGCAAAACTATGCCATATGACCTCCCTCACCATGAACAACTATATCAACTTGGTAAGCATCACAAACCTAGGCAGTGGTAACCCCTCTTTCAGAGGCACAGAATCCTTTTCTTTGTGCCTAGTATATGATGATGGATGTATTGCCATGAAGATCAAAAGAGCAAGGGTGGCATTCTAGGTGGGAAAGCCTCAAAGAGCAGCTTGATTCCAGTTGGTTTTATCATAGAAGGAGTCTACCATAGACGCTACATGAATTACCCAGATGGTTCACTCAGCAGCCCTGATCTGTTTCCAGAGTTTGTGGCCCTAAACAGAGGTACATTTAATCTTCCATTCTGTAGTATTTCAAGTGGCAGACCAAACATCTAGGCTATTGACAAAAGCTCAAGCATCAGTAAAAATATAACAAGTTTCATCAAGAAAAGAATTTACCGCAGCTATCAGAATAGCTTTGATTTCCACACACTGAGCAGAGCAGCCATATCCAGTTCAATTCTGCTAGTTACTGCTGAGGCTGAACATCAATGGGAACACATTGGACACATCAAGTGTCAGCCTAACCCATCTCTCGGTGAATCATGCCCCAGGCATTTAAGAGAACTTTGTGAAGCAAGGTCCCTGTGAGCCAGGAGCTTTGCTTCAGCTCCATTTTTCATGGGGTAGAGAATAAAGTTCCCCCTAATGGCATAACTTCCACTTTTTCATATAACGTTAAGATGCTGTCAGGCCAGGCCTGTTGAGTTCTTGGAGTATATCATTTCTGATTTCTGTTGACAGTTGAGGCTTGTTGGACTTTCCCCATGTTATTAGTTATTGCTTCCAGCTGAGCTATCCCAAAGCGGGAGTATCAGTTCTAAGAGTTGTCTGGAGCTCAGCTGAATTAGGAGAGACAGCTGAGCATTCAGTTATCTGAGTGGCAATCAAAGTAACAATGAACAAAAATTAAAAGACTTAAGCTTTTAATCACTTAGTGAGATGGTATAAGGAGGGGTATAAAACTAGAGAAGATGCTGACTCCCCTTGTTCCATTTTCCCCCATGGAATGGTCCACTGGTTCAGGGTCAGGTAGATCAGCACAGACATGGGAGTCATCTTCCTTCTCTTCCCACCCTCCCATAAGGAAGCCTCTGTAGAGGTGACTGAAGAAGACCTCTGCCTAAAGCCTCAGATAAAGAGACCTAGGAATGTAGAATGTGAAGAGTATGACCAGCCAAAGGGACCCGAGTCCTTGACGGGACTGTACCACATCAGCTGTGAACAAAGTCTGTAAGAGGAGGACAGTTATTCCCCATGAAGCCTGCCTTGGTAATTGCCTATGGTCAGACTTAAAAAAAAAAATTGACCAGGAGCCAAACTCCTCAAAAGTAACTAAGCCAGGGCGCCTGAGTGGCTCAGTCGGTTAAGTGTCCAACTTCAGTTCAGGTCATGATCTCATGGTTCTTGGGTTCAAGTCCCACGTCGGGCTCGGTGCTGACAGCTCAGAGCCTGGAGCCTGCTTCTGATGCCATCTCTCCCTCTCTCTTTGCCCCTCCCTTGCTTGCAGTCTGCCTCTCTCTCTTTCTCTCTCTCTCAAAAATAAACATTAAAAAATTGAAAAAAAAGTTACTAAGCCTTCTTGACTTAAAAGTTTAGTTTTGAAAAAGGAATATTAACAAATTAATAGTTGCTTTATAAAATGGAGTATATCTAGTAACCATACAGAAGCAATAAGCTTCAAAGCGTACCACTGGATAAAAGGGTGCCTCCTTTAAAAAGAGGCTCCAATTATCAAAATCATTTGTCACAGAGACTTGTAACTCCAAAGTGTTTTTAGGATTGTGATATCCCAAAGGTACCAGCATTTTTCTATATGTGGCTTTTTCTAAATGAGCTAATATCCTATGACATTTAGGAACACTTATAATACAGGCATGGAAAACATCAGCACCAAATATGCTTTCAGCAATGGAAGTCACAACAGTATTCTAGGGAATACACCCTAAGAGCTACACACACATGAAGGCACACACAAGTTTACACTAGTTTGCCGTCCCCACCGTGAGTCTTGCTGAAACCTCTTTTGCTTTATTCACGTACACTTTCACTTGCGGTACAGGTAGGATGGTAACTTGCATGCCTATATCCCACAGAACCCCCAAATTTAGAGCCCCTTCTTCCCCAGTATTTCTCAAAGTAGTCATATGCATGTATATGGACTTTGGTTCCCCTAGGAGACAGGAATATTTTGGTCCCATGCCAAGTTTTCTTATTCTTAAAATAGCTGAAAGTGGGAGAGAGAAAAAAGGAGGGATCGAGGATTACGGAGACAGACAGTGGCTTCATACGAGTAAATGAGGGTTGGTATTTACTTTTGGTTTGAGTTTGCATGGCTCAACCAAACACACTTGTGTTTTTTGTCAACATTTTCCTTGTCAACATCATTTTTTTTAAACTAGGGAATTTTTGACTCAGAAGGTACAGTCACAATGCCTTTTGGGCTGAGACCACAAAGCTTGCTGCCCTAGTGTCATGATAATATCCTTTCTTCTTCCCACCTAGAGGAGAGTAGGCAACACAAAGTCACTATTTGGGCAGATTTAAAAAAAAAATTTTACCTCTTGTCACTCAGCCTATAAACACTCATTAACAGGTAGAATCATGGGTTGCCTAATGACTCTTACCATTTATGTGATAGTACTCACTACTAGATCATGGGGAGCCCTGTCAGATCCTCTAACCTGGCTCATGGAGACCTTCATCCTTTCTCTTCCAGAAAGCCGTGTCTCCATCAGTATTCCTGTGTCAGTTGCCTAAACTAAGAAATTGCAAGCTAATAAGTTAGCTGTTGCTGTTTCATAGATGCTGGTCCATGATTCATAATCATAAGGAAGAAATGTACCACATACAGGGCACAGCAAATGCAAAGGCCAAAAGGCAGGTGCATATCAAGTATTTTCAAGGAATCAGCCAATGTGGCTGGGGTAGCATGAGCAAGGGGAGACTAATAGCATAGGAATCTGGGGTTGTTTGCTTTGGAGATATACTTTGGGTGTCACTGAGATACAAGCAGTATTTATTTAGACATTAGCATTAGATATCAAGGATATGTGATCTCTCTGCCTTGATCCCTAGAGTCCTCTGACATTTAGCGGTTGGGGATATGGAATATAATGTAAATAGCACCCACTAGACTTGTATAGGACACTTCTGGCACAACGCTATCTGGTGTCGTTGAGAATATCTAACAAGGGGACTAAAATGGAGTCACAGAAGTAAAATGACCACCCCCCCGCAATATTTAGGCAACATAGTTTCAGGAAAAGAACTCCTGAGTAGGAATTTCGGAACGCCTTCCGCTGGGGTTTTCTTTGGAATTGTGAAAGTTATGCCCTTACTGCATTTTAGGCAAGGGGTTTGAGCTCCTGAAGGAGTAGAACAAGTATCAACTAGTAATTTTTGTGTGCTGGTAATTGTTTTTTCCATGCCATTTCAGGTATATTGCCTTCTCAACCAAGTGATATGCTTCTCTTCTGAGTGTATTCTCTTCTTTTATGTTTCTCGATGTCTGGAGTCTGAAAGTTTTTCACTTATGAGGAGATGTACATATGAATGGCCTCAGCAGATACATGTTACTTGATCTGAAAACAAATCAACAATATATGAAAGAAAAATTAAACAAAATGAGAAATAATAATTTGCATCACTTTATTTCATTTGTGAACACAGTTTCACAAGATTGGAATCTGTGGTGTTTCTTGTATCGCTTCATTCCCCAGTCCTCTCAGTATACGAACATCTAAATGGAATGAGTGAGATTTCTTAAATGAATGTTTTTTTTTTTTTTTTTAACCAAGTCTCTTATGCCTGATAGAACAAAAGGAAAAGAAAGGAGTGGAGAGGGAAAGAGGAAAAACAGAAAGAAAAGAACAGAAAAACCATCTGTTCTAGCACTGGGAGAGTATAATATAGTACTGAGCTTATGGAGGGAATATATGCTTATTTCTAATCTATTGCTCTCAGAAGGAATTTTTCAGGAGTCAGTGTGAACAATTTATTAGATTTACATGCTAATTTTAAAGCCAAATTTTCCATAAGCTATAACACAAGTATATTCACCAGTGGTAGGATACTTAGAAATCTTAATCCATAAATAGCAAGGTTACTCCTGTCTTTCTTCAGGGGTCTCTCATGTAATTCCTTCCATTTTGCACTCTAACAATTTCTAAGTGAAATCTTATATTTCATTGATTTTTAAATGTCATTGACTCTAAGTAAAATGCACCATTAATTTAATAACACGGGGCAGAAAAAGAGGAGCGCTACATTAAACATTAAGATATACTTTTTTGTTAATTAACCCACTATACATCACTGATTTGAAAATTAATTTTAAGGACACAAATATAATTTTTCAAACATGAATTCAATGGCTTTAACAAATTTAGGTCATCATAAAATATACCAAATTTGGACAAACTTCTTTTATTCTTTTCTCCACAGGTAATTATTAGAGGTTGGTTTGTTGTAAACTCACAAGCTATTTTTGTTCTTAATCTGTAATGTTAGTTACATCCACACACAAGACATTATTTAATTTTGCATAATGACCTTTTAAAGATAGCTGAAATCATGCCTATATAACAGATACAGCATGCATATAGTTGCATATCTATCCGCTTTTAATTTAAAATATTTCTGAAATCTCCAAGTTCATGCACACAGAACTAGTTTTCTGTTTTAATGCTTATTAATTACACTGTATTTTATTTATGTTTCCTACATGATAACTATGTGGTTTTCTGATTTTCTGTTACAAACAGCATTTCCATGGTTATGTTTCCTTATGCGAAATAACTATGAAGGGGCTTTGGTGGACTGAGTCACTGGCATCCACACTTTTGGTTTTAAGAGAGACCATCAAGTTGTCCACTGAAGTGTATACTCCAATGTACACATCCACCTGCTGTAAACAAGAACTTGCCACAAAGTTTTGCCGACACTTGATGTTACCTATGTGACACATGCCCTCAGTACAGGTAAACTTGATCACATCGTCACACACTCGTGTCTAGGTTTTTCGAACACTTGGATTTGGATTTTTCTGTGAACTACCCTCCGTGCCATCTGACCATTTTCTGTTGTCTTTGCTCAGCCTGCTATGACAAAATACCATGACCTGCATGGCTTATTGACACCAGAAATTTACTTCTCACAGTTTTGAAGTCCTGGATTAGGGTGCCCGCAAGGTCTGGTTCTAGGTAAGAGTTCTCTTGCCGACACCTGACTTTTCCTGGAAAAGGAACAAGCTAGGTGTCTGGCCTGTTCTCATAAGGGTGCAGATCTCATTCCTGAGGGCTCTGGACTCAGGACCTAATTCCCTCCCAAAGCCCCCACCTCTCAAAACCATCACATGTGGCATTAAATGTCACCATATAAATTTTGGAAGGGGGGTACACAAACGTTTAGTCCATAATATCTATTAAGTATAAGATTGTCCTTATCCTTCATGTTGATACTTGTAGCTAAATATACTCGTGGTTCTTATAGGAAAACAGTCTGTTACAAAGCTCAAAACATTTGCTTGTAGTCTGTCATTTGGCTTTTAACTTTTTTACAGTGTATTTTGACATACAATGTGAAGAAAGTTTTAATTTGGATGTAGTGAAACTCATGTATTCTTTTTCTTTCTTGTATTATATTTTCCTTGTATTCTTTTTCTTTCCTTAAACAGGTTTCCCTACCAGAAGTTTGTTTTTAAATAGTCTTTAATATTTTCTTTAATAAATTTAAAGTTTGTTTTAGCTATGTGTTTTTGAACCATCTGGGATTTTTTGAGTGTATGCTCTAAGATTTAAATTTTATTTTAACAGCCCTTTTTAGGGACAAGTCTATCCTTTTTGTGTCCTTTTTAAAATTGCCACATCTGGAAAAAGCCAAATATCCGCATGTCCATGCACTTATTTCAGGATTTTGATTTATATGTCTTTTTCTTTGCCAAATCACACTGTTTAAATTGATATATAGTTCAATATGTCTTGATATTTGATATGATAATTTCCCACTCTTATTCTTTTTTTTTCCCTGTTCTATTATTGTACATTAAACTTCTATGTGAATTTTATAATCAGTATGTTGGTTTGGCTTTCATGACTATCTCTTTGAAATTTTTGTTGGACTTACACTAAATTTATATATCAATTTAGAAAGATCTGAACTATTTACAATATAATGATGGTGATATGCCTCTCCAAACTTAATAGCTCTTCTAAAAGTCTTATCAATAAAGTCATACAGTTATATTTATAACAGTCTTACATATTTTTGTTTTTGTTTTATTGTTAGACCTTTGCTATTTTTACTTTACTTATATATTCATTCCTTCACATGTTAAACAAATATTCATTGATATCCTGATTACCGTAAGGTACTCTTTTAGGTGCTGGAGATATAACTGGAAGAAACAAAAAGAAAAAGAAAAGCAAGTCCTTCAATTCACACAGCTCATTCTAATGGAGAAGACAGACACTAACAATCAAGGAAACATAACATGTGACATTATTTTAACTGCTATCAAGAAAAAATATAGCAGCGTTGGTAGATAGGAAGCATGTAGTTGGGTCTTTGGGGTTGCAATTTTATATCGGGTGATGAGGGAAGACTTTAAAGATATTTGAGCAAGCATCTGAAGTGAGAAGGCAAAGTATTTGAGGAATAATATTTCAGAAAGAGGGAGCAGGAAGTATTCAGCCTCTGAAGCAGGAAAATGCTTGGTTTGTTGGAAGAATAGCAAGGTTCTAGTGAGCTACCAGTAGATTACACAAAGGGGAGAATATAGAAGAAGTCAGGGAAGAAATTGTTGGAAATTTAAAGTTTTGATCTAAATGAGATGGGAAGTCAAGAATATTTTGAGCTAATTTCTCTTTTAAAAAAATAGCTGACCTCTTTATTGAGAATGAAAGAAAGAACAAGAGTCAAAAGTGAAGCTAGTAAGGAGGCTATGGAAGTAATACTGTTGATTAATATGCTATCCTGGATGAGAATGGTAGCAGTGAAGATGACGAGTGGTTGGAAATTGTATTTGTTGATGGAATGGAGTAGAGTATGGAAGAAGAAATTCATGGATAACTTCAGGTTTGTTGGCCTGAGTAACTGGACAGTTGACACTGCCGTGTACTATGGTGGGGAAGACAATAAGGGAATAGGTCAGGGGTAGGGAAGAGCACTTTGGGATGTATGAGTGAGAACTTTTTCTAGTCTACTTTTTAATTAGTGAAGTTACTGCCGAAAAGTGTTGTTTCTGAACTTGTCTCTGACAGTACTTCAATGTTTCTTATTATTTACATTTGTCAGTTGAGTCTTACATCTTCTTTCGTATATGTTCATATTACCCATAAATATTTAAAAAAACATGATCCAAAACTTAAGTAGAATTTACCAATGAAAAGTTGTTCTAAGGCTCCTTATGTAAAAACTAACCATGGGAACTTACAAGGTTGGTGTTGTTACTAACCCTATTTTAAAGAGGAAAAATTAAAGCAGAGGGATATTAAGTAACAGGTAATATGCTCAATGTTATTTGGTAGCAAATAGCAGAGATGGAATTTCAACCAGGCAGTGTTGTTCTGGAGTTATGTGATTACTTTGAACGACAACACTATACTGCAGAATCTAATGACCTGCATTCTTCTTTTTTATATCTCTCCTTCCTTCCTTCCTTCCTTCCTTCCTTCCTTCCTTCCTTCCTTCCTTTTTATTCCTTCCTTTCTTTCTTCCTTCCTTCCTTCCTTCCTTTTTCTTTCTTTCTTCCTTCCTTCCTTCCTTTCTTCCTTCCTTTCTTCCCTCCTTTCTTTTCTTTCTTTGTTTTCATTTATTTATTCTAATGCATCAGGTAGGAACATAAGTATGATATAACAATAGGGGTGAAAATTAAAATTGTCAGTCTCTTTTTAGTTGTCAGTTCATTTTCCTCTCAGGAATTCAGCTCGTTAAGCACATCAAACCCGTAAGTAGTCTTTGTTCTTCAATCAGAATTAATCATTATACCATGATGCAGAGGCGTATTAAGTGGTAAATTATATATGTATGTATATGTGTAAATTATATACATACATATAAATTATGTGTACATACATATATACATATACATAAATATACACATACATATACATATATGTATATATCTCCTTTTCTTTTCTCTGCTTTGTTTTGTTCTATCTCCTACAACTCTTAATTAGTTCCCTCAGGTTTAGCGTTTCTCTTTTTCTTCCACTTTTTCCCATTACCTGATATTCCTTTACATTTGCTCTGTGTGTTTAGGAGAACACATTTATGAAGCTAGCATTGTGTACAGGCAATGAGTGCAATGGGCGACACCATAATTGGTTTTAAAACATTTTGAAAGGATTAGACTTCATTTTAGCTAGTTAAGAAACCATTTTCTGTATCATAATATGCACATTTATTATGTAAGGTTCATATGTATGATTGTCTTGTCTTCACTTTCTAAAAGAATACTTAAACAGCAATATTTAAAATGCAAATGGAATTTGATGGGGATATCTGTAATGTTACAATATTAACCAGGCATCACCTGAATTCTTAATAAATATATTCATGAAATTCATAATATTTAATCAAAACTTTACATACTTATAGTAAACAAAATTCATAATAAACTAACAGTAAGAAACATTTGTAACTTGCTGAGATATATTGCAATAGTCAAAAGGTTATCTGAAAACTGAAATTAAATTGTTGATAACAGTTGGTCTTTGTTTATGAATTTATATAAAATAATAAAAAATTAATATGAACAGTTTGTCCAGACCATCTTAATATTAGATTTTTCCCTGAAATTTTAAGAAATGTTAATAATTTTTTATTTTAATAATTATATAAAACTTTGATAAATTATAATTTAGCAAATATGTAATTCAGTTTTTCCAGATATTTCTTCTTTTTTTCTGATTTTAATAAAATCCATGTGTTATAAATAGATCAACAGGTCATATTTTAATTTAATTTGTATATATTGTTAATAAATACATGTATAAATAATTTTAATATAATTTAAATTTATTTAAATAATATAGTTTGTAGAAAATCTATAATGTAATTGAGATGTAGGTTTTGGATACTTGATGGTTCCTTCATTTACCTAAAATATAGCTGACACAAGGCTGACCTGTATAATAGAATTTGGGGCAATATAATGATATTACTACATAAAGTATAATTTAGAGCCCTCATTCTTCCAGTGGGGAACTTTCTCATAGGACATCTCTCCTTAAGTTTTGGTTTTCTCCAAAAAGAATTATTTTCAGTTTTTATTCACTATTTCTTTCTGACATCTCCCTGTGAGCCAGCCTCTAGCTTCCATTTCATTTTCACTCAATGGAGAGCAGAGAGCACTCCTGCCCATTCCTCTTCCCAAATTAGACCTCAGATCTACCTTTCAGTATCTAACTGTTACTTAAACATTTTCATTGAAGATGATTGATAGATTTCCATCCTCAGTAGGAAATGTCTATGTCATTTGCAGATATTGGTAACAATAATTTTTAACAATGAATTTTTATAATGGTTTTCTCTTATCTACAGCCTAGATTTATTATAAGGGTATGGGTTGGGGATAGAGATTATTTCTTCCTCTTAAATAATGTTTAACTTCCTGATAACTCATTCCAGAAAGTTTATATCCCAGCTATATCCCAGGCATTATGTTTAGTGCTGGGTACTCAATAGCAAGCGAAACTATATGGCTCCTGCCCAAATAGAACTTGCAACTAAGTATAAAGGAAAACAACATGGTGATTTTTAATGAGAAAAAGTCACTGTCTCTGAGTTCCCTTGCCAATAATTTTAAAAAGCGCATTTTAGTACAGAGTATATACTAGTCTGTCTATTGGTTCAAATATAATTTAGATATAAGAGCAGGAAAATGAAGAAATCATAAATAAAACTTGGCTTTCTAGTGAGAATGACTAAGGAGTGATATTTGAATTGAAAGATAAGAAAGGGAGAATGCGAGAGTTCAGGGAGAGTAGAACAGATTTATTTTTTAGATGATAGAGTTTTATCTTTTAGAAAAGTCTAGCTAGAACTTAGAAGTCTAAATATTCATCAAAGTGTAAAGTTCAGTATTAAAGAAAGTTTTAAAAGACAACTACTCAAACACAGTCCCTGTTCAGGGATTTCAGCTCAAAGCACAGGAGTTCTTTCACTGGCAACCAGCCTGGCCTAAAATTTCCTTCCTGGAGTCTGCGCCCACAGGGAATGATTTCCGATGTCTCTTGTATACAAACGTTTTCAATCAGAGGTCTTTGGCATTCCCTTTGTACTTCGTTCAACCTGACTGCTACAGACCCTTTTCTCTCATTTCACTTCCCCAACTCATCCACATGGGAAATATTCAAAAAAGTATCAAAGATTTATATCCCACCCCCTCCTAATTATTTTCTGCCCCTGATATATACCAAGGACTTAGAATACAGCAGACCTTAGAATATTTTAGTCAGGAGGGGGAAAAAAAAAAAAACAGTGAGGAGTGTGAAAGCAAAACAAAAGAAAACAAAAAACAAACAACAAAACAAACAAATAAAAACCAAAAACAGAGGAGATAATAGAAAAATACAGTACAAGTGAAGGAAACAGTAGATGAAAACAGTTGGGCAGATAGAAACAGGTTTTATCAGTGGGATTTTATTAACGACACTTCAGAGACAGAAGTTTTACATTTGCATACCATATTTTAAAAGTTGTAAATACCCAATATTTTAAAACCTCATCAAATGGTCATTCCGGGGGATTGCCTTGGATTAAGAACAAGGTATTAAAGGGGTTCCTTGGTGGCTCATTCAGTTAGGCATCCAACTTCGGCTCAGGTCATGATCTCTCATTCATGAGTTTTAGCCCCACATTGGGCTCTGTGCTAACAGATCAGAGCCTGAAACATGCTTTGGATTCTTTGTCTTCCTCTCTCTCTGCCCCTTCCTCACTCACACTCTGCCTCTGTCTCTCTCAGAATTGAATAAACATTAAAAAAATTAAAATAAAATAAAAAAGGAACAAGATATTACATTAAACATTTTAATTTTCATTTGATTTGCATATTTTGCCCCCAACTCTCTTCCTGTAACTATTTCACTTTGGAATTGAATCTCTCCTTGTTTTATGTTCCTAAAGTATGCTTTCATATATTTTTAAAAACTTAGAAATGAATATTCCTTTGCTTAATATTTTATTTTATTAATATTGTAGAAGAAGAAAAATAATTGAAGACAGCAATATTTTAGTACAGAATATGTGGGTTGAAAGTAAAGGTCAATGAGTTTTCCAAAAGGAGTGAAGGAAAAATATTAACATTTCCTTGTAATTATTTTAAAGATACATATAAACAGTAAAATTGTCAAATACATGCATGAGTAAATTTAAAGATATTTAAACATGTTAATATTTCACAAATCAGGTTTTTTACTTTTTTAATAGACTTTATTTTTAGAACATTTTTAGTTTTACAGTTAAATTGCAAAGAAAGTATTAAATGACCAGATACCCCCTCTACCCACAACCATATAAAGTCCTTTATATTATTATTATCATCAAGCTTCTTATATTATTGAAGTCTTGCATTATTATGGAACAGTTTTTACAAATCATAAACCAATATTGACATGAAATTATTATTAAGTAAAGTACAGAGTTTACATTAAGCTTTATTAAATGGTCTTTAATGTTTCCACCATTAAAGTATCAGAGAGAATAATTTTACCACCCTAAAATTTCCTGTTTGCATCTTATTCATCTCTGCTCCTTTCTCTGAACCCCTGGCAACCACTGATCTTTTTACTATCTCTACATTTTTGTTATTCCAGAATGTTATGATGTTAAAAGTATACAATATGTAACATTTTCAGACTGGTTTCTTATGCTTAGAAATATGAACTTAAGGATTCTTCATGTCTTTTCATAGCTCATTAGCTCAGTTCTTTATATTGCTGAGTAATATTCCATTGAATAGATCTACCACTGTTTTTTCATTCACTTATTGAAGAACTTCTTGGTTGCTTCCAATTTTTGGCAGTTATGAACAAAGCTGCTGTAAACATTTATGTCCAGGTTTTTGTGTGGAGATAACTTTTTAATTCTACTGAGTAAATTATTCAATGTTTCTTTTGTTGAATCATATGGTAAGACTCTGCTTAATTAGCTTTGTAAGAAACTATAAAATTGTTTTCCAAAGTGGCTGTTCTACCTGCATTTCCACCAGCAATAAATGCAAATTCCTATTGCTACATCCTCACCAGCATTTAATACTTTCAGTGATTTAGATTTTAGTCACTCTAATATATGTGTAATGAAAACCCATTGTTGTAATTTGCAATTCCATAATGACATATGATGTTGAATACTTTTTATATGTATATTTGCCTTCTGTATATATGTTTTCTTTGGTGTTTCTTTAGATCTTTTGTACATTTTCCAATTGGTCTGTTTATTTCCATATTGTTGAGCTCTGAGATTGCTTTGTTTATTTTGGATACCAGTACTTTACTAGATATGTGTTTTGCAAAAATTTCTCCCCATCCATTGCTTGTATTTTCATTCTCTTAATGGTGTCTCTGAAGAATAGAAAATTTTAATTTTAGTGAAGTCCAACTTTCAAGTTTTTCATGTATAGGTTGTGCTTTTGTTGTTTTACCTAAAGAATCACTCTGGAATCAAAAGCCTACATATGCTCCTATGTTTTACAGTTGTGTAGTTTATATTTAGTTGTACGATCTGTTGGAGTTTTTTATTTTCTTTGAAAAGTAGGTCTATATCGAGATACAGTTTGTTGTTGTTGTTGTTGTTGCTTTTATGAATTAGGTTTCTGGTTGTTCCAGCACCATTTATTGAAAGGCAAACTTTTATTCATTGAATTGTTTTTGCTCCTTTGTCAATGATTTCTGGTATCTCAATTTGTTCCAGTCATAAGTTTGACTATTCTCAGTAGCACCGCACCATTTTGATGTAGTTTTATAGTTAAATCTTGAAACTGAGTAGTCCATCACTGACTTTTTCCTGTTCAGTATTGTGTTGCCAAGTGTGACTCTTCTTCCTTTCGATATAAATTTTATAATCTGTTTTTTGATGCCCATGAGGATTTTCACTGGTATTCCATTAAATCTACAGATCAGTTAAGGGAAAACTGATGCATAACAATATAGACTCTTCATAGGCATTAACATGGTATATTACATCATTTATTTAGATCTTCTTTGATTTCTTTCATCAAAGTTTTATAGTTTCCTTATCATTATTTTGTTTTACTTATATCTAAGTATTTCCTTCAGTTTGGTGCTGATAGAAATGGTACTTTGTTTTTAATTTCAAAATATGTTAAATTTGTATCCCACACTCTTGCCGTAGAACTCATTAGCTCTAGGAGCTTTGTTTTATCATTTCTTTGGAATTCACTGGTTAGAAATTCTGTCATCTATGAAGAAAAGATTGTTTTATTTCTTCTTTCCCAATCTATATTGCTTTTATTTTATTTTATTTTATGTTATTTTACTTTACTTTACTTTATTTTTTTTTCTCATTGCATTGGCTTGGATTTCCAGTATGATATTAAGGAGTAGAAGTGAGAAAAACATTTCTGCCTTGTTCCTAATCTTACAGAGAAAGCATCTAGCTTCTCAACATTAAGTATGATTTTAGCTATAGATTTCTGATCTCTTTTTTTGCCTTCTCTTGTTTTAATGGAGTATTTAAAAAATGATTTTACTGCCTCTCTTCAATTGACTTATTATTTATGCTTCTTATTTAATAGAAATAAATTTTAGATATTATACACATTTTAGCATAATAGAAAGTGTTAACATTTTTTGAAAGAAGAGATAAAATTATGGAAATCTTAATGAAAACTTTCATTCTCTTTGAATAAACATTACTTAAACTAGCTCATCATTTTGAAAAAAATTTAAATAAAAGCAAGGTGATACATACATGCTTCTCAGACATGTTTCTTAGATATATAAAAGGTCATAAACACGTTCAAGGACATAAAAAGTAGTAAAACTATCACCCGAAAAATCTGCATGATCTATTCATAATTCCTAGATAACTTTGGAAATTATTTGAAGTAATCTATTATTTCCATATTTCTCTTTAAATCAAATGTATAGTTTACAGTATAATCTGAGGTGTCTTAGTAAAGTATCTCAAAATACACCTTTTTAAATAGGACATAATTTATCTTTATTTTTACATAACAGTTCAGAAGAGATGAATCTGTAGCTTCATCAGCTTATTACGAACTTCAGTCTCGGGGCCCCTGGGTGGCTCAGTCGTTTAAGTGTCCAACTTCAGCTGAAGTCATGATCTCACAGTCAGTGAATTTGAGCCCTTTATCGGGTTCTGAGCTGACAGCTCAGAGCCTAGAGCCTGCTTCAGATTCTGTGTGTGTGTCTCTCTCTCTGCTCTTTCCCCCTCACGCTTTGTCTCTCTCGGTCTCTCAAAAATGAATAAATGTTAAAAAAATTTTTAAAAAAGAACTTCAGTCTCTTGGGCACCTTGGATGTCTCAGTCGTTTGGACATCTGACTCTTGGTTTTCACTCAGGTTTTGATCTCAATGTTTGTGGGATAAATCAAGCCCCATGTCAGGGTCTGTGCTGGCAGCACAGAACCTACTTGTGATTCTCTCTCTCCCTCTGACCCTCACCTGCTCATGGTCTCTCTAAATAAATAAACTTCTAAAATAATTGGAGTCTCTCAATCTTACTGCTTCACCTTCCTTAATAGTACTACCCTTGTCTATGCAGCCAAAGCTTTAGTCACCACCACATACATAATCCAGGCCCTAGTGACTCAAATCCAAATATGTATCTCTTTCTTCAAAGAGAGTGAAAGCTCAGGAAAAATATCCTGAGAGTTACTTTCACTCACATTTCATTAACAAGAATGTAATCATATGATCACACATAGTTGCAAGAAAGGCAGGGAAATATGATCTTTAACTAGGGAGTCAGTGGACAACTGAGACATACAAGCAGATTTTAGGGAGTTTCTATAAAAAAATAAGAGGATGGTAGAATAAATGTAATTATCATACCAAACATTTAATTTTATGAAACAAAAGTATCTGTATTTATTTTGATATTTGCTTTCATTATAAACAGTAGAAACGGATCAGTTACAGGCTTTGAAAGATTTAAATATGTGAGTATCTATTACTTACTTGGAAGTAACCATTAAACTATAATCCAATTATACTAGTCATACTAATATACTAATATTCTACACAATGGAAATTATATATGTGATTTTTATTTCTATTATATTAAATATATTATTTTATTTTATGTTTATATAATATATTTACATACTTATATTATTTACTATATAGATGTGTGTATATATATATATATGTACATATATATATATATATATACTTATTTATATGTTTTAAAGCCAGGCATCCCAAAGCAGTAGTTGGAAAATCACTGTTACTGATGCTAAAAAAATATGGACATTTATAATGCCTGTAGGTAGTATTCAGCAGAATTGACTAAGGCATCATCTATTTATTATCTGTAAAACAGCTAAAGACTTCTGGCAAACTGGAAATTGAATCAAATCTCTACACTGAACCAAATTATACAAAACAATTTTATTTTATTCTTGCTATAAATTATCTTGGTTTATTTAAGCTTACAACTTTTGCCAAGATTAAAGCTGAAAATGCTTGAAGGAATATGTATATATATGTGTATATTTGTATGTCTGTTTACATTCATTTACATGTAAACAAAATATCTGGACCAGTTTATTCTAATATAGGTAAATGCGGCAAAGAACACTTAGAAGACTTAATGAGGCTAAACCAAATTAATTATAACTATATCCATGGCATCAAATCCCCCCAAACTTCCTCCTGGCATCACAGAGAACTTGGCATATGTGAGCTTAAGTCACACTATTCAAAATCAAGGAGCTGACAGACCAGATTTTCTTCCCAAGATTTCGCTCATTAGCCAAACCAGGATACTTAGTACATCAGGTCACTCTGCTTGAATTCCCAAATAACACATGACTTTGGGATATGATCCCATGATAACTCATTGGAAGTGTCTAACTACATGTACTGGTATAATGAGCCACAGATGACGACTTAGAGAAAAGGACTTTTTCTTCCCTCTGTCACATATTTTTGACACTTTTACAAACCGCTGTTTAACAACAGCTTTCAGACTCCATCTTAACTTTTTGTTTGTTGCACTATCACAAACTGTGTTTCTCTGACTTTTTTAAGATCTTTGTAGATATTATTACAACAATCTTTTAATAACTTTTGAATTAAATAACATATTTACAGATTAATTTGGGGAAGTAAAAGAAACACATTAATTAGAAGATGAAGCTACATTTTCTTAAGCAACTGACATTTGTTACACATATTCAATTTTTTGCAGTATTGATTTATGGTTTACGTCTCCCTATTATTATAAGATTTCAAATTAATGTACTGTTTTTTAGAATATGTTTAATGTTCCATAAAATTTATGACAAGATGGGCTATTTAAGGATATACATTGTTTCTAAACTCTATCTATAAAGAGATGACATTAGGGGCACCTGGATGGCTCAGGTGGTTAAGTGTCTGACTTCAACCCAGGTCATGATCTTGTAGTTCGTGGGTTGGAGCCCCTTGTAGGGCTCTGTAGGGCTCTATGCTGACAGCTTGGAGCCTAGAATCTGTTTCGGATTCTGTGTCTCCCTCTTTTCTCTGCCCCTCCCCTACTCATGCTCTGTTTCTCTCTCTCTCTCTCTCTCTCTCTCAAAAAATAAAGAAACTTTAAAAAAAGAAAAATATTTTTCACTCTCTTAGAAGACATATAAGGTAATATATAGTTTACACTAAAAATGTACAGGGCATTATAAAGATTATATATTAGTCTTCTAAACTGTTTAAGATCAGTGGAAAGCCCAGTCCTTCTCTCCCTTACTGTCAAATATTATATTCTCTTCCATTAGTAAGGGAATCACAAGAGATCTCATTCAGTTTACAACTACCACTACTATAATAGTGAAATAAAAGTGTGTCAATCTACCTCTTCCATTCTTTGTCCAATTATAAGAAGAAGTATTACCTCCCGTGTTAGAAGTAATTTCTCTATTTGTGTTTGGGCTACATTTTTTTTCTTTCTTTGGTACACCATGGACAAAACTTTTCATACAAAATCAATTTTTTTGCCTGGAGTTTCTTCTCTTTAACAACTGAAGAGATATAAATCAATCCATAAACAAACAATAAAGCAAATTCTACCCTATGTTCTCTCCAACTAAATATCTCTTCATGTTCATAATTATAATTATTGAAAGAGTTGTTTACACTCCTTGTCTCCTAGACTTACTACACAACTCAATATATTCTGCGATCTGTGGTCCTAATTTAACTTAAATTTTCTTTTCAAAGATAAAAAATGACCTTAGTATTACTAGTCAAGTATGAACTTTTCAGTCATTTTCTCAATTTTTACTTTAGTAGCATTTGAGATACACTTGACCAGCACTTCATGCTCTAATACCTTGCCTTGTAGCAAACTCTGTTCATTCATAGTTATATATTCAATTATATACTGGAAGTCTCCATTTAGATGGTTCTCAGGGAATTTAAAAAAGATTTCACTCTCCATTTTCTTCCTCCCAGCAGATCAGTACCCTGTGTGTGTTTTTAGTTTGCTGCCTACACGGCTGTCTGTGAAACCTGTCTCATTGTTGACCCCATCCTTTCGTTCCCCAACCCATGTTAAAGTATCCATCAAAGTTCTTCTGTTACATTTCCTAAGTAAACATTGTTCAAATCCCTTCATTTAAATCTATCACCTCATTTACTGTCTTTGCTCAGATCACCCATTTTACAACTTAGACTAATGCTTTATTGTTTCTCTAGGACTTCCTACCATAGAGATTTTCTTTTTTTTTCTTTTTTTAAATGTTTATTTTTGAGAGAGGGAGAGAGAGAGAGAGAGAGAATGAGAGAGAGAAAGTGCAAGCAGGATTGGGGTAGACAGAGAGACACACACACAATCCGAAGCAGGCTC
>CM053567.1:84768728-84922561 GCA_028646485.1 Cryptoprocta ferox | reverse complement strand
CCCCAATGTTTGTAGCGGCACTTTCAACAATAGCCAAATCATGGAAAGAGCCTAAATGTCCATCAACTGATGAATGGATCAAGAAGATGTGGTTTATATATACAGTGGAACACTACATGGCCATGAGAAGGAATGAAATCTGGCCATTCGTAGCAATGTGGATGGACCTCGAGGTTGTCATGCTAAGCGAAATAAGTCAGGTGGAGATGGACAGGTACCATATGTTTTCACTCATAAGTCTAACAGGAGGAACCTAATAGAGGACTATGGGAAGGGGAAGGGGGGGCAAAGAGTTAGGGAGAGGGAGGGAAGCAAATCATGAGAGACTCTTGAATACTGAAAACAAACTGAGGGCTGAAGGGAGAGGGGGAAAAGGGAAGGGGTGATGGTCATGTAGGAGAGCACTTGTGGGGAAGAGCACTGGGTGTTATACGGAAACCAAGTTGACAATAAACTATAAATAAAAAAAAAAAAAAAAGTAGGCAAAGGAGCTGAGTAGGCATTTTTCCAAAGAAGATATACTGATGGCCAATAGATACATGAAAAGAAGGTCAAGATCACTAATCGTCAGGAAAATGAAAATCAAAACTACAAACGATATCATCTTACACCAGATAATATGGCTGAAATAAAAACGACAAGAAATAAATGTTGACAAGGATGTGGGGAGAAAGGAACACTTGTACACTATATTGGTGGTAATGCAAATTAGTAAGTATAAACACTGTGGAAAACAGTATGGAAGTTTCTCAAAAAATTAAAATAGAAATACCATATGATTCAATAAGTCTACTACTGAGCATTTTCCCAAATAAAATGAAAACACTAATTTAAAAAGATATATGCACCTTTATGTTTATTGAAGCCTTATTTACAATAACCAAGACAGGGAAGAAACCTAGGTGTTCATCAATAGACAAATGAATAGGGAAAATGTAACATATATATACAATGGAATATTATTCAACCAAAAGAAAGATGAGTTTGTGCCATAGGAGACACCATGGATGGACCTAGAGAGTATTATGTTAAGTGAAATAAGTCAGATGAGAAAGATAAATATCATATGATTTCACTCATAAGTGGAATCTAAAAAATAATAATATATGAATAAGCAAACAAAAGCAGAATCAGATCTATAATACAGAAAACAAACTGATGTTTGCCATAGAAAAAGTGAGAGGGGTAGAGAGATGGGCAAAATGGGTCAAGAGGTGTGGGAGATACAGGCTTCCCGTTACAGACTGAATAAGTCATGGGAATAAAAGGCACAGTGTAAGGAATACGCTCAATGATAGTGTGATAGGGATTAACAGGACTGACAGTAGCTATACTTGTGGTGAACATTGCATAATGTACAAAACTTTTAAATCACTAAATTGTATACCTGAAACTAATGTAACATTGTGCGTCCACTCTGCAAAAATAATAATAATAATAATAATAATAATAATAAATAATAGTAAAAATAAAAGAATATATTCTAGCAGACCATAACTGAGAGAGTAAAAAGCAGTTGTGGGAAGGGAGTCACAGATCTGAATGGCCTTTTTGGTCCTTAGAATGGATGATGACATTAATAATTATTTTTTAAGTTTACCTATTGATTTTGAGCAAGAGCGAGAGCAAGTGAGGAGATGTGCAGAGGGAGGGAGAGAAAGAGAAGCCCAAGCAGACTCCATGCTGTTAGCACAGAGCCCCATGCAGGGTTCAGGCTTAGAAACGGTGAGATCATGACCTGAACTGAAGTTGAGAGTCAGAAGTTTATGACTGAACCACCCAGGTGCCCAGAGTGGGAGTTTGTTGTTTTTGTGTTTTTTCAACTTGTATAGTATTGTGATAATGCCCACCTTGAAATGGAGCAGTCATTTCTCTTTGAACTTAGAATAGTGCCCTGCAGTCAATGGCCTCTGCTTCTCTAACTTCATCTCATTTACCCAAGTCTAAGGAAATTAGCCTGGACTTGATTGGACCATATCTTTCCCTCTCCAAGACTTCTAACATGCTGGCCTATCTGTCTGAAAAGTTCCAAACCCCATGTATTCTCATCTTTTATATATGAGCTTTGTTGTTGCTTTCTCAGAGAAAGCTGTCCTGTTCACACAATGTATATTTCTCATATCCAGATATTTCATTTTGTTTGTTCTTAATATTTACCTTAATTTGTAAATATTTATGAATGTTTATTCTTACTTTAACAATACTTATCTCCCTCAGTGGACTGTAATGTGCCTTATAGTAGAATAAATGTCTGCTTTGTGTATCCAAAACAGAACCATAGTTAATAAAGATTAAATAAATACTAAATGAATGTTACATGAATATTGAGTGAATAAATGAATGAGATATTGAACTTACCAGGAGGAATAGTCTTCGGGAAGAAGATTGTGAGTTTGGTTCTGAATATTTGGATTATGAAGAGTACCTGGGTGGCTCAGTCTGACTTCGGCTCAGGTCATGTTCTTGTAGTTCATGAGTTTGAGTCCTGCATCAGGCTCTGTGCTAATAACCCAGAACCTGGAGCCTGTTTTGAGTTCTGTCTCCCTCTCTCTTTGCCTCTCCCCCCATGCTCATGCTCCGTCTCTGTCTCTCCCCCTCAAAAATAAATAAACATTAAAATTTTTTTTGAATATTTGGATTATGGGATGCTTACAAATTATAGATCATCATCAACACCATCATCTTCATCATTATTCTAACAAGTCCACCATGATTTGAGCATTTCTTTATTTTTTTATGATAGAGATCATTGATAATTGTTTTTATTAAGTATCTTTCTTTTTTAAATTTTATTTTAGAGAGAGAGAGCACACAAATGGGGGAGAAGGGCAGAGAGAGAAAGAGAGAGAGAGAGACAGAGAGAGAGAGACTTAAGCAGGCTCCATGCTCCACGTGGAGCCTGACATGAGGCTTGATTTCATGACCCTGGGATCATGACCTGAGCTGAAAACAAGAGTCAGATGTTCAACCAACTGATCCACCCAGTCACCCCTGATTTGAGCATTTAGTGTGGGTAAACTAAGAACTCTGCAAAGAAGTTTTTAGTTTATCCTCACAAAGCTCTATGAGGAAATGAAATTTGCAAGTTATCTGTAATTTAAATTCAGGGTTTTCTAACTCAAAAGTTTACTGTCCTTACTGCTATGATATATTGCTAGGGTTTCAAGACAATCTAAAGCTAAGAAATACATTGATCCTTGGAATTATGTAAAGTAGGGAAATACATAAAAATTAGTAATAATGCAGAGCAAATGACCAATGTATAAGTAGCATTTATACATATTACACATTAATTGTTATTACAAAAGTTATATGTGGATTAATGCCAATGGTGAAGAAAAAAACTCAAGAAATCAAATGGTATAAAAAGACAAATATCATACGATTTCATTCATATGTAGAATTTAAGAAATAAAACTGATGAATATATGGGAAGGGTGAGGGAGAAAAGAGAGAGAAACAAATCACAAGAGACTCAACGATAGAGAACAAACTGAGAGTTGATGGAGGGAAGTGAGTGGGAGATGGGCTAGATGGGCGGTGGGTATTAAAGAGGGCACTCGTGATGAGCACTGGGTATTGCATATAAGTGATGAATCATTGAGTTCTGCTCCTGAAACCAATTTTGAACTATATGTTAACTAAAATTTCAATGAAAAAAAAAAAAAAAAGGAATGTCCTGCTTCACCCCTTACCCCCATAGACCTCTCATTTCTCTCTCCTCCATAAGTAGCTTCGGTTATAATTTAGTGTGTACAATTCTGGATATGTGTAGGTGATAGAAGATAGATAGATAGGTAGAACACTCGCAATCACCACTAGTTTTGATCTTTGAAATATGTCCTTTATCTTTATTGAATTTTATGAAATCACATATGAATCAAGCGAAATACTTATTACTCTCCTATAACTTGAATTTTCCCAGTTCCCTTAAGTTTTATTCCCATTATCTCTGATTCATAATATATGTATATGAGATATCAAAGGAAGAGAGTTAAATTTCATACATATAATGCATGTTATCTGAATTTTTTAATGTTTATTTTTGAGAGAGAGAGAGAGAGAGAGAGATTAGGGGATGGGCAGAGAGAAAGGGAGACACAGAATTCAAAGCAGGCTCCAGGCTCCGAGCTGTCAGCACAAATCGTGAGATGAGCCTCGAACTCACGAACAGTGAGAACATGACCTGAGCTGATGTTGAATACTTAACTGAACCCTATAGGCACATCTAAAAATTTTAAATTAAATATTTCTGGCTCTAATACGGATATATATCTATGTGTACATTTGTGTATATATATAATACACATAATATATACATATATATTTATTTTTAACTCTATTGCTTAACATGATGTGCATCATATTTTTCTTCAACATTACAAACAATGTTAAGTGGCTTTAGCTCACATTTTTACCCAAAACACAATTTTCTTACTATAGTTTTGCTTCAAACCTCTCAAAATTTGCTCCTATATTTTGTTGGAATCATCTAAAATATTAATTCCATTCATCAGTTACAGCAATATGGATGGAATTGGAAGGTATTATCCTGAGTGAAATAAGTCAGTCAGAGAAAGACAGATATCAAGTATTTTCACTCATATGTGGATCTTGAGAAATTTAACAGAAGACCATGGGGGAAGGCAAGGGGAAAAAAATAGTTATAACCTGAGAGGGAGGGAGGTAAACCATGAGAGACTCTTAATTAAAGAGAACAAACTGAGGGTTGATGGGGGGATGGGGAGAGGGGAAAGTGGGTGATGGGCAATGAAGAGGGGACTTGTTGGGATGAGCACTGGGTGTTGTATGTAAGTGATGAACCACGGAAATCTACCCCAAAAACCAAGAGCACACTGTATACACTGTATGTTAGCCAATTTGACCATAAATTATATTAAAAATAAAACAAATATTAATTCCAGTTAAAAAACACTAAATAGGGGCACCTGGGTGGCTCAGTTGGTTGGGCGTCTGACTTTGGCTCAGGTCATGATCTCACTGTTCCTGAGTTCAGCCCCGCATCGGGCTCTGTGCAGACAGCTTGGAGCCTGGAGCCTGCTTTGGATTCTGTGTCACCCTCTCTATCTGCCCCTCACCGGCTTGTTCTCTCTCTTTCTCTCTCTCTCAAAAATAAACCTAAAAAAATTAAAAAAACATTGTTACATTAAGATTATCAGCATTAATTTAGTTAGCTATAAATTTTGTATGTTTCTTTACTCAACAGTGTTTCCTGTGTATCTCCCCTGTATGTGGAATTATTTTTCACTCTGCTTAAGAACACCTATATATAATAACAAAAAAGGACATTTCTGTATAATTCTATCATAGCTCCTTGCTGGAAAGCTATTATGTCTAAAAATACTATATTTCATTCCCCTAACTTAAATCTTACAGATTGCTAAAAATTTCAAATTAAAAAAAAATTTTCAGAAATGTAGACATTACTTCATTTTTTTGTAATATGTACATTCACCAGACATTATCTCTCCATTCTTTAATCAAGTACTTGATTGGTCTCCAGTTGCTGGTTTTCTCCCACTCACCACTGGTTTTGATATTTGAGTTCTTTCTCTTCCTCTGTATTGAATTTTGTGTTCAATGTTGTCCACGTTCTCTACTTTCCCTAGGTTTTATCTTCATCCTCTGCCTCATGACTTCTAGGTAGTTTTTATCATACTGATGAGCTGGTTTCATTTCTGTTGCTTTCAATAACTACTTTGAATTTTTTTCTCTATTTCATCTATGGGTGTCATTAGATTTTGGATTGCTGAAACTTTATTTATTCAATTAGATATCTTAGGTTTAAATTTTTCATTATGGTTTAAAGTATGAAGATCCCTTTATTTGCTTCAAGTGTACTGGGGTCAGTACACAAAGTAGTCAATAGAGTTCCACAGAGTATGCATGACTTTTCTTAATTCATTTAATATACTGTCTGTGCTCTTTAATGACCAAGTAGCTTCCAGAACCATATAACCTACTGCACTGTTTTTCCAAATTGAAGACTTCAGTTATGCTACAAACTTAATAATAATAAGGGTAGTGTAGAATTTATATCATTGGGAAAAGGTGGTACCGCTCAACTATTGTCCAACCTTGCAACTTACGTCACACTAAAAGTAAGAGAAATGTACTCCTCTTCCACAGTTCATTTTTAAAACTGGTGATTTTTTCTATCCACATTGTGGGTTGTCTACTACAACTAAAGTCTAACCTACTCATGGACCTTCCAAGATCTCAGTTAAATTGGTTAAACATAACCTAAGTGATTGGATAACAAATATGAAAGAAAGAAGAAAATACTTTTCCCCCTTACACTCAAATGAAAGGGCTGCACAGAGGTTTCAAGCCATATTCTGCATTAAGGCAACGTTATACTTTTAAAGATAACAATGGTAAAGGTGTAGATACGCAAATTTACTGCAAAGAGTTTATACATTTTTCAAACAGCATATATAAAATTGTTGAATGGCAGAGTCATAGCCTGCTATAGCTACCAGGGATGTTTGATAATGTTCTATGTGACATAACAAAATCAATGACTTCTGGGTGGCTAGGAGTTTTTTTAGGCTACATGCAGCCCCAATTTGTTCTTTTCATGCATAAAGATGAAATTGACTATGAACTCATTAAAAATTGTCACTTAAACAGAGAAGGGAACCAGTATAAAGGACTTAGCGCACAGATGAGAATGTTGAAACAAAAAGAAAATGCAGTGGGCAATTTATTTAGAGTATCCCTGAAGAATAGCTGGCTGTCTTATGTTCTGGAAGTGATTGTCCAGGTTTGTTTATTATCTTCTAAAAACAGCAGTAGCTGGCGCTAGAGAAATGCAGAAAGACAAAAATATCTCTCAAATGTAATGAATGAAATTTGTGGGCTGAAGAGGGTTACAGACATGACTCACAGAGATTTTTTAAAAGTTTTAAGATATTCAACATCTGCTGATAATCTCTGTATAGTGGGATATATAAATGTATTTCTTCATATTAATTTTATTTAATTTTGTTTTTATGAATTTTCCAGTTTTACAAAAATAAATATGAACTATTTTGCAATAAAAGGTATTTTATTTCATAGATTTTTTTGTTATTTTTATTTGTTTCTTTTGAATTTTTTAAAAGGATACTCAGATGATAATTGAGGATTGAGGGAGTAAAGGACCAGAAAAGAAGCAGTTCATGAGCTTAAACTTGTTTGTCTAGGTCCTTGGTGATGAAAATTGGGGCAATAACATCAGAATTAAACCAAATATCATTGTTAGTTTTCTGGGTGCATATTTGTAAAGTTGACTGTTTTGAATATAATGTATTCTTCAATATGATTTAATTCAACTTCACCTAAAATAGTCTGTAAGTTAAAAAAAAGTCAAGTGGACTCATATGTGAATCTTGAGAAACTTAACAGAAGACCATGGGGGTAGGGAAAGGGGAAAAATAGTTACAGAGAGGCAGGAAGGCAAATCAAAAGAGACTCTTAAATACAGAGAACAAACTGAGGGTTGAAGGGGGGTGGGGGAGAGGGGAAAATGGGTGATGGACATTGAGGAGGGCACTTGTTGGGATGAGCACTGGGTGTTACATGTAAGACAATTTGACAATAAATTGTATTTAAAACAAGCCAAACAAAAACAAAAACAAAACAAAACAAAACAAAACAAAATCAAGTGGAAGTTCTCTCTGGGTGCAGTTATACCTTGATATCTGAACAAGAATAGTTCTACATGACAGTTACAGTTTTGGGTATGGTTTCCTCAGAGGCAATTGCCATTATTTATGTATGCTTCCATTTACCATAGTCTATTAAATCTGCAATGGCTATTATTACTATTATAAAAGAGTGTACATACCTGAATTTAAAAATACCTTATGGTTAAAAAATGCTAACCCATTATCTGAGCTTTCAATGAGTCGTAATCATTTTGTTGGTGGAGGGTTTTCTCCTGATGCTGATGGGTGCTGTCTGATCAGCGTGGTAGTTGCTGAAAGTTGGGTGTGGCAGTTTCTTAGAATAAGATAGTAAGAAAGTTTGCTGCATCTATTGACCCTCCCTTTCAAGAATGATTTCTCTTTCTCATATGAATCTGTTTGATAGCATTTTACCCACAGTCCAATTTTTCAAAGCTGGAGTCAGTCCTGTCAAACCCTGACACTGTTTTACCAAATTTATGTAGTATTCTAAATCCATTGTTCTTGTTTCAACAACCTTCATAGCATCTTTACCAGGAATAGATTCGTTCTCAAGAAACCATTTTCTTTGCCCATCCATAAGAAACAACTCTCATCAATTAAAGTTTTAGTACGGTAACACATCAATTCAGTCACATATTCAGGCTCCACTTCTAACTCTAGTTTTCTGATTGTTTCTATCACATCTGCAGTTGTTTCCTCTAGTGAAGTCTTGAACCCCTAAAAGACAGGATTAGAATCAACTTCTTTTTTAAAATATTTATTTATTAATTTTGATGGAGAGAGAGAGAGAGACAGAGAGAGAGAGAGAGAAAGAAAGAGAGAGAGAGAGAGAGAGAAAGAAAGAGAGAGAGAGAGAGAGAGAGAGAGAGAGAATGGGGGAGGGGAAGAGAGAGACAGAGAGAGAGAATCCCAAGCAGGCTCCACACCGTCAATGTAGAGCCCAGTGTGGAGCTTGATCCTACAAACCATGAGGTCATAAACCTGAGACAAAATCAAGAGTCAGATGTTTAATTGACTGAACCACCTAGTTGCCCATCAACTTCTAAATACATGTTAATGTTGATATAATGATTTCTTCCCATGCTCTGGATTTGGCTTTGTCTTAAGGGAATGTTATGGCTGGTTTGATCTTTGATCCAGACCACAAAACCATTCTCCACATCAACAATAATTCTATTTGGTTTTTCATATCATTGATGTGATCACAGAAGTAGCACTTTTAATTTCTTTTGGATACTTACCGTTAGCTTTCACAACTTGGCTAACTGGTATAAGATAAGAAGCCTAATTTTCTCCCTATATTGGCTTTCCTTATGTCTTCCTCACTCAGTTTAATCATTCTAGCTGTTGATTTAAAGTGAGAGACATGACTCTTCCTTTTACTTGAACACTTATAGGCCATTATAAGGTTCTTAATTAACCTAATTTCAATATTTTTGTATCTCAGGGAATAAAGAGACCTAAGGGGAGGGAAGGAGATTGGGGAAATCAACAGTTGGTAGAGCAGTCAAAACGCATTTATTAAGTTTACTGTCTTACATGGGCACAGTCCCTGGTATCCTCAAACAATTGTAGGAGTATCAAATATCACTCATTGATCACAGATCCCACAATAAATATAATAATGATGAGAAAGTTTGAAATATTGTGAGAATTGCCAAAATGTGACTCAGAGACACAAAGTGAGCACGGTTGTTGAAGAAAATAGCGCCATTAGACTTCTTGGCACATGATTGCTACAAACCTTGAGTTTGTAAAAACCACAATATCTGCAAATCACAATTAAGTTAAGGAAAATAAAATAAGGTACCCCTGTAAATTTCCATCCATTATGTGGAGGGACTACTATAAGGGTAAGTGCAATTTGTGGACCAGATAGAAAGACCTGAGACTGAGACTCTTTCTTTTGTGATTCTATGGGTTTGCAATGAGTCTTAATTTGAAATTCATGAATATAAAGTTTCTTATTATATCAAATGCATGTAGTGGATATTATACACAATATTAATAACAGTAGAAAAATCAGTTTAATAGTAAATCAAACTAAGAATACATTCTGGAATATTATTAGACTTTGAAGTTTTCTATTTTATTTTTAGCTTTTTATATTGAAAGTTTGAAGCTAAATTATGTTAATATCTCAGAGGATATAAATATACTAAAAAAAAATCTTTGGAACAATCTCCAAGCAATATTAACTCTTGCAAGCTATTTAGTCAGTTCTTATTGCAGTGCATGTGCCTTAAAAAATATGAAACTTCTCTCAATACTTAAAAGAAACTTATAATGTTGAAAAGATGGTTGAAGATGAGGTAGGAAACTGCTAGAAAAACTGAAACAAATCAACTCACTTGGAAACATGAGATTGCACATAGCAGGCAATTTTGGCTGAGTAACTGATCCCCATTATCATCTTTTTGCTCCTTCTCAGTGGAATTTTGGTACCCATGCTCCTTAGCATGTTTGGCTGAGTTGAGTTTTAAAGGGGACTAGATACAAAACCAGTCATCAAGGTCCATTTTCCTTAGCGGTGATAAATATAAGCAAAGTCATATAGGCCATTTTAGCTAATGATGTAAAGAAAAATTGTTTGGGGGGGTTATGGGAAGCATTCCTTTGCTTTGAGACACAGGAAATATTGGTCTCTTCTGGTGGCTCCTGTGTCTGGATGGGAGAAACAAAATTAATTGCAAGTACTTTGTGATCATGAGGGGTGTGATGGATTGAACTGGGTCCTCCCCAAAAATGTGTTAAAAGCCTAACCCTCAGTAAATATGACCTTGTTTGGGTACAGAGTCTTTGTGGTTATAATCAAGTCAAAATCAGGTCATACTGAATTAGATGAGTCCTCATCCAATATGACTAGTGACCTTATAAAATGAGAAGAGACCATGGCACGTAGGGAAAACACCATGTGATGACAGAGGTTGAGATTGCAGTGATACAGCTGCAAGCCAAGGAATGCCGGGGACAGACAGCTACCACGGGAAGCTAGGAAGAGACAAAGGAAAGTTTCTACCCAGACTCTCAGGGGGAGAATAGCCTTCTTGACCTTGATGTTGTCCTTCTAGCCTCTGGAGTTCTGAGAGAAATATTTTGTGTTGTTTGGAGCTACTCAGTTTGTGCTAATTTGGTATAGCAGTTCTAGGAAACTGACAACAAGGGGTACAAACCTTAAGGACAAAGCTGACAGCTAGAATGGTAGAATGGAAAAAACAGAAGGAACATCAAGTCATTCTACTAATCAACCTGAAAACCACTCTAAATTTTGATTATGAGAAGTGATATAGCTTTTAATATTTATTTGTTTTTCTGTATCTATATCAAGTGCATTTTTAACATATAATGAACAAAATGATATTAAACTTTTCATCAGCTTTCTTCCCATCTCAATAAAATAACCATGGTTATGAGAATATACAAAATCAATGAACATAGGAGACTTTTTATAAAATAAGTGAAAATGCACCAAATATTAGATCATTAGAAATACGTAAATGCACATAGTCCTCATTTTATCTGGTTCTGCTATATATACAGTTCAGTTACCACAGGTTAGTTAAATAAAATCAGCCCCCCCTACTACATGGTTCAAATTTTAGTTACCATGCTCTCTTAACCAAGAGTGATTGTATAAAGTACAAATTTGCTACAAATTAAGTTCGCAAGTCCCTGTGTAACTCACAGATGTGCATCATGACCAGAGACCAGTTCCACTTTTCTTTCAAAGTTGGTTAGTTATTGGTCACTGTACAGCTGTTAGTTCCCACACAGTCAAGTGTATAGTTGTGTTGTCTTTTTGTCTCCCAGTAATCAATCCACATGTCATTTTATAGATAGGTAAAATTAAAAGATGGGATTGGTCACTAAAGATAAAAATGCATCCAAGAAACAAACTCATAATTCCGAAAGTGAAATTGAAATTGAATATAAAACGGGGTTAGGGAAAGTTGTGTGTGACACAATCTTAAGTTGTGTCAGTGCGATGCTGCTGTGGTCTGAGAGATTCTCGAGATGCAGCCACACTGAAGGAGACCTTATTGATGTAAATGAGGGAAGTGATTGTGATGAAAAGGATGAATATGTCACAGAAGAAGTGACACCTGCAAAAAAAACTCTTGGAGATATTTAACATCACTAAAAGCACAAAGGAAAAAATGCTGGCAATGGATATCCATTAGAAAGGAAGTCTTAGAAAGGAAGATGACAGTTCACGGAGGGCTTTTACTCTATATGTTATATGATGAGAAGAAAAGACAAAGGTACTGCTCCAACTACTTTTAATAAGCTTGCTCAAAGAAATAAAACACTTTAATTGTCGATGTTTCTAATGTGTTAAATCACAGTGTACTCAGTAAATATTAATTTGACTATTTGTTCATTGCATTATACATTTATAACCCACTAGCAAAAGAGTTGTTAATAATTTGACCAGTATTTTTAAAGATCACAGAACAATTTTAATTTCTCTATTTATTATTAAGATCACTTTGTACAGCTTCAGGGTGCATGGATACTTTTAGTCTTATATTACTGTGTAAAATGAGGACTGTTTGTACTTAACCAAAAAATTCCACTAGTTTCATTATGTTCTATTGCTGTTTGGAATAATTTAGAACATGTCTGTAAAAAGAAAACTCAAAAAAACCTTGGGATAGTTTCCTTGTACACAATAATTCTGCTCCAAGACAGTGAAGAGACGGCACTAGCGACTGGCAACAACAGCCTTGATGTTACCAACTGAACATAAACAGTCTTCAGAGAATAGAAAACATGATCAGACAGGCCACTCTGGTTGTGGTGAAACATACCAGAGACAAGGGTGTTCTTCCACCACAACAGTAATGTTCATGTTCTTCCAACATGACCTACAGTGGCTTCTTTACCCGTGATAAACCTGTCCCCAGATTTGATCTTCCTCCATCCATAAACAATGTGATTCTTAACTGCCAAATTATTCTTGTTTTCTGGCAGCATCCAGTCCCAATATGGACCTCCCTTCTTTGAACTCTTCCTTGTAATCACTCACCACAAGCTCGAATTCTATCAGACTGCCCCCCAAACTACTTATGAAGATGCTCTATTCTTTCTCTGATGTGTATTCAAATTCAATAAACAGCAAATTCAAGGAACCTTACTGTGATTTTGCTGTAGCGGTGTTCCTGGTGGCCTTTGGCTGGTGGGGATGTACAAGACCAAGTTGCATTGAAGAAAAAGAGAAACTTTTGCAAATATAAAAACTGACATAAGACAGTTTATTTTATTTTATTTTATTTTTAAAAATTTTATGCCTTTATTTTATTTTGAGAGACAGAGACAAGAGAGTGAGCAGGAGAGGGGCACATAGAGAGGGAGACACAGAATCTGAAGCAGGCTCTAGGCTCTGAGCTGTCAGCACAGAACCCATTGTGGGGCTCAAACCCACACACTGTGAGATCATGACCTGAGCTGAAGTCGGACGCTCAACCTACTGAGCCACCCAGGGCCCCAAGACTGGCTCCTTTTTGGAAGAATTGTATATTGTAGTGATAGATGCTAAACAACAGCATGTTATTTCAATAGTGGTTTTGTCCTGTTGTGTGTGAAAAATGAATATAAATAGGTATTTCTGGTGTACATAATAAAGCAAGTGGAGTACATTGTAGAAAATTATCTTTGAGATACTTAATATTTTAGTCAAATGAGTATTATTTCAGATGTTTTATAATTTGACCTTAAAAAAACAAAGAATAGATATACTGTATATATTATTCTTATAAATGGAAAAGTATATTTATCACATAAAGCAGAAAATAAAAGTGAAAGATTACTTCCGGTTTCATTTTGTATTTAATGTGGTACATTCCTAAACATTACCTCTATTGAATTTCTCATATTTATCATGCATAGCCTAGGTGTTACACCTTATATCAGTAATATGTTTTCAATTACTGCTTTCAGTTTTAAAAATTCAATTATAGAGGTTACAATTTTGCCATGGATACACACACTTAGTTCCAGAGACCTACACTTAAATGTGATGCATATTTATTTTCTGAAAACAACATGAAAAATATTAGTTAATACTTGATTTTAGAATGAATTTAACAATCATTTAATATTCCTCAGGCAAAAAGAATATTGTCTCAGGAAGAAGACAGTCTTTTCAGAGAGCACAGCAATTTTAAATTAATTTCAAGGGAAAAATTCATAAACCCCAAGTAAGGAAAATTCTAAAACAAACCAGTTGTAAGATTAAAAAGATACACACTTTTGATATCAAGGAAAGTCCCTCTAAACCTGACTTTTGTACAAAGTTAAAGGCAAAATAGTCAAAGGATAATCTTACTTTCCTGAATGTGTTTTTCTTATTAAGCAGAGAAAAATGATTTTATATTGACTATTTACTAACAGATATTCAGCTAAACGTATTAGGCAGTCTTGAGCATTCCTTGGGCTATTTATCTATGATTATTTTTTAATATATGACTTGCTCTGGTGCCATTTACATTTTCTTTATCTGTTTGCTCATTTGTATTGTCTTGCATTTATTCAGGAAATGCAAGTGGCTGATGAAACCCTAAAACATTATTCACCGATTGTGACTAATGAATAAAAGAGTTCAGTGCAAATGTGAGCGGGGATATTGTTTTCTACAAGATTCATAAAAGTAAATACTTGAAAAGGAAATTGAAAAATGTAGCTGCTAAGTGAAGCATGTTTCTGAAGGCTTTCTTTTGTAATGCCATTCTGAAGTATCTCTATATCAATCAGGATACCAACCCCGTTGAAATCCATTAGATATCATACTTCATGCAAAACGTTATTATTTTTTTGGCAGTGGTAAGAATCTTTGTTCCTTAAAGAGCATTTGGAAACGGATTTTTATGACAAAGGCACTGGCCCACTTGAGAACATTACTTGATTTGAAGTGTTTATGAAAGTATTTTTAATAACGCTAAAATTCATAGGAAAGCAAGTGAAAAGCCAGAGAAGTCAGAAGGTGAGGAAATCAATCAGTAGGTGTACATGGGAACATTAGTGATTGCCCTTCCAGAAATTTAGTGCACGAATAATCAAGAACATTGATTGTCAGTACTTTGAAGCTTCTCTCCCTAAACAGATATCGTTCCTCATAACAGGTAATACAATACATATTTTATATAGATGTTTAGATGATTAAATAAAGTAATGCAGGTGGACTAGTTTTTGTCTAGCATTTACTGTCTGTATTTTGATATATCTGTATAGAATGTCTGAAGACTTTGACTTAATCAATATTATGGAAGTAAAATTTGTTCTAGCATTTTCAACTGAAACTTAATTGTCTGATAATTAGGTAGACAAAAACTGTGATAATCAAATTCAATAATGAAACTACTCAAATCGATTGATCAAAGAGAGATATCTTTTGCTACTTCACAGCAAACACAGTGTTTATGTGTAAATGTGTCAGGAAAGATCACCATAGGAAACAAATCTAGGACTGGGATTCTGGCTCTGCCTCATTCTGTCCCATATCTGTGCAAGGTGTTGCTCACTTTGAATATGCCTTCAGAACGTCATGTTGTCACTGTATCCATGTAAAAGGTCTTTGACATTGGAACCCTCCTCTTTTATTTCAGAAAAATAGTAGATTCACAGTTATTCCTCTGGCTTCTTTTTCTCAACTCCTAATGGTGTTCACTTCAAAGAGGTAAAATTTTCATCAAAACTTCTTAGTGTCTCTGGATTTCTATTTTAGATTCATCTGTGGATTTTTGCTCAAATTGTGTGACAATAAATGCTAGTCTGTCCCATATGAGAGACAGAATTGAAAAGCATCTTACAGTCTCTGGTGATTAAATGAAAACTTTTGATTAGGAACAAATGTGCTGGTTGATTTAAAAAGTCCCAATAAACTTGAGTTTATACATTTGAAATTAACATTTGTCTCTAATCCTGTTGATCTTCCGACCTTGTTTGTGCTAAATATGGGTCTATCTTCAAGTTAATGCATAAATTTATACTCTGTGGACTTAAATTAAATGCCAAATAACTTCAAAAGCTGAAATTAATTGCAAAAATGAAAAGAAGACACACATCAAAGATTCATTTTTAAAGTTGATATCTACATAGCATTTTATACCCATTTAAAACTGTTAGCTTATCCCTTATTTAGCCTCCCTTAACAATTAAAAGCTTGATATACTGCAAGAGTGCACTTCTGGGTAAAAATAGTATGTACCTTAATTCCTTTTTATCCTGAATACTTTAAAACAAAAATGTGTTATGAAATCTATGACACCCAATTTTTACTTCTAAAGTTTAAAAGTTATTTTTACGAAATACGTATCCTTAAATATTTTTAATTGTGATCCTTTTTAGTGCTCAGAAAAAGAAAAAAATGTTAACTGAACCAAAGAAATGTAATTTTGTGTTGGTTGAGTTATATATCGAATTTTGTAATTTAAATATTCTTAGACATTTAAAGTACTGTTTCTGATAGCATTTTTTTTTAATGTTTATTTATTTTTGAGAGCGAGAAGGAGCATGAGCAGGGGAGGGGCAGAGAGAGAGGGAGACACAGAATCCAAAGCAGGCTCCAGGCTCTGAGCTGTCAGCACAAAGCCCAATGCGGGGCTTGAACTCACAAGCTGTGAGATCACGACCTGAGCCAAAGTCGGGCACTTAACCAACTGACCAAGCAGGCGCTCCAATATTCTTAGACATTTAAATGTTTCTTTTTTTATGATGACATTATAAGAACAAATATTTTCAAGTAGATTTTTTTCTTTAACCCTAAGGACAATAATAATCTATATTTATAGGGAGAGATCATTCTCATAGCTAATCTTTCTTATAAAGTATAGATTTTATTTTCATTTTAAACAAGAAACCTTTAACTGTATAAAAATATCCAAAGGGGCTCTTGGGTGGCTCAGTCAATTAAGCATCCGACTCTTGATTTCGGCTCAGGTCGTGATCTCAAGGTTCATGAATTCGAGCCTTGCATCTAGCTCCACACTGACAGTGTGGAGACTGCTTTGGATTCTCTCTCTCTCTCCCTCTCTCTATGTCCCATGCTCTCTCTCTCTCTCTCTCTCTCTGTCAGTTTAAGTAAACTTTTAAAAATATATTTCCAAGAAATTTAGTAAAGAATCTGGGTTTTTTGCCTAAATAATGTCAAATATTTATATAAAAATAGATGGGCATATATTTCAATTTTATGCAGAGGTTGAGTATAGTGAAAAAGTAATTTGAGGTACATATTATTTGTGGGGCAATTTATTTCTGTTTTGTTATTTGTGGCCCAGTAATATAAAATTTCTGACGAAAATCCAATGGAAATGTCAACATATATCATTATATCAATAGAGAACATCTTTTTTTTTTTTATAAAGCAGAAGAAATAAAATTTCAATTCAGCACTATAACTTTGTTGCAGGATTTTGGAATAGGTAGAATTAGGTCAGATGTCACAGTCACTTTTTACATCTATATTAATAACATATTTTTATTCTTTATAACTGTAATAAAAAGAAATTTCATTTTTCTGAACTTTTTTGTTTTTTAAGTCTTTTCATACCTTACTATCTTATTTTTTTAATAGCCTAGTGAAGTAAGTAGGGCTGGTACAAAAAATGGGCCTATGGTCATTAAATATTAATTTTTATAATCATTATTCTGAAGAAGAATTCAAATGCATCACTCATATAATGGCTTGTGGTGGCTCATTTTTTAAACTGTTTATTACATCTGGGATATTTCTTTCTTTCTTTATTTTAAATTTTTTCTAATGTTTATTTATTGTTGAGAGCAGAGATAAAGGACAGGCATGGGAGGGACAGAGAGAAAGGGAGACACAGATTCCGAAGCAGGTCCAGGCTCTGGGCTGTCAGCACAGAACCCGATGAGGGGCTTGAACCCACAGGCTGTGAGATCCTGACCTGAGCCGAAGTCAGAGACTTAACCAACTGAGCCACCCAGGTGCCCCATATCTGGAATATTTAAAATAATTGTTTTTGGTTGGATTGTTTCCCATAAAAAGATATGCCAAAGTCCTAATCTCTAGTACCTCCAAATGTGACCTTTTTTGGAAGTAGGAGCCATGTAGGTGTCATTAGTTAAAATGAGCTGATCCTGGAATAGGGTGGGCTCCTAATGTAAGGTGACTGGTGTCCTTATAAGACGACAGTCATATGAACACACAGATACATGGGGACAATGGCACATGAAGATGGAGAATTGGAATGAAGTATCTACAAGCCAAGGAATATGAAAGAATACCAACAAATGGACCAGAAGCTAGGAAGAGACAAAGAAGGATTCCTCTATAGGCCTCAGAGGCAGCATAGCATTGGTGACACAATGATTTCAAATTTTTAGCCTCTAGAACTGTGAGACAATTAATTTCTATTATTTTAAGCCACCCAGATTGTGGTACTCCGTTACAGCAGCCCTAGGAAGTTATAAATGACTCTAAAATAAATTAAGTAAACTTTCTATTTAATACTCTGCATTTCTATGTCAGTTTTTATCACAATTTATTTTAATATTTCTTTCTCTTTCCTCGAAAGAGTCTAATCTCTATCTGAATAGAAACTACTCTCCTTCTTCATAACTTGTAGTGGGTCCAAAATATATATTTAGTGAATATTTGAAAAGTTGCATAATATCTCAGATACTGTCCCTGGATATCACACAAGCTATCACACAAAATATCATTTCTCAAAACAATTAAGTAATACTTTCTGAACGGTATTTTAGAAAGAAAAGAAGAAACAGGGAGCCAGGGTGTTTCAGTCAGTTAAGTGTCTTGCTCTTGGTTTCTGCTCAGGTCATGATCTCAAGGTTTTGTTAATTTGATCCCTGCATCGGGCTCTGTGCTAACAGGGTAAAGTCTGCTTGAGATTCTCTATCTCCCTCTCTCTCTGCCCCCTCCCACCTGTACTGTCTCTCTCTCTCTCTCTCTCTCTCTCTCTCTCAAAAATAAACAAACTTAAAAAATTAAAAATTAAAAAAATTAAAAATAAAAGAAAAAGCAATGGAAATATATCTTTCACATAAGGGAGGCTAATGGCTTGACATTGAAGAACTATCAGCAGTTACTTAACTGTACCAATATTCCTACCTACTGGTGACCAAAGCAAGAGGGCCAAGTTGAAAAGATCAAGATCAATTGGATAAATTGACTACCTCAATTATGGATATATACTAATCCACGGGACAGTATTATGGAGTATGGATTTATTTTTTCACTTTTTTGAGAGAGGGGGAGCGTGTGTGGGGGAGGGGGAAAGGGAGGGGGAAAGAATCCCAAGCAGGCTCAAAGCTCAGCACACAGTCCAGCACAGGGCTCAATTTCATGACCCTGAGATCATGACCTGAGTTGAAGTCAAGAGTTGGAGGCTTAACTGACCCACCCAAGCGCCCCTGAAATATGGATTTCTGAAAGGCAAGTACACAGTGTATATATAAGCAAGAATGTATCTCTAGACAGTGTCTACAGAGCTTTAAATGTTTCTTGTAGCATAATCCAGTAGTTGCTTTCTAATTCATATAAATGGGGGAAAAAACCCAAAACCATTCAAATTAGAAAAATTAGAATTTTAGACTAAATTCTAAACAACATGGAATAACTCAACCAAGCTTTCTTAGTACAAAAAACATTGCTAAGGGACTGGACCTAGGATTTGTTTATTGTTGTTTTTTAATCTCAGTTCATTTTTTTGCCACTTGCATTCATGTGCATTGTCTCTAAAGTAGGATGTTGGTCACAACTTGTTTAATAAGAGAATACATAAGATAAACTAATAGTATAAGATAATTATAAAGAGAATGAAACACCAATAAAATCCAGCAAAGTTGTATTAACAAAAAATAAAACTGAGCTCCCCTTCTGGTTGGAATGTAGAAGATAGTAAAAGATTGTCACTCCTACTAAAGTAATAGATAATTACAGGATAAACAACAACAAAATTTCCTTTAAAGTCTTTGAACAATGTTGGACATAATGATATCTAAAATAACTAAATTTTAGAGTCACATAAACACTTTTTAGAGACAAAGATCACTTTTATCTCTAGGGCCAATCACTGAGGTAGCACACATGGGATTCTGATCCAACAAGAGCCCAGAAATCTGTCCCTTCTGTCCTTACCATGAGAAAAAAGGCAGAAAAAAACTACAAATCAGTGATTCTTTTTAGATCTCTCAGACAATTGAGGTCACAGGGCAAATTATCACATGGCAATCTGGAGAATCGCCATCATGATATAAACCAGTAGGAGCACAAATATGCCTACTGAGTGAATTACTAGAAGCTGAGTGTGGATTAACTGGAGAGTGAAAAACTCCTATTAGTCCTGTGTTGGGAGGAAGTCCATATTTTTGTGAGTTTTACCTCCAGGGACCCCACCTGGTACTCACAATAAAGATCAGAGAAAAGCCCTCCTTTCTGGTCACTGGGGGTGGGGGTGGAATTGGAGGTTGGCAACTCTTTTGACACATGATTAGATAATCAGATAATTCTCCATGACAAAGACCAACTTCCCCAGGGAAACTACTAGATCTTATCTACTTGGGTAAAGAACCATTTGCAGACTCCAGTCTTCTCTTTCCTGACTGTCTCACCTAAAGTTGGAAATAATGTTTCAAATCACCTTTGACAGTTACAGCCCAGGGACTCAGATCCACTAAAAGACTGATATTTACTCCTACCTTTACCCTCTACCAGAACTTATTTAACACTACGTCTATTAAAGTGGGAGATGTTGGAGTAATAGACAGTAAGAGACAATAGGAAAAAGGAAAAATAAAAGTAACCAACAACAAGTACATAAAGAAGCTATAGCCTCTGGCTGCTATGGATTTAGCAAACCTAATCCAGCTTATAGCCACACTGCCACATTTAGGAAACCTCATGTTAAATCACTGCCTATTTTCTTCAGTCCTTTACCTAATTCTCATGTCTATCTTTTTTACCATTTTACTTTCTCTGAAATACACCTGGAGTGACTTATATATAAAAAAATAACAGAAAATCTGAAAGTAATATGCAGTTAACAACTAGACATAAACTCAACTTTTTCAATAATTATATAAGATTAGACACCATTAATTAAAAGGCAGAAGAGATCAGACAGGATGCAATATCCCACTCTATGCTATGTATAAGATTCACACTTGAAAGTAAAAGAAAAGAAAAATTTATTTTGTGATTAGTAAGCACAAGAAGGAGTGTGAGGCTCTAGTAACAGGAAAAAAAAATAGACCTCAATGTAAAAAGCATCCCAGACACATAGAAAACAAATGTGTTTATGAAAAAGTGAATAATGAAAAAATGAAACTTCTCAGAAAGACAGGATAATCAGAAGTACATATTCATCTTTAAAATGTAGGAAAGCAAGCAGGGATCAACACTAAAGAACAAAACAGGCCAATCCAATATACTTACAGATTTTATTATGTTTGTAATAGTCATACATGTTATATGTAACTAAAGATGATCATAGGACATAAAATCATTATTAATAAAAGAAAAAATGATGAATTGTACTCAACAATGTTTTAAACTTCTCAACAAAAGACACCAATAAGAAAATGAAAAGGCAAGGCACAGAATGGGAAGAAGCACACCTGTCACTTGTAACTGACAAGGCATTAGTGTAATATTTATAAAACTCTTACAGATAAATGATTAAAAGACAAATAATGTGAAAAATAACTGAGTAGCCACTTCAGAAAAGCATATCTACGAATGTCCAATAATGAAATAAAAAATGTCCAAAGTCAGCAGCTAATGGGGAATGCCAGTCACTCATGGGGCAGCTAAAATCAAAGACTGAAAATAGCTAGTGTTGTCTAGGTTGCAGAGCAACTGGAGTTCTACATTGTATGTGAAAGGGTAAGATGGAAACCGCTTTGGTTAAGTGTTGTGACATTTACCTGTAAAGTTAAATATAATTATTCTTTAACTGAGGAATTCTACTCCTAGATATCTACTCAAGTAAAGAAAACTGACGTACCCTCAAAATATTTCCATAATAGTAATATTTAAAGTTGATCTAGGCCATCTGGGTGGCTCAATCAGTTAAATGTCTGCCTTTGGCTCAGGTCATGATCTCACAGTTTGTGAGTTCGAGCCCCACATCGGGCTCTGTGCTGTCAGCACAGAGCCTGCTTTGGATCCTCTGTCCCCCCCTCTCTCTGCCCCTGGCCCACTCATTCTCTCTCTCTCTCTCTCTCTTAAAAATAAACAAACTTTAAAAAATTTTGGAAAAAATAGTTGATCTACTCATAATAGACAAAAACCAGAAATAACCCAAATGCCTCTTAATAAATTAATGGATATTCAAAGTGTGCTTTAGTCAAACAACAGAATAGTCATCTACGTTGTTGTATGTAACTAAAAAGCAATAAGTATAAGGAGTAAGAAGGAACAAACTGGTGATGCAAATAAATGGCTATATTTCAAATAATTAAGTTGAGCACATGGGATGACACAAATAATATATATGAATATATAATATTCAGAATATTATATATAACATATAATATGAATATATTATGTTTATATGTGTGAAGTTTTTAGGACAGGAAAAATGAAGATACAGTGATTTAACTCAAATTGGTGGTTGCCTGTAGGTTGGTGACTGATGATAAGTTTGTAGGAGAACTTCCCTGGATGATAAAAATATTCGTCTATTTTGTTTTGGTTGGTAGTTAAAAGGGTACATGATTATTAAAAGTCTTTGAATGATAGATTTAAAACAGGCATTTTACTGCATGTCAATTATTCTTTAATACATTTAAAAATGTATTATATTTTTGAGAGAGAGAGAAAGAAAGAGAGCAAGTGAGCATGAGCGGGAGAGGGGCAGAGAGAAAGGGAGACACAGAATCCATAATCCGCAGCAGGCTGTAGGCTGTGAATGAATAAAGTTTAGAATATAAGGCAAAATTTAATATTTTGGCATTAAATTCATTAACTTAAGTTCTTATATTTAAAACTTTATTAAAATGTCCCTCTTCTTTATGTTTTTTTAATGCCAAGTTTCTTCTCAGAGCCGGCACTAATTACAGCACTCCCTTTACATTATCTATAGTTTTTTCCTGCCATTTCCATGCTGTATACATCTTTATAAAATGGAAGGCATCTTCAGAGGCTTTATAATCCGGTGCTGTGCTCTCAGGCAGGGCTACAAACTGAGCCACTAAAACAGATGGTTGTCTGGCTTATTCTTACTGATGTTCAGAGAAAGACATTATATAAATTCCCTTGGCAATGCACTTTTGTGTTTAAACAACCTTAATGTCAATAAGTTGTTTCTTACATCTAACCTGAATCTCTCTTTCTCAAACATAAGTTTCACATGCTTTTGTTTTATTCTCAGTGGAGCAAGAGAACAGATGGCCAGTATCTTCCTTTGAAAAACAATTCATACACTTAAAGACAGTTGGTAACAAGACCCTTTATTTAATCTTAAATTTAATTATTCCAATTCACATAATGGAAAAGATGGATATTCCTTCAAGTTCATGTAGGCTAATACCCAAAGTTTATGGCATGGAATTTTATCTTGTAAGATGTTCAATCAATATAAATTTTTTACATCAGTAAATGTTAGCAATATTTGATAACTTACGCTTTTCTTGGAGACTTACACCGCTTATTTCCATATTAGGATCTCAGAGAAACTCTGATGAAAGAAGTTTATTTAAATATGCTTATTCAAATATTTTCAAATGCTCTCTTCTACCACCTTCTAGTTTACTGCAAATCACTAATTAGTATTCACAGAAAACTGTTTATATCATGACAGTCTACTTTTTTTCTCATTACATTCCTTTAAAGAATAAGAAAGCTACAGCATCTCAAAGCAGTGACAATTGCATGCCTCTTTAAATATAATATTTGTATATATTTTAGATGGCCTGCTTTATAGATACATCTATAATATAACCATGTTAAGAACAACCGGAAAAACTAAAGAAATATACAAAAATAATGTGTTTCAAATCTTCAGAAAACGGCTGTGACATAGTAAACAATCTGGAGCACAATAAAAAATAACAAGGCATAAGGGAAGACAATACCTTTCCAAACAATAGACAAAAGAAGTATACAGAGATAGAGGTAAAGCTAATAAAATCACCAGATTATGACTTCTAAATAAATACAATTAAATATTCCAGAAATTGAGTGACTAGATAAAAAACATTTGGGTAAATAACTGGAAACTTAAAATGATTCTAATACAAAATTTAAACAATCTGAAATTAATATCTTAATTTATCGATTTAATAGCAGATTAGATCCAGCTAGATAGAAATAATTAGCAAACATATATATATTATATATATAATTTACACCAGAGTTTGAAAACACAAAATGATGGGAAATATAGAAAAACTAAGAAATATAAAATATTTTAAATGTATATTAACTTTTACTATCTAATCATGAAATTAGATTCCCCATAGATGAGGAAAGGGAGAGTGTAGGCATAAGTAGACTGGAAGAGATAACAAATAAGAGATTTTTAAATTGATGAAAGGCATTACGTCATGATTTCAAGAACTACTATAAAAATAATCACTATAAAATTTAACAGCATTAAATTATAAACACATGACCACACACACATATAACAAATCATAGCATAGTGACCTTTTAACACCCCCCCCCAAAAGATAGGATAGATGTATTAAACCAGCCAGAAGAAAAGTGGGTACTTTATATTGAAAGGGATACAAATAAGAGTTATAGCTAATTTCTCAATATAAAAATGGGAGCCAGCATAAAATGGGATATTATATTGAAAGTGCTTTAAGAAAAAATCTGTTAATCTAGAATCAACGTCAAGACAAATTATATGTCAATAATGAAGACATTTCCAGACAAAGTAAAACAGTAAGAATTCATTCAACGGCGATTAAAGACTCTTCTGCAGTCAAAAGAAATTTTTCCACTTAGAGGCTTTATGATACAGGAGGAAATGATCAGTAAATATAAAATTAAGACAATGATAAATATGGTGGCATATTTGATTATGACTGTATACAAATTGATATTTTTAGAGTCCAAATTATATATCAAATGAATACATAAAACAGATATTGAGAGAGAATAAATAAATATTGAGTGTTCTAATTAACCCATGCATTGCCTAAGAAGTGAAGAAGTACCATTTTATATAATATTTTAATAAATGAGGAAAGTCTGTTGAAATTTCTAGGGTAAGCACTTATATAATAGTAACATGATGTATAATTAACAAATTAATAATGAGGAATATAAAATAATTTTTTAAAATAATGAGTCCAGGGGCACCTGGGTGGTTCATTTGGTTAAGTGTCCTATTCTTGGTTTTGGCTCAGGTTGTGATGTCATGGTTTGAGAGTTTGAGCCCCACATCAGGCTTCATACTGATGATGTGCAACCTGCTTGGGATTCTGTCTCCCTCTCTCTCTGCTACTTCCTTGCTTGCTCTCTACCTCTCTCTGTGAAAAACAAATAAATAAAAATTAAAATAAAATTATCATTAAAAAATAATAAAATAAAATAGTCCAAATTCTCACAGGGAATATTCTGGAGATGGGCAAATTTATTTCATATTTGCAATGGAAACAAAGCTATCTCAAGTTAGCTGGGACTGGGGCACCTGGGTGGCTCAGTCAGTTGAGCCTCTGACTTTGGCTCAGGTCATGATCTCCTGGTTCATGAGTTTAAACCTGGCTTTGGGCTCTGTGCTGACAGCTGGGATTCTGCGTTTCCTTCTCTCTCAGTCCTTCCTTCACTCAGTTTCTGTCTCTGTCTCTCAAAAATGAATAAACAAACAAAAAAAAAATTGAAGTTAGCCAGGATCATACTGAAGGAGTAAAGCATATACAAATTGTTACTCTAATGTATAAAGTTTTCCAAGGCAACAACTGGCTACAAAAATTATTATGTTTTAAACATTTTAGTGGAATTTGTTAATAATATCCTTTTTATTTCTTTCATTACTATAAATTTTGGATTTACTGTCATTCGTATGTTGAAACATTTTTAGATGAAAACTTATAGAACATTTAAGTCACACTAAGGCAAGCAATGAAGAGATTGTTTTGGATCACTCTGAAGTCCCATGGCTGAACAACGCAATCAAAAACAGAGATTCTTTCCATCTTTGTGTTCTGCCATGTTACCTTTATCACAACAACCAATGATGATGATATTTTAAACTTTTCTAGTACTATTTGTCTTTTTTTTTAATGGAGAGCTTGTTGTTTTTTTAGAAACCGGAAATGCTTAAACTATTTAATGCATTCCATTTCATAAATATTATAAAATTTATATTTCCATTTCCCAACCAATGAATAATTATTCTAAATTTTAAATAATTTAACTAACTTGAAATATAGTTTTTTCTGGTAGCCAAGTTGAAACAAATGTTCTGTGCATATGCAATAACTTCTCTAGGAAATATATCTATATACACATACTCGCTTATATTTATATATATAATATATATATAGTATATATGTTTACATATAGAGTATATATAACTTTTCTATATATACCCAGATTATTCTTTAAAATTGATTATAGGGGCACCTGAGTTGCTCAGTCAGTTGAGCTTCCAACTCTTGATTTCAGCTCAGGTAATAATCCTAGAGTCATGGGATTGACCCCTGCATCAGGCTCCACACTGAGCATGGAGTCCACTTAAGATTGTCTCTCTCTCTCTCCCTCTGCCCCTCTTCTCTGCCTTCTCTCTCTCTCTCTCTCTCTCTCTCTCTCTCCCTCTTAAAATTAAAGAAAAAAAAGAGATTATATATTTTATACCCTTGCCAAAGAGCATTCCTGTATTTTTGTCAGCACTTGATGCTCTCAGTCTTTTTAAATTGTTGCCTTTTTTTTTGAAAGTTTATTTATTTTTAAGAGCAAGAGCATGAGAGAGACAGAGTGTGAGCGGGGGAGGGGCAGAGAGAGAGGGAGACACAGAATTGGAAGCAGGCTCCAGTCTCTGAGCTGTCAGCCAGAGCCCGATGCAGGGATCGAACTCACCAAGCCGTGAGATCATCACCTGAGCCAAAGTGGGACGCTTAACCGACTGAGCCACTCCGGTGCCCAAAATTGTTGCCTTTCTAATGGGTTGGAACTGCCAAATTTCTCTGATTTCTACTGAGCTTAATTTGATACTGTATGGGTATATTGACAAATAAGATTTACTTTTCTTTGACTTTCCTCTTGTCAGTTGTTATCAGAGAGGGTTCTAACAGAAAACTGATGTATACTCAAATGAAATAACTGAGGAGTTTAAGAAAGGACCACTTTACACAGATACAGGCAGTGTTTAGGAAAATCAGCAAGAAGTGTTGAAGTACCCTGGAGCTAAAAAGATCAAGGGAGTTGTTGATATTAGTAGATCTGATAGAGAAAGTGATTTCTAGAACATGCATGGAAAGAGGAATTGTAGGAGATATCTGCCTTATACATGATGTGTCTTTTGTAGAGGGATGAACTTAACACAATGTGTCCAAGCAGTCAGGAAGTCAGAAAAGTAAATTCCTTTTCCTCCTCTTCCATTACCTTCCCTTCTCCTGCTGATCGTTGGATCCCATCGGCCAAACTCAAATGTGAGACCAGAAGTATGGGGTCACCTTGATACAATCTACCAAATTTAGTATCCTGGGATATGGAAAATGGTAGAGAAAGATGGAGAGTAGAAACAAGCAATGGTGAATATCTTGCTATCCCTTATATGTGTATTTTGTTTGTTTGTTTGGTGGTTGTTTTCCATTTTTTAATTAAAAAAATTAAATTGAGTATAACGTTTCTTTGTGTGATATGTTTCAAATGTATTTTCTCATTTCAAATATTTATGTCCTTTTGAATGCCATTAAAATTATTAACTGCAAAAATTTAAATTTTATATGCAGAAAATTTTGCATTAACTGCTGCATTCTAAGCATCTGGAAGAATTTCTGGAACAGGGCAATTGGTTAATATTTGTTGAATGCATAAGTGAACATTTTCCTTTAGGCTTTTACTATTTCTGTATTATTTTTAATCTTTTCCTATAGTGAGATATAGTGTGAATATCACTGAGATAAATTTTCTATATTTTGATCTAATAATTTAAAACTTTATTCTTCTTATTTATACAGTAATCCACCCAGACTTTTATACTATATGATGTGAAGTAGGGATTCAATTGTGTATATATGTATTTTTATATATGTATATATATGTGTGTATGTTTATATATGTATATTTGCATGTTATGGATATATTTACACTCCTAAATATGTAATGTCTCTTATATCACATGTCATATATGACTATGACAAATAACTATATGTATTTATTTCTCTATATCTAACTTAGTTTCTGTCTCACTGATTCATAATTTATACTTTGTCAAAATCATATTCTCAGATCTATAGTGATTCTCTCTCCTTTGTTAGATATGTTGTATTTTTACAATTAACCTGATCTTCCATATGAATTTTGGAATCACTCTTTCAAGTTCTTTAAAAATATCTCATTAATGTACTTATTTAATTGGTGCTTGATTTACAGGTTAACTACCAGAAAAAGGACATATTTATAATTTTGATTCTTCCTAACCAATAGACATACTTTTTGTTCTTTAATAATAGTCTGTAATTTTCAATATTAAGGTCTTGGACAACTTTGGTTGACTTTATTCTTTAGTACCTACAATTTTTTTTTTAACAGACATAATACTAATATTGAAATTCACAAGCATCCCAACTAGTATCAGGAACAGTATAAGTATGTGCATTGTTATTCTTACTCTTCAATATTGTATTGGATGTCCTTGTCACCAAGTAAGACAGAAGCCAGATATTAGATTCCATATGAATTTGAAAGAACATTAAGAAATTGTGGCTACTTCTATATAAAGTAATTATTTTTTGATAATGTAGTTATTTATGTAGAAACTTCAACATAATCTATGAATGACTAGAAATAATAAAACAATCTAGTAAGAATGCTGTATAAAAATATTAACAGTGCTCCTAGACAGCAAAGATAACCAAGTTAAAAAAAAAAGAATAAGGCACAAATCCTACTCACAAAAAAAGTCCACTTTTTTCTCTTCTAAAATATGATACAATGTGTTTAAGAATGTGTAGAATTTTATTGATTTTCTGCTGTGTTAAGAATTTTTATTTTGCATATACCATGTATTTTTAAGCCCTGGAAAATATCTGATACTTATTTCTATTTCAATATTTTATATTTTTCTTCAGAATTTCTTTTGCTTTTATGTCATCAACAAATGATATCCTAATGCCTATTATCCTTACTCCTATTGTTTTATGTTGTTGTTATTTCTGCCTGAATCCTTGTGGATAGTTTTCAGTTTTCCAACATCATATGAATTCCACATTCCACTGTCAGGATTCTGTTCTTTTTATTTCCAATGTAGTTTTCACTCCTGTTATTATTTGGGGGGGGGCAGGGGAAGTCTTTGCAATTATTTTTATCCTACTCTTTGTTCCTTTGCATAAATGCTATTTGGTCACTTTGAATGTGTCTAGTAGCAAATAGACCTAATTCATTTAAATCTCATTCTCTTTTGGGATTTCAATTTCTGCTTTTAATTTCAAATTTCTTAAGTAAATATTCTTCTATTCTTTTTTTTTTACAGAACAATGCTACACAATTGTAAATCATATGCAATTTTCTGTAATATAAAAACCTATTTCATAGACCTATTTTTTCTTCTAACTCTTCAGGAAATTTTCTTTTATTTTTTTTTCCTGCTTTCCAATACTATTTATGTGCGAATGATTATTTTCCCCTTTATCATAGAACAAGGAGCTTTTAAACTTGAGATATTGTGTATCATCATATAGGATACTTATGTTGTCATGGACCCATTTTATTATCCACATTTGTGCTGGTGGGACAATCTTTTCAGATGTTCACATAAAAGTGGTCTGATATGTATAGCTTTTTTTTTCCCCAACATCTGGCAAGTACTTAGTTTATGTAGATTTGCCATTGTGAGGCAAAATTCAATCCCAGCTCCTTCACCTGTCTCATAAAAAAGTACTGCATATATAGGACATAGAAAATGTGCCTGCTTTATATCATCCTGGCTTGCTTAAACATTTTTGATTTTTGAAAATCACACTATATCTCACTTTGTAATGTAATCTTTAATGTCTCCTCATCAAATCCCATTGGTTTACCTAGGAATTTAATTGTTACACGTTGAGAGTCCTGTAGACAAATGGTTTTCGGAGTTTACATGTAAGAGTTCATTGCCGTTCTGTCATCTTTGTGCAGGGCCACACCAGTCTCTGTTTTGTTCCAATTCAAGTCTATGTGCTGCCCAAGGAGCACAAGAGTTCATTGTCTTTTCGATTTAAGTGGCTGGGGTTTAAGGGAAAAAGGGATAATTGTTTCACCTAATTCCTTTTTGGGTAACTTATCTTAGTTTTCATCAGCATAGCAAGAGATGTTTTCAATTACTTACTTTTCAGTTCAACTCTTTTCAATACATATTACAGTTAGTGAAAATATCTCCCAGATACTGGGAATCATGTACTAGTCCTTTTCAAGGACACCATAAAGAAATTTTGTATTTTCTTTGAATACTATTTCCTTTATTGAGATTTTGAAAAAGGTTGTGTCAGGGCTGTCAGTTACATGTCATGCTAAATGTACAATCCTGCAGACTGATTTTATATTGAAATGGTGACACCATTTAGAGTAAAATCTTAAGCATGGGAGATATTCTCTGAATGGATATTTAGAACTCTCTCCCTTTGAATTCTCTCATGTTTGATTTTCAGAGCAGGCACTGATAATCAACAGTTGTAGTGAATACCCAATCTGAGACTCACATTGCATAGAGAGTGATAGAAATAGATAAAGACTGTCAGAAAAAGAGAAAGTGACAAAGATGAATACTAAGGATAATTTACTTGGATATATACACTATTCATTCTAAAATAATAAGATTAGATAGAGGGAACAAAGCTGTCTTGCTCTACCTATCTCCATGTACAGATCGTATTAACCATACTCCAGTGTAAGACTCTACTATGGGCAGAAGTTAAAATAGTTAAAATCTACTTAAAATACAAAAGCAAAAACTTTCTCAGTATATTTTCCCTTGGAAATATGGATTTTTTCTGCTTAATAAATCCTTAGCAACATGTATCACACATAATTTAAAATGGATTTCTATGACATACCAGCAAGCAACAATGTAGGTTTTTGTCTGCTGTGTCCTAGCTATAGAGAAATTGCTCACTAGAGGGAAAATATATTTTTTCTTCTTACTAAAGAAAAACATAAAAATTGAACTACATGAGTTTTTCACATATGAGATATATGTAATCAAAAAAATAAGGCCCTGAATGTTATTTCAATAATAAGGCTATTGATGTAACTATCAGTGGTATATTGCTGAATGAATATAAATTTATACAAATGCAGGTTTTTTCCTTGTGTCTTCTATGTCCTATCAGAAGGATTAGCAACAGATCACTTGGTGTTGGTAGTATTTTGATAAAAAGCCTTATATTTCATGTTTTGATTTATATAAGTTTGCTTTTAGAACTGGATATGATGTCAGTTTTTGTTTCTTTTTTAAATAAATTTACTTTTAAAACATAATTCTTCATTATGACCACTAATGGATCTAATAGTTTTATGATTATTGCTTTGCCTACGAAGCTATTGTAGCTTTAAGTGGTCAATAGCACTATTGGTTCAACTCAAGTTTGTACCTGTGCAAGTGTCAGAGGTTTCCCCACATCCATCTAGGTGCTCATAAAGGACCAAACCAAACAAGACCGTTAATGTTTTTCAATGATGACCAATATCAGAGGGAGAAAGCATGGGGTTCTCTGCTCTTATTTTATGAAATCTAGAAGAAACTAACAAATATATATCTATGAATATTAATATACATATACACACATGTTATTGAAGATAGACATGTCTACTTTAAAAATGTATATTTCTTGGTTCAGATTGTGATAGAATTATATTATTTACATATGTATAAACACACGCACACATAAATAATGAGGTTCTCAGAGGTTTTGCATAACTATCAACTTTGTTAAATCACATTTTGAAATTGTATTTCTTTTTATTTTGGAAACATCTTCATATATTAAGTCATAGTTGAGTAAGTTAAAATTATTTTTAAAATGAGTAAATAAACATTCATTTGATGCACTAGATTAACATTCTTATTTAAAGTAAATAATGATTGCTTCCTAATATAATGGCCATTGATTGCTGTTCTTCAAATACTAATGATTGTTACAATGGATAATAATGTCAATAGGTACAATATTTATGAGACATCTGATTATTAGTTAACAAAGGTATTCTAAAATATTGGTGAGAATAAAGCCAAAAAATATTTAATTTTTAAAGAAAAAATTTTGGTACTTTATTTTATAAGCTTAATTGTATAATTAGATTCTTAAAATCTATTGAACAAACAGATTTATGAGAACATCAATAACACTGTGATCATTTCTTTTTCATGTTGATAATGTTTGCTTAATCTTAAAATTATTTAATATACTAAGAATATTATCTTTGTTAAATATGTAAATTTAGGGTGGTTGCTAAACATCTGATTTATATAAATTTTTTAAAAAAATTTAAAATTAAAAAAAAATTTTTAAAGTTTTTAAAAAAATTTATATAAATTTTTAAAAAAAATTTTTTAGAAAAATTTAAATTTTTTTTAAAAAAATTTAATGTTTATTTATTTTTGAGAAGGAGACAGTGAGAGCCAGGGAGGGACAGAAAGAGAAAGGGAGACACAGAATCTGAAGCAGGCTCCAGGCTCAGAGCTGTCTGCACACAGCCTGATGCAGGCCCGAATCCACGAAGTACGAGATCATGACCTGAGCTGGAATTGGATGCTTAACCAACTGAGCCACCCAGATGCCCCATTATATATATAGATTTTTCTAAATGAATTAAACTAATAAATTAAGATAATTTATACTTCATAATCATGTAACACTTTTGTATTCATAATTGATTTCAAATAAATATTTTTATTTTTTAGTGATTATTCTTGAGACACAGAGAGACAGAGCTTGAGCAGGGGAGGGGCAGAATGAGAGGGAGACATAATCCACAGCAGACTTCAGGGTCTGAGCTGTCAGCACAGAGCCTGATGTAGGCTGGAATCCACAAACTGTGAGATCATCTCCTGAGCCGAAGTTGGACGCTTAACTGACTGAGCCACCCAGGGGCCCCTCAAATGAATATTTTTAAATGCCCCACAGTTAGAATAAATAAAAGAGCAAGGTTTGTATTTTTAAAAAATATTATTTTTATTTATTTTTGAGAGAGAGAGACAGAGAGACCGAGAGAGACAGAGCACGAGTAGGGGAGAGGCAGAGAGAGAGGGAGACCTAATCCACAGCAGGCTTCAGGGTCTGAATTGTTAAGTACAGAGCCCGACGCTTGGCCAGAACCCACAAACTGTGAGATCATGCCCTGAGCTGAAGCCTGACGCTTAACCGACTGAGCCACCCAGATGTGCCACAAACATTTGTATTTTTTTTAACTACTTTAAGTTGTCTTAAATTGGACTAATTATTAAATTGCAATAGTTTGAATATTTGATGAATCTATCATTATACTACTTTTGCTATTATCCTACTGGTTGAATCCATAAATGAAACTTGTTTTTCCCTTTTACTAAACACAATTCTTTGCTCACAATCATCAAACCAGTTTCCATATGTAAACACTGCCTTTGTGTTTATAATACCTTTTAGGATTTTGTTCATCTCACCTTGGCCTATTTCAAAACCCTTAAAAACCCCAATTATACTCTAACTAAAAATTAGGGAACAAAATACACAAGAATAAAATTAATAAGTAACTATTTAATTTTTCCTTTGCTTTCACTCTGCCTTTTTATGCTTTGGAGGTATAAACAACCTGATTGAGATAATTTCTAAAATTTAAAAGAGTTTTAACACGTCTATTGGATACTTCAGCGTGCTTATACCAATCCGGTTATGATACTCTAAAATTTAGACAGTTTTTTCCCCTATACCTATGGATTAACTAAATTGTAACTTTATGTTAAATGACTGGCTTGTTATATAGGGAATATTTTTAATTTTGGTGGAAATTTTATTAAACTATCAACAAAAGTATTACTCATTAAAATTTTGTAAGACAAAAGATTAATCGGCTTTGTTTCCAATCATAAATTTCAAGTAATTGTCATCAATAAACTGTTATGATAAACTTGTTGCCAGATGTTTTTACCTACAGATTAACTTTGTTTCCAATATATAACTGCCTCTCAAGTACCCTAGCAAAAAAACTCTGTTTTTTTGCTATTATTTTGATAAACAATCTTTACTTTTGATATTAAAAAATTTATGACATAATTTTGGAATATATTTTAAAACAAAGACAATGATACAGATTTTAACAATATACGTATCTCTCTTCTTGTATTAAGTAATACGAGGGATTTGGGGGAACTTTATCTTTATCTATGATGAATTAAAAAATGAGTGATATCTCTTTGAGATGATGCCTACTTTTGCTTTTTCTTTATTTCTCTATTACTTACATTTTTTGCCGTTATTTAAAGAGAAAGTAGTTTAGACATTAAGGCCAAATTGTAAGATAAAGTAACATTGTACTTCAAAACAAAACTATTTGGTATTCCACTTTGATTTCAAATGCCTTTAAAGATCATTTCAATAGCAGCTCAGATACTTGCTAAGCCTTTTTTGTACCCTCTAGCTGATTCCAGCATAGGTATCTGTTTGTTTGTTTTTCTTGTATGCTTGTATATTATGCCCTCATAATGTCTTAATAAATTCATTTTGCATTTATAAACAAATTTTTATTAGGTTCTAGGTATATAGTAGCTATGTTGAGCAGGTAAAATCAATAATATTACTTGATACATATGTGCAGCTGAATAGATAGATGCAGTGCAGTCTTGGGAGAGAGAGAGACAGAGACAGACTCAGAGATAAAGACAGAGAAAGGAAGGAAAAGCAGGAGAAAAGGAGGAGAGGGGAAGAGGATATTAAGATAGAGAAAGTGTTGTTCAAAGTATATAAAATCAATATGTGTTGAATTGACCCTGAACTTCTTGAACTATAAAAAACAATGTGGGTAAAACATAAAGCAATATGTAATATTGTCAACATAACTACATTATAGAGATAAATTTATTCAATATTGTTTGTCTAACTTTGACAGAATCATCTTATATTTCCCCATGAACATGTAACTTTTTGAAACCTTAGTGGCTGTGTTCAACAGAGAACTTGGATAACAGGAGCTAACTTTTTTTTTTTTTAAGTCAAAACTAGAATACATTTCTTTTGAAAAAGATGGTTTGATAATATTAAGATATTTTCTTAATAATTATTTCATTTTCTATGGTGACTCTATGATGTAGAAATATTCCACTGTAATATATTTTATTGATTTACCCTGATCAAACAGCACAACTCAAATATTTATATTGATGTAATATATTTGTTTTAAATACTTGCAAATGAAATTAAATGTATGGGTCAGAAAAAAATATTGCTCAGTTTTTAAGAATTCCTAACTTCTCTTAATAATAAGTATTATGAAATCATAAGTCCTCAATAAAATTTTACCCAGAAATATTTCATTCATTTTTCAGAAAATAAGCAAAAAATATTTATCAAACTGTATCATTATGAGTCAAGAATCTAAAAAATAATTCATGTGATAATTGAAATAAAATTTAAAAATTGAACAAGTTATAGTCCTCTAAAATACTATATGGAGAAATAGATTGTGTTTTATGGTTCTAATTTTTAGTGTAAAATGATATACTAGCTTGTGTGTTTGATAGGGTTTGGAAGAAAAGTAAGAAAATAATGATGACAATGATGACAATTATAGAAATAGTATTAATAATAATAATAATACTGATGTTGATAAAGTATTTGGCCAGTTTGTAATAGGTAATTAACACACAGAGAAATGTGGACACACATTTGATTCCTTATAAATCAAGGCTATTTGATTTTATTAGTCATATGCCAATGGGAGAACCAAAGATGACCTTCATACTTTAGTATGAACTTTAGTTTTATGGAAATCTTGAATTCAAATTGTGAGTAGAACCTTGAGTAGAACTTAGGAGAATATAACATTCTGAAGACCACAGAAATATCAAGTATATGTTAAGCTGGTTTAACTATTTGACTAAAGCGTCAATAAATCATTAACTTTCAAATTTTAAGTCCATTCGGTTATAAAACAGAGATAGAACAACTATTCCCTAGCAGTTATTTTCTGTTTGATTAAAATTAATATACAGTGAAAGCATGGAGACTAGAAAGACCTCCTGAGATTTAAAGAATAATTATCCAAAAGAGCATGGTTGGAATATTATTCAGCGCTATAAAGAAGTGAGCTATCCAGGCATGAAAAGACATTGAAGAACCCTAACTGCATATTACTAAATGAAAAAAGCCAATCTGAAAAGGTTATGTAATGTACGATTCCAATTACGTGTGACATTTTATGAAAGGCAGCAAAAATAACTGGTTGGCAGAGGCGTTGGAAGGGGGAAGTGAAAAGGTAGGGCACAGAGGATTTTTAGGGCAGTGAAACACTCTGTAGAATACTGTAATGGTGGACATATGTGACTATACATTTACTCAAGCCTGTAGAATGTACAAGACCAAAAAAGGGCTTTAATGTAACCAGTGGACTTTGGGTGATAATGATGTGTCAACATAGGTTCATTGGTTGCAACAGATACATCACTCTAGGACAGAATGCTCATAGGTGGGAGGCTGAGTATGTGGGGTGTCAAGAGTATATGAGAAATCATTGTACCTTCTGCTCAATTTTGGTGTGAACCTAAAATGGCTCTAAAGAACAAAGTCTATTAAAAAAATTAGAAGAACATAATAATCCCAGGAAGGAATATAAAACACTTATGGGCTGCTACTCTGAAAAAGACTGGTAGTGCTGAGCTATAAAAGCAATAACCTAGTAAGAGAAAGGGGAAAACTGTCATCATGGTTGTTTTTCCCCATTTCTATCTTATGTATTAGGTGTGAAATTAGTGTTTAGAAAGCACTAGATGAAAAATATTTATAAAGATACATAGACAAATAGATGATAGAGATGAAAAATTAGTTTTATCTCTGCTTTAATTATATATTTGTACTATTTTATTATTTTCAATGCTACTTTATATATATGATTATAAATTTGGGTTTTCTAGAATCTAATTAGAAAGATTTCTTGTACTGGGGAAACAGAGTAATGGGCTAAGAGTTAGAAGACAGACTTATACTTCCAGCTCCTTTGTTAGTAACTAAGTTTGTCTAGCCTTGACTATATTACTCAATGCTTTTGAGTAGATTTTTTTCATTGATTCACAATGTTTGCAGAACCAAACTATACCATGAATTTTACCATGTTATTATGAGGATCACAAGTAGATGCTAGGTTGCTATGTATGTATATAAATGTATGATTGTATATATGCAAGGATTTAGTTACTATAATTAGGTTTTGCAAGTAGCTTTGCTGCTCTGGTGGCTTAATTGCATTCATTATATTGGGGCACTTACTACATCTACTTCCATTTGGGTTGGGCTGGACATACATTCAGCAATGTGTCCAGGGTGAGCTCTTCAAATTTCATAAAAATGTCAACATTATAGTTGGTTCAGTTAATGATCACAGCTTATGAATTCATTTTAATCAGAAAAAAAATGTATTCACCTCAGATTTATACTTTGAAATCCATTTGTTCATTAATGAATATTCAATGAGTGTTTATTATATACAAACTAACATGTTAATCCTTGGGATACATCAGAAGACAATGTAAACAGAGTTCCTGATCTCAAACTAATAATTGTATTCAATAATATGTGTTCCTGGAAATACACTTTGCGAAAATTACATTTTTTCTCAGTGTACTTTGTATTTCTCTACTTTTTAGTGGAGCTGAGCATCTTTTTGTGCTTTATCACTTTTGTATATCTTCTTGTATACATTTCATGTTAATAATCTTTTCCAATTTCTGTAGGATCAGAAATTTTCTTGATTTTTAGGAGTTCTTTGTTGTTTGTGATTATGTACCTTTATTTTATACACCCAAACTTGTCTGTTGTTCATTTACTGATTTTGAGTGTTTGTGTGGATGATGAGAATGTACAGGTTTCATTCACAAGTTCACAGTTTCATTGACTAGTTCCTATACAAAAATGATTTTCTATTTAGAGAAAGGGAAAATAGAGAAGGGAGAAAGGGAAGAGATTTAGAGAAGAAGTTTGCTATATGCTCTACTCTTTCCTGTACTTTCTTTGTGGACAAAACCACTTGGAAAGCATCCTCATGAACTGAGATTTGAAGGATGCACCCATAAGAATTTCTCTTTAATTTAGGGCCTGAATCTGGAAATACAGAATGGAAAACACTTTCTTTTCTGGATTTTTAAATATTACACACTTAAAAACTGGCCTGAGATACAAATCTGGGACTATTTAAATCCATAGTGAAAGATCTCAATAATATGCAAGACAGTTTCCCTGAATTATATCATAGTTTTACTCTAATTGTGAGTTAAGCAACAGGAACTATTGGAAATACCAAATATGGCAGAAATGGTAATAAAAATTATTACATTACACATTTGCTGAATTAAATACCTTTTTTTTTCAGTTCTAGTTATGTTATTTGTTATGTAGTGAAGAATTAACTCTACCTAAGATAGATTAGGCCTTTGTTCTCAAGATGGTCCTTATGCAATTGGAATATCCTTCCAATTGGGAGTGACTTTGTTTGCCTGGGGACTTTGGCCAACAACAGTTTAACAACATGTTTCATGGTGGGGGTGTTGGACCCACATGGTATCAGTTCTGCCTGCATAATATATTGAAGAATAATAGTTTTAACCTCACCTCAGCAGGGGCCAGAGAATAAAGTTCAGCCACAAGGGGAGAATGTGATTGAGCCCCAGTAAAAACTGTAGACACCAAAGATTCAGGAGCTTTCTCCATTACCCATAGTCAATGTGTACTGTAACATATTAATTCTGGGAAATTAAGTTGTCTGTAACGCCATGAGTTGAGAATACTGGAAGCTCCATGTTTGGAACCTCATCCTGGACTCTATCCTATGCACTTCTTCCTTTGGCTGATTTCAAGAGGTGTTCTTTCCTCATAATAAATTGTAACCACAAATATTATCACCTTAAATGAATTCTGAGAGATTTCCTAGTGAATTGTCAAACACAAAGGTAGCTACTATGTAAACTCCATTCCTCCAACATGCAGTTGCAGTCTGAAAAGAGGGCAGGTTGGGGCTCTTGGGTGGCTCAATTGGTTGGGTGTCCGACTTCAGGTTAGGTCATGATCTCATGGTTCATGAGCTGGAGCCCTGTGTCGGGCTCTGTGCTGACAGCTCAGAGCCTGGAGCTTGCTTCAGATTCTGTGTCTCCCTGTCTCTCTGTTCTTCTCCTACTCGTGCTCTCTCTCTCTCTAAAATAAACCTTAAAAAAAAAGAGGGAGAGAAGAAGGCAGTTTTTTGTGTATTGTTTGCTCTAAACCCTGTAGTTGCCCTAAAATTTTATAGTTGGCCATAACTTTTGCAAATGTTTATTTAAATCTCTCTAACCTATTATATTGTCAATCAAAAAGATGCTTGGAAGTTATACACAACAGAAAATAAAAACAAGAAAAATATTTGAAAGTACCCTCTAACAGTTCTATTCAACTAGTTTATCAAATGTACCCCATTTTGAGCTATTGTAACCAGTGCTGAGTCAGAAGAGCAAAAGTGAAATTGTGAAAAAAATATAGCAACTGTATATTCCAAATTGTACCTGGCAAGAAAACTGAGAAATTCACATCTGTTCCTGGGAATTAATATTCCCTTTTCACAGAAAAGAACCACCTTAGGTTATTTGTTATAGCTGCCATAAAAGAAAATATCAAAGTGAAACAGAAGTCTAATGTTATATTTTGAACCCTCTGAGAATACACTCCAAGTGGCTGTAGGCCTCAAAACACTAAAGACTGTATTCACTTAAAATGTATGAAAAATAAGGATAGACACTTTTGATCAAAAGTTAAGTGGCATTAGTATTGTTGGGGCTTAGTATAAAATAAATCCTTACAAATCCTAACATATTGAAATGGTATTTATTAAATTTATTCATTTTTTTCCATTGTGTTATGTACCAGAAACTTTAAAAAATTACTTTACACTAAACATTTCTATTATATTAAATACCACATATTTATGTTTTATTGTCCAAGAAAAAAGATGCAGATACTTCATAAATTGTTAAGTGCCACTGAGATTAGATGGAATTAAACCCACAAAAGAGCTTTTTATCTTAAATAATATTCTACATTAAATGAAGATAACATGGTTTCTTTTACCCTAGTAAAGTTGGTTTAAGAGAATTCTGAATAAAAACAACACCAGGTTACTGTATATTAGTAGTAGATAAAATATACAAGATGTGAATTCCATAAACATTGCCTTGGGAACCAGGAGATGACCGCATTGTTAACTTAAACATCACTTGACTGTGTAATGTGATCAAAGAAAGTGCTAATAGTTCTCCAGATACCTCACCAGGTCATTCTCAGAACAGCCTCATTTAAAATAAACAACAGCCAATATCTACAGTTACTAATAAAAATTATAATCTATTTCAAATAAATTTCAAAATGGTATTTTAGTTTGTTATGCCAGTATCATTTTCACAGGGGTCACGCCTGAGAGAGAAAAACTGATTGAGTGTGATTTGAACAGTCAGGAGAGCTCTATTGCTAATTTTGTATATTGCGTATTTCCTTCCCTTTCAACAGAAATACTCATTTTAGGAAATACTAATAGTAAGAATATAATGATGACAATATTCAAAATTCAAATATTATGTTAAAATGATTTAATAAGCTTTAATTTATTGAAGTGTAATATTATGTAATTTTGAGAACATATGTGAAAAAAAAAATGTCCAATACTTGATAGTCATAAGTTCAGGTCAATTGTTTAAAATGTTTAATTGACATGGAAATCTGATTTCTTTCCACAGAGTGATGGCTATTCATTGCTATTGAATAATCAGCATTTTAACACTGTAAAAATATAAAATACTAAAAACATACTAAGGTAACATAGATCAGAGTATTATATTTAAAAATTGCACAGAATTAGTTTTTTTTAGTTTAAAAAGAGCTGAAGCATTAGCACCTTGTCTTTCATATCATATATATCAATTTTATTTTAATCTCATTTTTGCTTGTAGTATGTGTGATTTTATAAAATTTAAAATAGACAAAAAAAGTAGTAAATGAATAAAATTCATTTTGAAACCCACTGATTAAAAATAGCTATTGTCTAAAATCTAGAATGTGTTATAAAATTTTTTCCCCAGTGGTCTTGTAATTTGGTTTTGTTTTCTCTGTCTCTATCTCTCTCTGTGTCTCTATTCTGGACTCAGAATAGCATTTAAAAGTTCAGTATTATATTTTTAATTATAATATAAATTGGACAAATCAAAACATACTGTTCAAGAAGCTTTCTTACAGATATTGAAGTGTATTTTGTATCATCGCATATACTTCTATGGAATAGGTATTCCATCTGCCTAATGTTCCTCAACGGGGGATTAAAAATAGTTCAATGCAATTTTTACAATGATGTGTTGTATGTCATCTGTTGGATCTTTTAAAAATGACATCATTGAAGATCTCTGCAGGAGAAGTTTCAGTAGAAATACAGGGAATCAAGAGGATTAGAGAGTCAATGAATGTCCCCAGTCGTCTGATTTCTCAGCAAGGTTGAAATATGCAATATTTTAGTTACATCTCTTTTAAAATTATTATTATCCCCTTCTTCTTACGATCTGCCTGTGGCCTATAATTTACACTAAAAAATGTAACTGAGTTTTTTCTTTTAAAATTTTCTTTTAAATTATATTATATATAATACATAAGACTTAAAGGTTTTAAATTATTTGTAAGTCTCTAATATATTGAAAATGTAGTCTACATGTCAAATACTTAAAAAGCATCATTTTACATGACAAAACCATAGAAATATTTATAGATCACATGTGTATCTTAGTATTCATATATTAGTATATGCCAATTTTCTAAGTGCTTTAATTTAAAATTATGTAATTGAATTTAGGACAAGGAACATGTTTATTGACAGTGCTACTTAGGCAAAGCTGTTGTTGACGAACTAAACTTCACAGGAAATCAACAAATATGTGTCATTTTCAACTTTTTAAGTGATTATAGTAAAATAATAAAACATATGTAAATAAGATAGCCACTGTCATAAGAATGCATTGCTAGATTCAGTAGAATCCTAGATTATATTTTTTTTCCCATGTAAAATGTGACACTTTGTAGCATACAAAGTGAGCAAGTTTTTATTCTAAATTACACAGAAAGCTCAAAATTAAATATTACTTTAAAAAATCTTAAAGGGAATATTATATTTTTAAACATGGATCTCATTTATTAGAAGCTATATGCTGGAATTATCTTATAAAAGAATTCAGATCAGAGAAGAGTTAGCATTACCCATAGGAATGGAAATCAACTAGGAAAGTTGACTCACTAATTATTTAGCAGACTTGAATGAATTAGTATCCAAAAGGATTACTGCCCAAAAGCCTGCCCTGGGGTTGAAACAGGTGTTGTTTCATCAGAGTTCAGTATTGCTGCTATTTCAAGGAGGAATTCAAAAAGACAATCATGGGAAAGAAAAATCCCATCTCTGTGACATGAAAAGCATGACTCCTAAACTAGATTGTATGCTTTCTCACTCCCAGTCATTTCCTAGGCTTCTTTCTGTCTCAAATAGATCCCTTACCAATTCCAAAGCAGCTGGCATAATTCTTCTCCTGAAAATGGCAATGGCACCCTCGCAGTAAAGCGCAGGCACACAGGTGTTTGAAGGGATCTGAGATATAGCTAGACAGAAGCCAAATTTCAGGTAGAATCACCCATAAAGGTTATAACTATGAGGCAAAAAATTGCCTACTAATCTTCCTTCCAAAGGTTTATAGCTCCAGGCTACACTTAAGAACCTTCCTTCTTATAGTGAGTCACCATTAAGTTCCACTGCAACTGTCTGGGAGATTGTTTTGGTTGGAATTAGAGTGGTATAATGACTGCATTGCTCATTGCCTCTGTGTCTAACACCTGCAAGTTCTTTAGTCCATATTATCTCTCAAACAGTTTCAATGACTTTGAATACTTTGCTTAGTGAGTAGAAGTAAGCAGAGCACTCTATTGTTCATGATGTTAAATATTATAAATTGTCAATCACTTTTGACAGCAGATGTTTTTCCTTGCTATTTTCTGTGGACAAGAGGTTATGTAGAAACCTTGCACTGAAAAATGAAAAGAAACTTCTGGTCTTGACGACCACTTCCTCATATGCACTACAGATGAAACATGTCAAGGAAAGCTAGTTTTGTTGTTCCCGTGTTTGTTTAAATAACCACATACTTCCAAACTAGCCCATACTTGCTTCCTTGTCCACTTGATACACTGCTTGGCCTTTTAGCAAATGAATTACAACACAAATACACCGCTCTTCAGAGAAAGCAGTTTATATGAAGATTGACATAAAGTTAAATCAGGGGGACCTGTCGTCTGTGTTGTAGAATAATGAATCAGGGGACTCTCCTGGGCATTAACTCTGCTCCCTCTAAGAATCCCAATTTTTCTTCATGCTTGTAAATAATTGTGACCCAATGGAAGGCGCATCCACATTTTCCTTGCTTTTTGTATCCAATTTTACAATCTCCTGTCATTGTGTTTTTAAGTATTTAATCACCTAGGCGATTCTACCCATAACAGTGTCCCTGCTCCTGAACTATTAAAGAGTTTTGCCTAATCCCAGATGGGCAAAGTGACACTGCACTTTGGCAGTAGACATTATGTATCACAGATGGGAATTTGATATAATTAGTTTAGATGCATCCTAATCTGTAGAAGTAAGTGGGCTAAGTATCAGACCATGAACTAAAATCTTGACACGATTCTTGTATAACACATTTCTTTCTGGACAGATCCAGGTGTATGAAAAAGGGAGCTCAGGCAACATCTTAGCTCTTAGGTTGTTCGCTATAGGAAAGCCTTTGATGGAAATCAATACTAGCCAGGAATAGCAGGCAGTTATCATGGCAGAATTTGAGAAAGGAGGCACATCCTACATTTACAATCATCATGCTCTGTTAACAAACTTCTCTTATTTTTAAATTTAATTTATAAAATACATTTTATTTCAGTTAGGAAGCCAGTATTATCTCCCTCATATAGCAAGAATAATGCTGTGGCTAAAAATCCTAAATCAGATTTCCCAATAAAAAGATAGGGGTTGGTCTCATTTCAAAGTACATAAAAATAGTTGAAGACACCAAAATTCTAACAGACCAGGTTTTTAAAAAGGAAGTTATGGGTACATCTTAACTAACTGATCATGGTAGTTGCCTGTAGTTAAGGGCTTCCAGAGAGTCTTCACATACTTGTGCTAGTCCTCATCTGACCTTTAGAATAGCTGAGTTAGGCTTAGCATTAAAGCAATTAATCTCAGTACTCTTGTCTCCTTGTAGTTGCATGAGCAATTGAGGAATGCTTAGCATGCATGCTAGGTAGATCCCTAGCCTAAATGAAAGCAGGCTTTGATATATGAATTAAAGACTTTTGTGACTCCTAACTACACTGTGACTTTTTTGTGAAACCCTTGAAGGAAAATTAGAAGGCATATTTAGTCTCATATTTATGACTTTTATAAAATATTCTACTGAAATTAGATTTCTGGGCTAACTATAGCTGAAGGTTTGCCTTAAACACTGGTGTATCAGTCATGTTCATATGAACCACTGATGTTCCTAAAAGAAAACTCACTTCAGTTACTTTGAAATTGGACAGTACTTTATTAGAGATTGAAAGACAAAAAAAAAAAAAAAAAAAAAAAAAAAAAAAAAAAAGCAATGATTGAAGTCCTGGCAAAGAGTCTAGAACACTGAGGTAGAGAACAATGAGCAAGCATATCACCTTATATTTGGTGTGAAATATGATAATATCTAAGGTGCTGGTGTATATGAAAACTTTGGTCCTAAAGGAGAATGAATCCATGTCAACTATTCTGCCTGCATCACCCTTTGCTCTTCCACAAATATTACTATGCCCTCTATTACAAACAGATGGAATTGTAAAACATACCACAGGCATTACAAATATAAATGAATTAATCCCTTTTAGTAAAGTTGAAGAGGAAAATTTACGTAAGCAAGGACTTTGAGTTAGTCTTAAAGGCTGTGAAAAATTTCTGTAGCAAATACTGTTACATGGATATGGGTATTTGAAAACTCTCTAAGCACATTTATTTTTAATTAAAAACACATAATTTTTTCATTAAGCACATACAGCAAACAATTTATAGTGTTTTAGGGAAGTCTATGTACCATTTTTTCTCCATGTTTTCCTCAGTAAAAAAAAAAAAAAAAGAAAAGTTAAAACGCACCTTGGCTCAAAACTGCCTTCATAATGACAATATAAATAATGTGTTCTGAATCATAATCAAGTACAGTCAGGCTTTATTCAATAACCCAAACAGCTAATTATATGCCATGCTAGATAAATCAGTGTAAATATAACAGAAGCTAGAAACAGCTGGGTAGATGTCTAGGGATTTTGAAGCTTTCTTTTTTTGTAGATAAAGTCAGTGTACCATGGACACTTTAACTTTTTTTGAAGAATTGTAGAATCTTGGAAAAATCTCTTTATGAGGTATCTTAAATACAACAGGTTACTTGATGATTATATAGTAATATAAATTCATGACATAGAAGTTAAGAAAATAAAGAAAAATCTTAAAAAATCATCATCATTCAAAACAAGAAAGCTACTGTAAGCATTGTTTCTTACTCTGGGTTACTTCTGTCCCATATAATGACACTTTATTATTTTATTTGTCAGCAATTATATAAATGTTGCTTTTCTTTAATCTTTCTCTTGTTTGATTGATCAGGGTCTCTACTGGAAATCTTGTTCATGGCTTATTAACCCTATATGCAGAGCTCTTAAAGTCTTATTTGGCTAAGAGGACATTTTTTTTAACTACGAGAAAAATAACATTAACAGAATTAATTACTCCCCAGTTTTGAAACATTCTTCTTCCTTGGATTAAATTAATTTTTCTAAGTTTCATTTTCATTTCCTGATTCTATTCTATGGGCCTAGAGTGGAATAATAAAATCTCTTGGTGCCATGAGTTAGTTAAGAAGGCTTAGGTAGAGAAAAAATAAGTTTCGGTTTAAAGTGAGGATATGATAGATAAAGGAGAAATTGTGCCAAAACTCAGAGTGCATGCTTCACCCAGAGGGTTGGGAAGCTCCTTCCATTTATTGTTGCACAGGAATGCAAGCTCAGTACTACTAGACCTATTTTAAGCCAAATAGAATAGATTTTAAAGGAAATCCTCTTAAAAACATTGTCAGTTAAATTAACTTTAAAAACATATTTAATGGGACAATATTTTTCAATTTAAAAATAAAACATGGGGCCCCTGGGTGGCTGTTGGTTTAGCATCCAACTCTTGATTTCAGTTCAGGTCATGATCCCACAGTTCATGGGATTGAGCCCTGTTGACAGTGTGGAGCCTGCTTGGGATTCTGTCTCTCCCTCTATCTCTCTGCCCCTCACTCTCTCTCAGAAATAAAGAAATAAACATCAAAAAACATTTCTAAATAAATAAATGAATACATAAATAAATAAAATCTAATGTGAAAAACAAATGTAACCCACAGACCAAAAATTTCCATTGTTTGATGTATGCTTTGTTACCTTCATCCATGTTCATAATGAGCAATTATTTTGCATATTTCAAATTTATATTTATTTTATTTTACAAATTTATGTTTTCAATTGATAATTTAAAGCTCTGGATAAATTTATCACCCAGTTGAAATCTCACTTGTTAGTCACTGTGGCATTGTCACCACTACATGGCCATAATTACTTTATTTGTTGTTGCTAGAGGTATGGAGTTTACCTTTCTGACATACTGGCAAATCACCTACTCACCCTGTGCCTTGTTACAAGTTTTCCAACCTGTCTAATTCAGATTTCACATGTGTCGATGGAAAGCACAACTCTACCTACTTCAAAATTAAAAAAAATATATATGTGTAGGCAGCTCAGGGCCTGACACACACAGTCAGCGAAATTTAACTACAGTTCTCATCCTACTCTTTCTCCTTGTTTTCCTTTTCTACCTCCACTTTTCTTTTCCCTTTTCAGTAAAACAAATATCAATCTGGTTACTCAAACCAGAAATATGAGTAGAGATTGTCAACCTTTTTATTCACTTTCCTTGCATCTAATGTACCTCCAAATTCCTTTGTGTTTCCTACCTGAATGTTATCACCTACATGGACTCTTGCATAATAATTCTCAGGACTGCTGTTAGACTGAATTAAAAAAAAAAACTGATAAAATCAGATCATTCTTTTAAAGTTTAAATTGCAGGATGTCTGGATGGCTCAGTCCGTTGAGTATCCAACTCTTAATTTCGGCTGAAGTCATGAATGATCCTAGAGTTCTGGGATCAAGCCCTGCTTTGGGATCTGCACTGAGCATGGAGCCTGCTTAAGATTCCCTCTCTCTCTCTCTCTCTCTCTCTCTCTCTCTCTCTCTTTCCCTTTCCACTGCTTGTGCTCTCTCTCTGTAAAATAAAAAAAGAAAATTTTAAAAACAAATAAAAGTTTAAATTGCATCTTGGGACACTGGGTGGCTTAGTTGGTTCAGCATCAGATTTGGGCTCAGGTTCAAGTTTGAACCCCACGTAGGTCTCTGTGCTGATGGCTGAGATTTTGTATCTCCCTCTCTCTCTGCCTCTCCCCTGCCAAATAAATAAACATTAAAAAATTATATTGTACCTCAACTCTTTAAAAATAAAATCCAAAATCCTTGCTTGTTTTTTAATGTCTATATTGGATAATACAAGCAACGTCATCACTTAATTAGAAAAACTGATCTTTGTTGGTTTAATGGATTTTCAACAGTTGTCCTGATGACATGGACTATGTTCCAGTCATGCCAGTCTAGGTGCCAGGCCTGTGCATGAAGAAGCCCCAAGAGTTGTGATTTGGAGAAGAATGTGGAGTGTTTGCAGTTGTTAAAAGGGGCAATAATGCTCACCTACAGAGGCTTCCTAAAATATGGCAAGAAGAAGACAAACAACCTAAAGTTAAATGACTGAGGGCATGAACAACTAAAGCCTATTGGAGAAAGTCTGCATGGTTAACAATCATGTGAAATTTTGTTCAGCTTTCTCAGTTGTGTAGAAATTCTAAGTTAAATCTGAATTACATATAATCTATTTTTCTTTTCCTTCTAGCCTGGCAAATAGGTACTTAATGTTCTGAAATGCTGGTGTGTGTGTGTGTGTGTGTGTGTGTGTGTGTGTGTGTGTGTATTTGCGAATGTATAGTGCGTTTTGGGACACTGTTTGGGTAATATATATTCTGGGAAAATACTTCAAATAAAAACAATACAAAGCACAACCATCATGTTTAATAAAGTGTTTTCTGCAGTGGAAAACAAAACAAAACAAACCTAGAAGCAACCAAGATAATCATGAATAGTGAAACATTTGATATGTGAAGAATATGACATATTTATATTATGGAATATTACAGACATTAAAATTGGTAAAATCAAAGTATTGGTAAAATATATATTTACTTAGATGAATATCAAGCTACTAAATAAATAATATGAATTAAACTCAGCTCCATGTGTTAATATGTTCTTATTTTTCTGTAAAAGACAAACAAAATAATTCCCTGTATATTATGTATATTTATGTTGTATATGAATCTCTGAACATGGAGAAAGTAGGAGAAGGATATATATATCAGGCAATTATCATGCCTTTTCTAAAAGGGGAGAGGAAAGATTATTAACTTTCTCTTTATACATGTTGGACTGGTTTGTGCAATATATTATAGTTAGAATTTTCTTGAAAGCATAGACTGAGAAATGAACTAGTATGCAGATAGTTTATTTGGGAGTTGTTCCAAGGAAGCAAGAGTAAGTGAGTGGGGAAATTCATATCAGAGGGGGAATGCAATAAAAGATATATTAGTTAGGTCCTTCCTGTACACAGTAAGTTTTGACTTCTCTGGGGCCTCTGAGAAGCATAAATGTTATTTGCCAGAATTGTTCATCTAAAGACAGATGGCTGGAATAGTTATCCACTGGCTGATTTCCTGCTGTTAGACCTGGGTGAGCTTGTCTTCTGACTTCTGAGAAAGCCCGGACATAAAAAAATGAGAGCTATGCGATACTCTTTTGTTAGGGTCCATGCAGTCATAAATGGGACAAACAGAAATGATGTTGGACTCAACAAAACATCTGTTATACATTATCATGATCATTGCAAAAAAAACAATTTTAAACCATTTTGTTTGGAATGAATTAGGAAACTTGTAAAAATAAGAAAGTACAAAAAGTAGCTCTATAATCTTTTCTCAGATTCACTAATAGTTAACATTTTACCCCCATTTGCTTTCTTTTTCTCTTGAGAGGCAGAGATTTTTTCCTGAACCCCATTTACAAATCATACCTCTTACCTCAAGAAATTTTAGTACATATTTTATAAGAATGATGACACTTTCTTATATAACTATAGTAAAGTTAACCAACTTCAGTCAATTTAGGATAGATGCAACACTTTAATTTAGCATCGATACTATTATTTAATCAATTAATTGTTCACTATAGAATTTTTTTCCTGCATTCCTATTCACTAGTACTTTCTTTATTTTGTTCATTATTTTCAAAGTGCCAGGACTTTGACTTATTAATTTGATTTGTTACTCTGTTTTCTACCTCATTAGATTTTGCTTTTATCTTTATTATTTCCTTCATCTGTGTTTTATTTCAGACTACTTTGTTGTTACCCTTTCAAAGTTTGAAGATTGGAATTAAATTTATACATTACATTTTTACTAAAGTAGATCTTTTGGGCTACAGAATTTCTTTTGATCATTCTTTTAAATATATGCCATGAATTTTTATAGGTATTGTTTTCATTATCAGAATTTTTCCTGAATTATATAATATCTGTGTATTTCCCCCTTTATGCAAATGTAATTTAATAGCTAATATTTTAACTTCCATGTAAAATGTCTTTTGATTTAATTTTAATTTTATTTTCCAGATTGAGTTTTATTCTATTTCTACATTATGAGACCTATTGATGTTTAATTTTTGAACTAATATATAATCATTTTTTGAACTTTCCATAGACATTTGGAAATAAAATATATTTTACTACTGGAGTATATTGTTCAATGAATCTTCAAAAGACTGATTATTGTGTTTACATTTTCTGCAGTCTTATTTAATTTAATCTAAATTTTGTCTACTTCACTAGTCTCATGCTGAGAATGGTATGTTAATGGTATCTTCTGTGTTTTTTGTTTTATATAAGTGTTTTCCCTGTTATTTGAAACTATATACCCAGAATGGTTCTATTTTCATTGTGGAATGTGCCTTTTAACATTAACTTCTTTATCTCAGTTAAAGCTTTGGGGCTCATATCCTACTTTGGTATTACGATGTCAAGCCTGTTGTTTCAATGTTTTGCTGGCTGATAAATATCTGCCTATTCCTTTACTTTTATTAGTTTTGTCAATGACAAATTTAAATTGGATTCTTGATTAGAACATGAAGTTGAATTTGCTTTGTGAATAAATTTGAGAAACTATTGTTTATAGGCAAATAAAGTCCATTCACATTTATTGACCTGTTTTGTTTGGTCTCAAGTCTTACATACTGTCTAATGTAATTACTGTGAGGATTGTATTTACTAGGTATCTTTCACCATTTGCTATGTCTTTGAATTCCTTAAAAATATTTTTAGTGTTTAGGATAGTTTGTATTTTAATTTAGTGGTTACCTTTGTGTTCATATTTTTTAAAGTATTTTCTGAACATTATATTATCATTTATGTTGGTTTTATATTATATCTTTTGATTAGAGTTTATTACATATAAATTAATAATCTTATTCAACTTTCTTCTTTTTCTACCCATTCTCTGCCAGTTTTCCAGTAGCACCTTTCTACTTTGTTAGACTACATCATGGTTATACATAATTGTTTAACCCATTACTCCACTCTTGTAGTCTTAGTTCAATAATTAAACACATAAAAGGAACAATGTCATTCTTTTTGTCAAGGTTTTCACAATCATCTTTTGGTTGGATGAGGTTCACCCTCAACTGGATCCCTTAGCAAGAAGATAGCACTGTTCTTCAATGTTCTTCAATATTCAACATTGTTTTTTATGTCTTTGAGACTTAAAGGAAAGCTCAGCTGGATAAAGCCCTTGTTCCATTCATTTTTCCCCTAATTTCTGGAAAATACTGCCCCACGGTCATGATACTTTGTCCTTTCTAAAAGTAGAATAAGAATGGGAAATCTTCACTCTTGAGTCTCTGGAAAGGAAATGTTTTGGTGTTATTGGTTTTCTCTGTCTGTTTTTCTCAAATTCTTCACTTCATCCTATCAATTTCTTCCTTCTTAATCTCTCTGTGCCTTATTTTCCTCCTGTGTAAAATGGGAATAATAATTGTATCAACTTCACTGGGTCAATATAATTATAAATGAGGTTATGCATGGAAATTGATCTGTAAATGTCAAGGATATATGAACTCAATACATGTTCACTATTAATGATAATATAATTACATATATATTTCTACAATCAGCTATTAACAATAATTCATTAGGAATAACAACCTATAGCTGAAAAGCATATAGCTGAGCATTTCAACTTTCTTCATTGTAGGTTTAACAGACATAGCCTTTTCAAATCAGGAAAATTCAGGTAAGAAATAAAACCCACAGTGTATTATAAAAAACTGGCACTGTGGTCTAAGAGAAAGGTGCACCATGAGATGTTCAAGGGCATAGATTTTATTTTGTACTGTATTAATTTTCATGGTGACACAAAAAGTAAATCTAGGGTTGCAAAAGATGATTCCGATTATAAAACAGCTGTAACTACTATCATTTACTAGGTCACAAATTTAGTTTAAACATCTTGATCATTTCATTGGTGACACAAGATAAAAAAGAACATAAAATTTTTACTCTGAAATCAATCTATACATATCTATAAATAAAATTTTATTTTACGTCTAGCCAGCGAATGCATTTTCATCATTCTCAAACTATATATGCACAGTGGTCATATATTTATGAACATTTTTATAAGAATTTAATAAGATAATTTAAAAAGTATTCTTTCAATCTAAATTGGTTGAAAACTGTTAGATAGGCAATATTCATAACTCTGCTTATGTATTGCTTAATTGTAAGATTTAACTATATAAATTATTTTAATTATTTATAAAATATATTCTCAAAACAAAATAAAATGAAGTAAGAGTGCTTATTTTGTGTCTACTATGTGCTTGTGCTTTGTCTTAGAATTTGTAATTAACCCTGGGTCCAGTCACATATTTGTGGAGATACTTCCTTGGTTAGTATAAGCAATACATGTTTAGGTTCAAAAATGAAATGAACAGCATATGTATACAAAAACTTATTTTTCTGAGCTGTGGTAAGATAATGGGAAATTCTCTGGGTGCTTGAACAACCAGAGCTTTTTTATAATTATGGTATTTCATTAGATATCAAACATATAAAAATAACAAGATGATAGACGTTCAAACCAACAAAGATTTCTTCCAAAATTATGTAATAGTTGCACTTAATTTATGAGTCAAGCACTTTGGGAAAGCTGCTGATTTCATTTTCATATTTGAAATCTAGAGAAACTTTATTCAGAGAAGGTTGGGAAACCGGCTAAATCTCCTGAACATCTGGGACCTATAGATTAAAATAGAGGCTTATATTTTTGCTTAGTAAATTTTAGTGTATTTAAAAGGTGATAAATGCAAATGGGTCTAATTCACTTTAGATAGCTAAACACCTGCTTTTGTATGATGGAACAAAAGGTATAAAAGGTACCTATTTTAAGTTCATTTTAATTTGATTGACTTATTACATTATATCCTCCTACTAATTTTAACTCTTGCTTATCTACTTTCTTTACGGTCTAACACATTTTATGTAATAACTTTCATTCATACTCCTGTTTAATAACAAATTGCAATGGATTACTTTCTAACAATTGAGCAGATCTTGAAGTAGACACTCAGCAGTATTTTGTAGATCAGTTTGGTTATTGTAGGAACCAGTGCAGCTGATATACAGGTTTTTATTTAATTAATTAATTTTATTTTTTCCTGCAGTTAGAAAGGTTTTATTTATTGGTTTATTTGATTTTTTTCCCACAGATATTTATTTAGGATTGAAAATAAAATATTCTATTTACTTGAAGTGGAGATGATAAAGACATATCGAAACTTCTTCCCTTTTTAACTAGATTACTTGAATTTTGTACAAACTCTGAAAAGTATTTTTTCCAAGCCAGGTGCAGCCTTGAGGGCAAGAATGTAGCTGATAACTATCATTCTCAAGGACAAAATTTTATGTGGGCAGTTCAGTGCTTTTCTGCCTACCATCAGGTCATGAAAGAGCACAGAAAGATTGGTTCATCGATGCGGGAAGCAGCCGCTGAATCTTAAATCAGCATATATTGAAGCAACTGATCCTCTCTTTTCCCATAACTACCTCACTGCCTACATTCTCCTCAGACCTTCCCCACTGCTAACTTCCTCTCTCCACAACACCCATAACTTGTGAGGAACCAAGGGAAAATAAATGCCACCAAAAGGCACTTAAAAAAAAAGATTTTATTTTTACGTGATCTCTAAACCCAATGTGGGCTCAAACTCACAACCCTGATATTAATAGTCACACAGTCTACTGACGGAGCCAGCCAGGACCCCCAAAAGGTACTTTTAATGTTTGTTTGTTTGTTTGTTTGTTTTTACTCTGATTGGAAAAACTGAGTAAGATATTATCTCTGGGTGATGTATGTATTTCTGATCAACAGAAAATCCAAAAACTTATGTTTTGTTCCAGTGTTTTTCTTTTTTACTTAGAAAACCACTAAGATAGTGGTGATACTAGCCCTTTCTCATGCCCATGTGTTCATGCAAACACACACACACATGCACACTCACACACAAATTATTCTTGCTTATTAAGTGTAAGTGTAAATATCCCAAGGCCAGTTGCAAGCCCATACTTGCCCTTTGGACTAGTTTTCATAACAGTGTGATTTAGAATATTCAATGCCTACAATAAATCAGACAGTAGTCGTGTTCTTCTGGGGGGATGCCATCATGGGTTAAATTATTTCTCACCCAAATTCATATGTTGCAGTCCTAACCCCCAATACCTCACAATATGAGCTTATTTGAAGAGTTTATCAGGTCTTTGCAGCAGTACATAGTTATGATGATACAGAGTGGGCCTCTCATCCAATGCGACCTGCGTCCTTAAAACAAGAATGCCACGTGAAGAGGAGGAGATATACATAGAGCGAAAACCATGGAAGAGACATGGATACTGGAGGAAGGTGGTCATTTACAAGTCAGGGGTAGAGGTCTGAAACACTCCTTCCTTTTCAGCCCTTAGAAGGAATCAATCCTGCCAACGCCTGGATCTTGGACTTCTAGCTTCCAAACTGTGAGGCATACATTTCTGTTGTTTATGCCCCCCAACTTGTGGTACTTTGTCAGGGCAGTTTAGCGGACTAATACAGGTGCCAGCCCCCACACTTTCTCTGGCTTATATTTGAACACAGTAATTTGATCTTTCTGCAGTTCAGTCATTTAAAGTAGCCTCCACATGCTCTGCCATCACCCTAAACTGAGTCCTTACCGTATTTCTCGTGAATACTGTGACCTATTGTTCATTTGTTCCCATCTATTTTTGCATGCGTACAAATTTTCTAAGATTTTTAAACTGATCCTTTAAAAGTTCAACTCTGATTAAATTATGTTCCTGATTAAAGTTTTTTTTTTCCAGTAAATGTTTACTGTCTTCAGGTCAGAATCCAAAACTCATGGTTTCCAAGGATGGCTTTGAAGTGAACACCGATACCTACCTCTCCAGCACCACCTCTTATCATTTTCTCCTTCATTTCTTTGTTTCAGTGATTCTGGCCTTTTTTCAGTTCCCCAGATGTGTTAAAATCTCTCTAAAGCATGTTTAAATATTTTACTGCTATTTTATCAAAAAACTTTGAGACAATGGTGCTTATTGAATACTTGTGCATTTTTCTATGTCATTAAATCCATGAGCCCATGTCTGCATCATTGATTGATTTACACATAGCATCTAGAAGAGTGTGACATAAGGCAGTACCTTGTGTATTTTTTATTACTTTTTTAAAAATGTTTTTGATGTTTATTTTTAAGACAGAGAGAGAAAATGGAAGCAGGGCAGGGGCAGAAAGAGTGGGAGACACAGAATCCAAAGCAGGCTCCAGGTTCTGAGCTGTTGGCACAGAGCCAGACGAGGATCCCATGAATCATGAGATCATGACCTGAGCCAAAGTTGGATGCTCAACTGACTAAGCCACCTAGGTGCCCCAATAACCTGTGTATTAATTAAATTATTTACTTAATTAAATGACTAGATAAATGAATTTGAACTAAGACTCTCAGAAATTTGGTTCCTGAACCTGAAGAGTCAGAACAATAAAATAATTGCAGTTTCTGTCATTCCTTTAAAGAAATTACCCATTACTAGGCATCTGCTCCCACTTTAGCATCCTGTATCAATATTCCTGACTAATCATTTTTCAGTCCCTTCTAAATAATTACAATGCTTTTGTTTCACCCATAGCTATCTTCAAGCCACATTATATATAATGGTGAGGAACTCAAGCTTTGGCATCATGATGTGTGAGTCCAACTATAAGCGCTGGCATTTACTGTGTGAGGTATGTTGGGAAAAGTAGTTACTGGAAACAGTGGTGACAGTACCACTTTCCTCATAAAAACAGTGAACGTCCTTTTGTTTTTTTGTTTTTTTTTGACACATCCCTCTTTTCACTGTTGTCCTAGCATGCCATTTAACATAGGATTAACCCAGAATTTCTAATTTTTCATAAATTTTAAAAATTATTAATCGTGGCATTAAAATAGCCAGTGTAGACATAGTAGACCTCACTTCTTACACTTTCCACTATAGTTTTGTCTAGTAGTATTCAATAAGCATATGCATATGGCTTCATATTGACTAGTATTTATATCCAAAATATATATGTAATTAAAGCATCCTTACCCCTTTCCAGATAAAGAGAACTAACACCTTTTTTCAAGAACAGTGGGCTGAGTGTTTACCAAAAATGAACTGTGCTTATAGGAACACCCTTAGAAGCTTACCCCTTGCTATCTTGAGTGATGCAGGGAGAGAGAAGTTGTCCATGTTTCCGGTCCTAGGAGACCCAACCAGTTGTATCACATATGCTGCTGCTAAGCCTCATAGCTGATCTCAAGCTATGATGGGAAGAAATGTGAAGATGTACAGGTTAAAAGTTCATGAAATATTCTCGGCATATAAAGGGTAAGCAGTCTTCCATCAATGGAGGGAGAAGCCTCAAGACTTACTACTGTGTTTGGTCATTTATTGAATAGTAAATCTACTACTATTTATTCATTCTACTATTTGATAAGTTATACTTCTTAATTGTTAAGTTAAAATCCTTTCAGAAGCAATGGGCTCTAAAAACAAATGAAAAAGGAAGTTCATGCTTGATTAACAATATATTACAGAGCTCCTGTTCTTCGGGATTTTTAGGATGAATGAATAATTTCCACAAAACGTTTGTAGACATTTGACATCTCTTGAGGGAGTAGTAGTGATATTATTGACCCGTGATATTGAGAAGAAAAATCTGAAAAGAAACAGTTACCTTTTTAACACTGTGCTTAAAATGATGATCAAACTCACTCAGAAGCAGGATGTGCATTTACAAATCACTCTGTGAAGTATAACTTGACATTTAAACTAAAAATGCCGTTATTCAAAATTAATTTTACTTACACTAATTCCAAGTTTTCTTGTGCAACTAAGTAAAAGTAAAAAGCAGCTTTAATGTGTTGGCTTCATTAGCAGGAGGAAAAATATTGTAAACAGTTAAGTAATGTCAGTTTTATAGCAGTGCCATGAGATCTTTCAAACAAAGAATAATTCCAATCCTCAGCTGATACTTCATCCAACTTATGGATTCACAGTCTGACAATCCGTTTTTGATGTTTGATCACTGACAGCTTTCCAGTTATACCCTTCCCAGTTTCTCTGTTGTTCCACATTTGAGCAAAAGGATAAAAAAGCCCACATACTCCCTCCCCTACCCTAACCTCATACAGTGGGTATCCCTGTCAGTCTGCTGCCCATACACCCACATTAAAACCCGAATACAAACCAGAGCCACTCCACCTCTCCCTTTGCTCTAGCCATCTTTTTCACCTGCTTAGGATCCCCACCCCTACTCTCTCCAGAAAGTCTCACAGTCACAGTAAATCTTTAAATACCCTGTTGGTGATGTATCTTGTTATGTCTCATCATCCAAACCAAATTTTAACGTTAGTCTGTCAAAGCAAACATTCTGAATGTTATTTTACATTTACATAAAGATGAATTTTTTGTTTTCATTGATATTACAAATAAAAAGTCTGGAGAATTACCTTGGTAAAAGCAACATTACTACACAATTAGAAACTTATGAGTTATGTATTATTCAGGGTTTTACAGAGTAAGAGAGCCAATAGGTTGTGTATCTACAAAGAGACTTATTATAAAGAGCTGTTTCACATGGTTTCGGAAACTAGCAAATACAAATCTGCAGGGCTAATCCGTGGGCTGATAGGCTGGAGACCCAGAAAAGTCAATTGTGCCGATGAAGTCCGAAGGCAGCCTGCTGGAGAATTCCCTCTTGTAGGTCTTTGTTGTTCTTTCTGTTCAGACCTTCAACTGATTGGATGAGGCCAACCCACATTATTAAGGCCATCTACTAGGCCCAAAATGTGCCTATTTAAATGTTAGTATCATCCAAAAAAAAAAACAGTCTCCAAGTTCACACATAACATTAACCATTACAGAGTGGAGATATAATTGGCATTGTTTGTGGCACATATATAAATTGTAATTGTTTCCCCAATGCAATGATACGCTACTAATTGGCACACACACACACACACACATATATATATGATATGCTACCATAATATCATAATATATGATAGCATATATATGATACCATATTATATGGTAGCATATCATAGCATTAATTAGTTAATTAGCTAAGCTACTAATTGGCATATATATATAGTAGCATATCATAGCATTAGGGAAACAATTACAATTTATATATGTACTACAAACAATGTCAGTTATATATATATATATATATATATAGTAAATATATATGTGTGTATTATCGTTATAGTGACAGAATAACAAAATTTGTGAAATACTTGTTGGAAAACTCATACATGCATTCAGCCTATAGTAAAAGATTTCACTCTTTTTTATGTTTTTTTTTTTTTGAAAGAGGGCTCAAGTGAGAGAGGGACAGAGAGAATCCTGGGGGTAGAGAGAGAGGAGAGAGAGAGACAGAGAGAGAAGCAGAACTCACCCAATGTGGGCCTCTTGCTCAACTGATGTGTGTCTCAAACTCATGGACCATGAGATCATGACCTGAGCCAAAGTCAGATGCTTAAGAACTGAGCCACCCAGATGCGCTTCACTCTTTATTTCTGACAATTAATATGATTTTAGAAAAACTTGAGTATGAAGAACTTCTTACAAATCACCCTGTGTGTTCCATAATGATATTGACATTTTATTTATTATTATTATTATTATTCTAATGTTTATTTATTTTCTTGAGACACAGAGAGACAGAGCATGAGCAGGGGAGGGGCAGAGAGAGAGGGAGACACAGAATCCAAAGCAGGTTCTAGGCTCTGAGCTGTCAGCACAGAGCCGACACAGGGCTTGAACCCGCAAACTGTGAGATCATGACTGGAGCCATAGTCAGATGCTTAACTGACTGAGCCACTCAGGTGCCCTGATATTGACATTTTAAATAAATGAATGTATAAAATTTTGTTTGTATTTGTTCAAAAACAAATGGAAATCTACAATCAAAATATTGTACAAATAAGATGACAAAAATCTTTGAAGATTCTAGAGTGCTGCTAGTATTTAAAGTTTGTAAAAGAAAGACCTTTTCCATGATCCCATAAATTAAACCCAGTACTCATTATGTTGGTTCGTGACATCCTCCATGATTGTTCTATAACATACTACAGGAATTGAAAACTTAGATTGTGAGCACTCAAACACTGTAGGAAAATTTAATTTTGAAATCATGTCATTGTAATTTGAAATATCAAATTGTGGGAAAAATCTTCACATGCAATTTCTTTTTTTAACTGGATAGATTTGTTCTATCCTGAAAGGAAACAAAATTACAAAGGAAAAATCTATTAGCATAAAAACTTGGCCAATCATCCATGAGTTTTGTCTTGTAAAATATTTGTGTAAATTACTCATAATGGTGACATAAACTGATACCTGTGAAAATATTTTACAGATAAATCAATTGAAGTTCTCAATAATATCACACTTATTAACCATAAAAAGCCACATGATAAAGATTAAAAATTAAAAATAATATGCTATTGAAAATATTTTCTGAGAAATAACAACACATGAATATCATGTATTAAATAATGAGCCCTTTACATTCTAAACTCTAGATAAATAATATGGAAACATATCCTACAATTATGTAATATTTAAAAAACATATGATCAGTGAATAGATTTCACTGAATAGATGAATATATAGAATAATTCTAGTTGAATCTACCCTCAAAAATAAAATGTTTATAAGAAAACAAATGACATACACATTCTCTTCTTTGTCTTATTGACTTTCACTCATCATTTAAGCCGCACTTCAAAGAGTATATCAGTGCCTGTGGGGTCTCCTCCATGATCTCATAAGCTAGACTAAGCCCTCTCCAAGTCACCTTTCCTGCTCCTTACCACACTGCAGAGGAATTCACTCTGCTGATTCTCACTTCATTATATCAGGAAACATTCAAAGTCAAACTCCCAAATTCATAACACTTCAAGTCATAGGGTAGGCATTCAGTGTGTACTTTTTGAATTGATCCTAATGATTTAACTGGGTATAATTTTGTTTTGTTGGACCATGAATGATAGAAATAAATATGGCCAAGATGAAAGAGAGAAAATCCTTATATATTAAAGCTATGTTTCTTAAAAATATAATCTGTTTCAGGTAAATGCCATTGATGGCATATAATGAATAAAAATATTTCATTGGCATAAGAGTAACCCAAAGATAGCCCATCCCTATTGCTATTGATGAGGAAAGGTCATTATGTGTCTTATGTAAAGACCACTGACTATCCACAGTGTATCCATAATCATTTCTCATTGTTCCCAGTGTCTTTCTTCAGCCCAAAGGGTCCAAGCCTCATTTCCTGCATTAGTGCTTATCCTGTCATCCTTCCTCCTGTTGGCTACACCAGCTGATTGTAGGGAACAGGACCACTGGACCCACAACTGTAACTCCTGGATCTTCCCTGCAAGATGTAGCTGAATCCTAAGAACCTGAAATCTTTATATCACAGAAAGTTAATGCCTCCACAGCATTCTATTATATCATCCCTCAACTGTCATTTCAGCAAGAATGACCACTTTTTTCCCAGGACTATTCAATGGAAGAGATTTATCTCATATCAGGGACACAACCATGAAAAGAATGAGTTCATGATAATGAAATGTCATTTCAATTGAGTAAAATAACAATTTTAATTTGTTACAACATGGTATATGCAAACGCAGTTTAAACATGCAGTGACCTTAAGGGCAAAGTACTTTGTAGATTTAAAGGACACATGATGAGCTCTTAACCAGTTTAGTAATATTTCAAGTGTGTGATACTAGATATAGTTTTAGAGAAAATTTATGACAGGCTTGTTCCTTGTGGAAAACAGCTTGAATTAGACGTCCATAAAAAAGAGAATCAATAAATATATATAAATGAATTCTACCACTGTACGTATATATATTTTGTGTGTGCATGTACTAATAAGTTACACATTAGAAAATATGGAATTAAAAACTTGTGACTTAAGAAATCACAAATAAATCAGCTGCATCAAGCCTTACAATTTTTTTAATTTTTTTATGTTTATTTATTTATTTTGAGAGAGAGCTCTAGCATGCACATGCTAGCAGGGAAGGGGCAGAGAGAGAAGGAAAGGAGAATCCCAAGCAGGCTTCTTGTTTTCAGCATGGAGCCCCACGCTGGGCTCGAACTCACAAGAGATCATCATCTGAGCTGAAATCAACAGTAAGATGCTTAACTGACTGAGCCACTCAGGCATCCCTCAAGCATTACAATTTAAAGTTTGATGCCTAACAATGAGGTCAGACCATGGATAAGAGATGCACAGGAGGAATTTTGCCTTGTCTTTTTAAACAGAATTTGTAAAAAGGTATTTTCTGTTTTGGAGGCCCCAACTGATTTGACTTACAATATACCATGGCCTAAATAATATGATTGTAGCATGTCAAGGAGTATATTGTAATATATAATTGAGTCTCAATAATAGATATTATTCCATTTGTATTACATTCAAAGAAATGAAATAATTATAATGCTTGAGGGGTATTTCCTCTGAACAGCAAATCTTTAGTTTACCTATCTGTACATATGTTCTGAATATTAAGATCTCTAATATCACTACAGAACTAAGAATACAAGTGGGATGGAATTAAATACTTTTTATAGGCAAATATTTGCAGGAATATAAAATCTCAAAGGTCTTCAACAATTTTGTAGATAAACTGGAGCCACTTAAACTATCTATCATGTACTGGGTGCTTTTATGTATGCAGCTTGCAGTAACAAGTTTAATATTGTACATTATCTCAATCTTTATAATAAGCATACTAGGTAGAAATTATTATTTTATAGATGCAAACATTTAAGTGTTGAAGTGGGCATGCAAACACACATGCATGATTCAAATTTCATACTGTTAACCTCCATGCCATAATACCCTACATCAGGGATTTCCAGCCTTAGGAAAGATGTAACAAGAATAGGGCTAGTTGGGGTGCCTGGGTGGCTCAGCTCCATGGATGCTGTGCTGCTGACAGTACGGAGCTTGCTTGGAATTCTCTCCCTCCTTCTCTCTCTGCCCCTCCCAGACTTGCATACATACATGTTGTCTCTCTCTCTCAAAATAATAAATAAGCGGGGCACCTGGGTGGCTCAGTCGGTTGAGCGTCCGGCTTCAGCTCAGGTCATGATCTCACGGTTTGTGGATTCGAGCCCCGCATCGGGCTCTGTGCTGACAGCTCAGAACCTGGAGCCTGTCTTCAGATTCTGTGTCTCCCTCTCTCTCTGACCCTCCCCTTCTCATGCTGTCTCTGTCTCAAAAATAAATAAAACGTTAAAAAAATTAAAAAAAAATAATAAATAAGCATTTACAAAAAAAAGAAGGCAGCTAGTTAATAATAAAATCCAGTTTGGATTTAGTAGTATTTTTGTTTAAAAATCTAATTTCAAGTCATTATCAGTTTATCTCCTTTCTTAGATCAAATAAAGATAAAATTTGTGAATTTGTTCAATTAAATCTCTTATTACCGGGTGTCTCATATAGATAAATATTTCTGGAAGGTAATGACTCATTTAATTTACAAAAGTAATTGGCTTTGATAGCTTATTATTTATATACATGCATACAAATTCTTATATGCAAATTGGGCATGCAGGTATAAGTATTTTATACCATGTACAATAACTTTTATCTCCATACTGACTTCCTTAAACCCATGAATATAATTAGTTTAAATAGTACAACATAAATTATTGTTCTGTAATAATGAGAGACACTAAGTTTCCAATGTCAAAATTTAAAGGGCCTTAAGAGCTGCATCAATTAAAAAGGCCACCTCTAAAATAAAGACCATTGCTAAATAAAGAAATGTCATCATGTTCTCCTACATAGATTATTTGAGTTGCTGGATAAAAGAAATGTGATGGTAGAAAGTGATGAAAAACTAAAAAGCAGAGGGCAAATCTTATCATTTAATACAGTTAACAGCAATCAGTAAAGAGATCTTATTCAGAAATGAATGAATTTAGAAGATTCAATGCATAAAATGAAATTCAAAATACTATTTTTTCTTTGTTTGCATTGTAAATTGGCATACATATTCTTATAAAAATCACCAAAAGTACTAAGATATAAATAACTCTAATATACATGAAAAAATCAAGATGCCAGAATGCTTATATTATTTCAACACTTTTCTTTCAAAATATGGGAAATATAGCTGGAAAAAGAAACAAGATAGTATGAACAATAGTTAATTATGGAGGGTGAAATTGGTCTGAAGAAAATACTTTTATTTTATAAATTCTTGCATTTTTGAACTTGATAGTATGTGTACCATTGTCAATGTAAGGAAAACAACAGGTATTTAATTTTAAAAAATAGTTTAATATGTTACAGATCATTAGAACTCACTGGAAAATGATATATTTAAAAGTATATTTGGAAGAATTTGTATTTGGCAAAGATGACACTAATGTGGATTTGAGGTAATTGCAGGGTAAGTATCTGAGTAGTCCATTAGCTCCGTCCCTGATGAGAATTAAAATCCAACAAGAAATCAAATTGATGACTTTTAGTAATGATCCTAAATACATAAAATCCCTAAAATTTATTCATGTATTCAAAACCGTATAGGCCTTTTAACACTATCTACCTGGTGGAGTAAAATTTCTAGGCACTTGAACCGCTATTTATAACGTGGTTACAAATTATATTATAACTGGCAGAATATAAATATCCTGGATATGTTTAGGGAGATGAGCTAAAGGATTACATCATCAACAATAACAACATAAACTAGAGAAGAAAACTCCTACTCTTTGAAATACGATTCTAGGTAAAAGGAAAGGTAGTATCAACGTTACTTAAAAACATCATGCCTATAGTTTTCATATGCCCCTATTGTTACTATTATCACTGTATCTCTAGCTTTATTGTAATCTAATCTGTGTCTATATCAATTTTTGTACCTTTATATTTACCTACATAGATTTTTAACTTTATGTAAGTTTCTGTATGTGTGGGATACCCAATCTTGCATGCATCTGTTCTTATATAATTGATAGGTTAATATATAAATTAGGATATAATGGACTTCTTGTCACACCAAAAGTTTAAGGTTGTCACAAATAAGAAAACATACAGGAATATAGGAAGAGAAAATATTTAACTATTAGGTCTATTCCATAGTTTGCAGAATGATTGTTCCTGGTGACAATTATTTTTTTTTTATAGGACAGCATCTGCTTCAGGAGTTTTTCAAAATGTTCTAATGAATACAACCAAAAGTAATAAGCTTGATTACTTTAAAGTTAATGAAGCTGAAGATTTGGTCTTGCACTATGTTTTATGATTACTTTTTAAAATACATTTGAAAAAGTAAAATCATTTTAACAGCAAATGAATAAATGAGTTTGCTATCTCTGCCCACTCTAGTTTCCTGTCCATCACACTCCTCCTGGTGTCTGATAGCATTGCATTCACCCCTGGCATTTAGTTATTAAGAGAAAGTCAAGTAGAAATTGTTGGTGTGGAATTTTAGGTATATATTTATTTGGTTCACACAATCATGTATGGGCATCACCCTAATATGCACACACTTTGATGCTGTGCACAACAGAAAAGTATTAACATTCTTACACCCTTTGGCCATCCCAGCCAGGAGTACTCCTGAGCTCTCACACCCTTCTAAACAAACCAAGCTAGAGGAAAGTCTGGCTCGTTTTTCTGTTATCTTGTCTTATAAAGGGACATTCAAGGTTTATACAGAAAAAAAGTATTATGTTACTTCTGAACATTTTCGAAGTTTGTGGTAGTCATCTCCTTTTTAAAATTTAAAAATTGTTGTGATTTACTTTCTCTTTCCTATTAAAAAAAAGTATTTTCATACTTGATTTTAATGTATAATTCTGTGTTCTTACAGAAAACTATTTAAGGTATCCCTTCAAATTGGATAAGTCTTCCTGCCTTGGCTTCAGGCCTAAAAACCATAGATTGTGTCGTTGATTGTAATTCTAAATCCTTATCACCACCCTTCAATGAGCTTGTTCAGGAGTCCTAATTTCCCCATTGGTGGAATAGGATAATGAAATTGCCATCTTGAGGAAGAATTCAGGTTTTTGTAACATTTCAAATGTGGCTTAAGCTCAGTTAAGTCTAGTTGCAGGCTAATATACTCACAGGAATTTATGTAACCTACCAGGAATATATTCTAATCTAAAATGTCTAAACCATTTTAGCCATGGAGTAGAGAATCAATTTACACTTACTTCCCTGGGGTTTTCTTCTTTTTAAATGATTTGTTATCCGGATCAAGGCTCTAGACTTTATGAGTAGCAGGATTATTAATTATGTTCGTGGATTATAGCAAGGAAAATAAAAAGAAAGGTGACTATTACTTTCAAAATATGTATTTTGTGAAATCTATTCATTTTAATAAAAATGAATTCCCAACTTTGTGATTTAATTGTTTTTCAATTTAATTATTTGGGATAAAAGAATAATCTCAAAATATATATCTCTTATATCTTTAACCACAATCTCTAAAGAGAAGAATTAAATTCAACATTGCTGTATTTCTCCTTAAAAATAATTCCTCAAAGATCTTAGAAATAAACATATGAATTTGAAAATTTCTTAAGAACATCAGATTGTCCCTTTCCTGATGAATTTCTATGTCAAATAAAGTAAGCTTTTCCATTTTTTCCTCTCAAAAGCGGATTTAAATTTCCAGAGAGAACATTCTCTTCCTTGTGGCTTTTCACATTGACTGGGGACTTTTCCCCACGGCAGGGTCTTTTTCTACAAGGAAATCTCACAGAATTTTTTTCTAATCAGAAATTGTGAGTTGAGTTTCCTCTGTGAGAGGAAAAAGGATATAGTAGTCCCCAGGGAGAAACTAGTTCTAAGTTCTTTATCTTTTTCTTTTAAAATATATCTATTCATTCAAGAAAGTTTCAGAATGGAAGTATTGCTATTATTAAATAAATGTCACCAAAGGAAACTGGGATTCAGTGATAATATAGCCAGTATGATCATCAGGGACATGAATGAGTATTTTATCCCATAAATTATCAGTTTGTCTCCCTCTCTCCACTACATAGTTAAAAGATTATACTTAGTGTGTTCTGCCTAAACTCACCCTCAATTTAAAATGAGGACCTCCCAGAGCACCTGGGTTGCTCAGTTGGTTGAGCAACACACTTCGCCTCAGGTCTTGATCTCCTGGTTCATGAGTTTGAGCCCCGTGTCAGGTTCTGTGTTGACAGCTCAGATCTCAGAGCTCAGAGCCAGGAGCCTGCTTCAGACTCCCTTCCTCTTGGGCCCTCCCCCACTTTTGCTCTGTCTCTTTCTCAAAAATAAACAAACATTAAAATAAATAAACAATAAATAAAATGAGGACTTCCCAATGAATTTGCATACCTTCTAGAAGCTACAGTATACATAGGAATTTCTATAATTTGTACCAAAAATGTATGCTAATCTGTATTCTAAAAGGTTATTAAACTATTTTAGCCACTAAACTCTATTGCAGGCCAATGCTGCATGTAAGTTTTAGATATGCTGAAAAAAATCTTTGTCAGAAAAGGTATTCTAAAAACAAACGTGTTATTTTATCAATATTCGCCATTATTTAAACTTCGTCTGATTTTTAATTTGATATTTTGTTTATTTGAACATAACATTGATTTTGGAAAATGCATCAAGCTCCTATAACATACTTTTTAAAACTCCTGAAAACATAAGATATAGAAAAACAAAACAAAACATGAAATACATACACTTTTCATCCAAGAAGAGAATTGATGTTAAAATTAGAAATATCCTATCCAAAGTTGTTCCAACGTATAAAACAAAGAACTGTAAATCGATATCTGTGGAAGAGCCTTTTTTAATAATGACAGAAACTTAAAACTCTGAATATTTACCTTTTCATAACTTAATTTGTTTTCAGTTGACCATATTTTCATTTGGGCACATAATCATTCTTAAATTTCACATATTCAATATTGGTTATACAGAGAATTTTGTTTTCTATTTTTAATTTCTAACTTAGCTATAGAGTTTTTTGACTGTAGCCAAACACCTATTTCTCCTTGTTGTATTTCTCCAGTTATATTAATTATAATAGCTGCTATATATTTCTTTACAACTTTTCCATGGTTTTGCAGTTATAAAATATAAAATTTTCAGGTGTATAGAATTTTGTGTGTGTTCATTATAAAAAAATAGAGAAATTTAAGAGATCATAATATACACATTAAAATGTAAATGCATATTTAGCAATTTGCTTCAACATTACTTCCAAATAATATTGTATCATGGATATGTGGACATCTGTTAGAGACAATAACTACAAATGAAAACTATTTTATTTATTTATGAAATATTCCAAAACTATTCAAAAAATTTAGTGTTACCAAACTTTCAAGTGGTTTTCACATTTCCCAAACACAAGTACAAAATTGTGGTGGCACACAATTTTACATAGAGTCTAAGTAATGGTGCTTTTAATTCTACTAGCTTGATTCCTGGAAGAAGGAATTAGGATTTGAGAATAGTTTCCATTTATACATAAATTAACAGACTATTTTCTCAAAAGAGTGTGGCATTTCACAAGGCCTTCAGAAATGTACAGTGTTCTTTTATCCCTCACTCTTATTAGTACTCAGATGACATGTTATAATTCTTTTTAATTTCACTCAGTCTAATATCGAAAAAGGGTATATTATTCACCAATTAGTTTGCATTTTTGCTTTTTTCAATAGTGGTTATTTGGTTGGTCTATCTGTGTACTATTTGTAAACTCTATTCAGTTGTCTACCAAGTTTTTAGTATTTTTCAATATTTTGTAAGACACTTGTAGAAATAGTGTGCATAGTGCATATAATCTACCATTTGTCATATATGCTGCAAATATTTTCCCTGGTTTTCATTGGCTTGAGTACTTTTAAAATTAAAAAAAAAAAGGACATTAAACAGTATGTCAGTGGTGCCCCTGGATGGCTTAGTTGGCTAAGTGTCCTACTTCAGCTCAGGTCATGATCTCATGGTTCATGAGTTCAGGCCCGCGTCGGGCTCTGTGCTGTCAGCACAGAGCCTGGAGCCTGCTTTGGATTCTGCGTCTCCCTCTCTCTCTGCCCCTCCCCTGCCCACACTCTGTCTCTCTCTCTCTCTCTCTCTCTCTCTCTCTCTCAAAAATAATAAAACATTTTAAATAAATAAATAAATGGTATGTCAAATTTTCTTATGTAATTAAGAATTATATCATAAAATATACATCTATCTTTTACATTGTAACTACCTTGTTTTTGATCTTGCTTTAAAAGTTCATCTTATGTTAGAAAAACATATTTTATAGTTTTATTGTTCTAGAATTGTAGTGATGTGGTGAAGGTATTTATAGAAAATCAAGCACATGCTTGTTGTCCTACATTTTATAACCTACTTTAATAGGTCCTTAGCGATTTCTAGGAAGGGACGAATATTCTCAGATAAAGACCTTCTGGAAGCATATGGACACATTTGTTTGCTTGAGTGTGGCGTAGGCGGTGAGATGGCCTCTGGAACCTGTTCATATATGGGTTTTCAGACTTCCTTTGTAACACCTTTGCTCCAAGAAAGCAGACTTTGCTAATTCTTGAAAGGGCTTGCAAATTCCTGCCTCTAGGTGCCCTCTACATCCACTGCTTCCCTTGAAAAACGTTTCTTTTTTCTGGGTTCAGTTTGAGCTTTTCCTTCTCCAAGAAACAATAAAAACAAAAACAAACAAAAATCTGTTTCCTGTATTATGTTATTTGTGTATATGGCTTATCAACTTTTCATATATTTTAACACCTTGATAACTTCAGATGTCTCAGATGTCTTTATACTCACCGAGTTATCTAAAATAATGTCTTACAGAATAAGCCAAATGGGAAGAAAGTGAATGCACACATACATGATGCTAACTATAGTGCTGGAATGGGATGCACGATAAGGTGCTATCAACAGAAAGAGAGAAATGTTCTTCCTACTATAGGGACAGGCTGCAATGTGCACATTGTTCACTCTGGAGGGTAGATGTATGTTCATTGCATTTAATTTTAGCACTTGCTTTTTCCTGTTTTCATTGGATATTCCTAGAAGTGTATCATACATTTATTAATAGTAATGGCTGTGTTTTCCCTGCATAGAGTGTTTTATGATTTTCAAAGTGCTTTTTACATATATTACAACTTTTGATTTTTACAACAATCTTGTGAATTAGGGAAAGCAGCAATTTCTGGCCCATTTTTATCAGCCATAATAAGAAACAATTTAACAGCAAGTTCAATATAGTCATTCATTCAAATAGCCTAAATATTGAAAAGACTGCTTTATCTTTTCATTTTAAAAGATGCTTTCTGCCACCTTAGTTATAAATCAAAATATGCTATTTTAAAATCCTGCATAAATATGTACTAACTGAGTATTCTCTATTCATTTTTTAGCACAAGAGTAACAAAAAGGTCCAGACAAATTAGAGTTCCAAGAAGTATAAATGCAATGAATAAATTAATGCCGGCATTGATAGATGAGGGGGAGAGCAAAGGAATTGCATTGCGCAGCTTGACTGAACAACTTTGTTTGCGACAATATTTGTAAGGTCAGGGAATTGTTGTTTGGAATGTACTAGAGAATTAAAAAGAATAATGAAATTGATTCCTCATCTTCAAGATTGTTGGCCACGGATTTGAAATCTGCAGAGGTAGGTCTCAGATATTCCTGTGCAAGTCAGCTCCATCGCATAGAGAATCATGAGAAGAGCAAGAATATTGATACTGTGGAATGCTGTTCCTTTGATCATTCCAGGAATACTGTTTGGGACACAATAATGGCATGAGATCTGAACAATAATGGCATGAGGTCTGAATGTGTTTTAACATACAGATGAGCAATTCTTCCTTGAAACACAACATAGACCACTTTCAAATGGAAATCTGTGACAGGAAGTTGTTCTAAAACACCAGCAATCCTAGTGTGTTTTATTGGGGCCTCAAAAGTAATGTAGTTAAGGAAGAGGAAATTGTAGACGAATTCATGATGCATGACTCTAACTTTCATCAGCTTGTGTGAATTTTATCTAGAATGGTAATGGTTAAAAAAGGAAATCTGAATTCATTTTTCCATTTTCTGTCTCCCAAGGCATTTTATGGTATCATATCACCCTCTCTACCGTGCTCTCCACAAAGTTACTAGATATGAGAACTGTTGTATGCCTGTAATTTAAGTCCATATTATTTCCCCTGGGAAATTTTAGAAATGCTGGGTGGGATGTCTGAAAATGGATGGGAAAAAATCTGACGGAAAGAAATTTATAGAAAGGAAATACAGATGGCCTCTTATATCTTTGCCTTTTCTGATCCTTAAAATTCAATGATAGCCTTGTTATATTTACTCTCATAACCAAATAATAAAAACTTTTTGACCTCACATTAGTTGGAAAGTTGAGATTTTTAAAAAAATCTCTACTCAGAACTTTGTTTTTCACTTTTTAATTTTATTGAAGCATTAAGGACATAATTGCTGTTTCAATAGTGGGAGGTTAATAGTTTCCCATGTATTTTTTATTTGATCCTTTATAGGGAAATGAATCAATGAACATTAATCATACACTCTTCTGGGTAAAAGATTTGTATATAAACAAATACAATTTTCCCTCTAATACAATATCTCAATTTTAAAACACTTTGAAGAAAATTAGACTTATAATGCTTCAAAATATGGGAATTTTTCCATCATTTTCCAAGCTATTTCTTTTTTTTATTTCTATTTTAAGTCAAAATATGCTATTGACTATCTTTAATGTTTTACTCTATTTAAAGGTGTCACCTACTATAGTGCTTAAAGAAGTGCTGCATACAACATGGCTAATGTTTCTTAAATGCTAATTATTTATCATGCTGTCTTCTAAGCAACTTATACAAATTGACATGTATAAATTTTTATAACAGGCCTATGACGTAGTACTTTTACAATTCTCCAATGATGTAGTTATTTTATAGTTCTTCAGTTAGAGCTAAAGAAACCAACAAAGAGAGAGATTTGCACAAGGTCACTCAGAACTGGAATTTGATCCCAGACAATCCTGTTTGGAGGCCCTATTCTCAGCCATAGGCTTACAGTCGTCACTGCCTAATGCTACACTCACTTTAGTTATAAATATTGTGCTTTATATGAGAGTATCAAATATTAAAAGATATGCAGCTGGATCTAATAGTATTTTGATCACTTTGAAACCTTTTTTGTTTGTTTGTTTAGGTTTGACCTCCAATATCAATGGGGCAAGAGGTCTATCTCACATTATTTACCTCCATATTTTCACGACTTTAGTTTCTGTCACCTGTTTGTCTTTTCTGTTCTTTCTTTCTCCTCCACGCCCCTTGTTTCTTAAAAGCTGTAGACTAGAAGGTAGGGGTAGAAGTCTTAAAAGTTAGGGAGTATGATCAGACATGGGAACACACTTGCCACACACACACTCACACACACACTCACACACACATACACATGCACACTGAATTCAGGCTCTGCACTATTCCAATATTCTGCACTATTCCAATTGATTCTGTGTTCAAGCAACTATGTCATTTAATTGCAGGTATAGAAAACTAATCTGATTTTTATGGAGAATGAGATTCTGGGCAATTAAATAGAAAGGACAGATGGCATTTTCTTTGCTTCTAGGTAGTGTGAATACTGTGACAGAGCCCCCAAAACGCTAAGGGCACCCTTATGGTAGTCCCCCTGAATATATTCAGAGGGAAGGAACCTAAATCACATACCTATTACTTCTTCTGTCTGTGTTTCTTGCTCAAAATTTTTCTGTTCTCTGAAGCTTGGTACCAAGAAGGAGCTGTGGAATCTGGGCACGTATTAGGGATAGGATTTAATTAGTTCATCCTCATTTAGATTTGTTCTCTGTTGAATTTCTTCTTGGGATCACTAATTCTGCCTGCTTTCTGGCAATGCTGAACAAAGTACCATCTTTCAATCATCTTACCAGGCACTTTTCCTCTGCCACGACTATATACTTTTGGTATATGATATGGTGTGACATACAGCAGGTGATGGCTTTTATAGAACCTAATACAGTATTTAACATACATCAGGTGCTCAATAACTCCTTGATAAATGAAGGATACATCAATGAATAATGTAAGGCAATTTGTGAAAAACTTAGCATATTTGACAAAATGGAAATTGCTTTACCCTTGGTCTCTGAAAGGACATAGCTGTCACATTTCCTCACTGAAAGACTTCATGTATAACTGTTCTGAAAGTTAGTTCTAAAGTATACATGAATACTTTAAAAGGTGATATATCTAATGGAAATAGACTGATTTTAGTATACCCAACTTTCTGGTTTTTAAGAAAATCCTTGGCAAGTTGGAATATATGCAGATTGATTCATGCGATTTTTGTCTGACAGGAGTTAATACTGATTAAAATAACTATGTGTTTATCAAATATCAGAAATAAATCTTCCTGTGCCTAAACTTGCTATGGCATTTGTAGGTTTAACCAGACCGAGACTGACGTCTTGATTAATAGAGAGGATAGTGCTCAGATTTCAGGAATCCATATCTAACAAAAATTTAAAAAGAAAAATGTCCTCGTGTTAAAAGATAAACTGAGGAATATTAAAAATTTTAAAAAGTTTTTTTAACAAAAGCCAATTCAATTTGGGCACCATCTGATGTAGCAGATAAAGATACTATGAGGGGCTTTAGAAAATGAGTATTTTATAGGCAGAAGGGAGTAGGGACAATGGACTATAGTCTGCAAAAGCAGGCTGGTTATGAATTTACTTTCTTTTAGGGGATAACGGGTCTATCAGGAAGTTTACCTAACTATTGCTGATCAGGAGAATCCTGATTGACTGACTGGTGTAAGGATACATTTCTGGGAGAACTAAAACTGTAATTACGTCTTGCTTTGTTAAAATGGGGCTTAGCATAACTGACTCCATTTGGGGCCTGTTGTTTTTAACACTTGAAATTGATTTTTAAAAATCAATATTTTGGTTGGAGGGGCGCCTGGGTGGTTCAGTCAATTAAGTGTCTGATTCTTGATTTCAGCTCAGGTCATAATCTCACAGTTCATGAGATCCAGCCCCATGTCAGCCTCTGCACCGTCAGCACAGAGCCTGCTTGTGATTCTCTCTCCCTCCCTCCCTGTCCCTCCCCCACTTGTTCTCTTTAAAATATAAATAAACGTTAAAAAATAAAATATAAAAAATTGTTGGAAATGACTATCGGAAGCCATGAGATAAACACTTATGTACTCAAAGGTGTAGTAAATGGAAAATTTAAAAAGTGGTCAGGGTATTCTGACACGAATTACTAGTTCTTCTTCATTAAGAAATTGATGATAGTCACTTAAGCATCCGACTCTTGATTTCGATTTCGGCTCAGGTCATGATATCATGTTTCCTGAGATTGAACCCCACATTAGGCTTTGGGCTGACATATTCTGTCTCTCTCTCTCTCTCTCTCTCAAAAAAAAAAAAAAGCAATTGATAATAAACCTTATTCAGAGAACTATCAGAAACTTTATTTGAATCAGATCTAGATCCTCTTCTATGAATTTCAAGCACATCTTGCCTCATGCCACCTAAATTGATTATCCCCTATTTTAGGCATTGATATCTATTTACATTTTATTCGCTGATCTATAAAATATTGGCTGACAATTTTACCCATGATTTGCCCCATGAATTGAGGTCTATGTCACAGTCTATCTACATCTCTGTGACCCCCATGTCTTTATTATCTGGTTTTGTTTTGGTTTTGAAAATTCTTTAGAGTATTTACTCTCATAGGCTTCAGCCATCAAATATTAAGCTCCTTTGGGGCGCCTGGGTGGCTCAGTCGGTTAAACGTCCGACTTCGGCTCAGGTCATGATCTTACCTTTCGTGGGTTCGAGCCCGGCGTCAGGCTCTGTGCTGACAGCTCAGAGCCTGGAGCCTGCTTCTGATTCTGTGTCTCCCTCTCTCTCTGATCATCCCTCGCTCACTCTCTGTCTCTCTCTCTCTCTCAAAAGTAAATAAATATTAAAAATATTTTTAAAAAAATATTAAGCTCCTTTGGTAAAAACATACTTTCTGCTATAAGTACAAACTATAATTGGATCCACTATAATCAACATTATTAAAGCCAATGGTTTAACATGAATAGACATCCAAAATAGTAGCTCAGCATGAGGCTAACAGTGGTTTTATAATGTTAATTTGTGTCTAATATTATATGAGTGACACTGGCTTCCACGCATTGACATTTCCACAGAACATCAAAATTGCTTAAAACTCTTCAATCATAAAAGTTTTCATCACAGGAAAAAAATTCTGTAATTTTGTATGGTGACAGATGTTACCTAGACTTATTTAGTGATCATTTCACAATAAACACAAATATTGGGTCAGTATGTGTACACCTGAAACTAGCATAATGCTGTATGTCAATTATACCTTAATAAAAATATTAAAGAGAAGCTGTCAATCAAAAATAAAGATGGTTTATAATGAAAAAAAGAATACACAAAACTTTAAATGTCATTAAATTGTTTATTTTCAAGAGCAATGCTAATGACATACATATATGAATAGATAGGGGAACTCACCTCTCCTTTCTTTTCTTCTTTATATAATCAAAATGTCAGAAAATACACCTCAGTATGTAAGATTTTTTTACTGTGGAGCTAGTGGGCTTTGAGAGAAATATTTATAAGCATTAGTTTTGGAAATAGTATAAAATTTTAAGATGATGAATTTTTGAGATCAAATCACCTGCCTTTAACTCATTTAAAATAAGAATTAAAGAATAATACTACATGTCAGTCTTCATATCTGTCATTGAATGAATAAAGTCCTCTGATCAAAAGTCATCTGATCATTGGGGTGCTTGGGTCGCTCAGTCAGTTAAGCATCCAAATTTGGCTCAGGCCATGATCTTATGGGTTCGTGAGTTTGAGTCCCGCATTGGGCTCTGTGCTGACAGCTCAGAGCCTGGATCCTGCTTCAGATTTTGTGTCTCCCTCTCTCTCTCTCTCTGCCCCTGCTCTGCTCGTGCACAGTCTGTCAGTCTGTCAGTATGTCTGTCTTTCTCTCAAATTAAATAAACATTTAAAAAAATGAAAAAATCCTTTGATCATTGAAAACAATTAGTTTCATCAATATTTTGTTGAATCAATATTTTATTGTAGTGCAGTGGCTAACAGCTTTCTGAGATGCCAAAAGAAAGTATTAACTGAGTTATATTTTAAAATTTTGATCTTAGATTACTTTTGTGCATGGATAGTAAAGAACAGTGATATTATCAAGAAAAACAAATTCTTTATATTCCACATGCTGGTGAGATATAGATTCTTAACATCAATGATATATCTTTATAACATTTAATATTTATGCTATCATATTTAAATATATCTGAACTATTTTTCTTTATTTGTTCATACAACACAAACATACAACATTGCTATTTTAATATCTTTAAAACATTATCAATACACATTAATAAACATTTATTGCTTTGCTATATGTCAAAGGTATCTGAAAGGAAAGTGGAACAAAATCCTTGCTGAGTCTTAGTTGATGTGAAATCAGCAACATTTCTCCCATTTTAGCTCTTTCCATCAGTTGATCAATGTGTTATAAGTGCTTTTCTTTACCATACACTTAAGAATGATTGGAAGTACTGAATATCATGGTGTGAATAGCTTTTACTTTTAGGTATGAAAAAAATTGATTTTCACTTGTCCTAAACATTCCAAAACTGTTAATACTTTCTGAAGCAAAAGATGAAACAGTAATTTGCAAATTCTGTTAGAATTTCTCAAAGTGCCTTAAATTCTAGCCATCATGTAATATCAAGGTTAGAAAATTATAATCCATAAAAAGATTATGTTCCTAAAAAACAAGTCCAGTTGACCTAAAAACTGTACACAGATGGTGAATATTTATAATAAATGTTTTCTTTTTATATATCTCATTAGTGTTATTTCTATGAATGAAGTTGAAATATTTCCAAAATTTTATAATAAACCTTAACCAAAAGATGTTAGAGGATATCACCTTTCAACTCAGTGACTTTATGTATAAGAGAGTTCTGAATTTTCAATATAATCAACAGGGGTTATATTTTTATAGGTTCATAATTCCCCAAATGGCTGGTGCATAATTTACTTAAATTTGAGACTTATTACTTATAATACTTCATAAGGGTGATGATGTTTAAATATGATATATGAGTAAAGTTACCTGCCTGGCTCAGGATTTTACCAAGACTTTATCATCAGGTCACTGAAACCCTCTGGTCTTATTTTTAATGATCATATACCGATAATGAAATGTGAGACAATACAATTCTAGAGGATTACCTAAAGTTATTTAATCAGTATCAGAATCTTTTTCTATTAGTAGTATTAGCTTTTTAATATTATTATTGCTTTTAAGTTGCAGAGCTGGTATTCAAACAGTGGGTCCTGCAGTTTCCATTAGGAAAAGTGTGTGAGGAACAAGCAGTGCTCTCAAGGAAGTATTAGGTGTGGATAATACTTCTGTTCAGTTCTCTTATGAACCTTCCAGTGTGTGTGTGTGTGTGTGTGTGTGTGTGTGTGTGTGTGCATAAAACAGTGAAGAGGCTGAACTGGGCATCTAGAATGACATAGGGCAAAACCTAGGTAAGCTGAATGTATCTTCCTTCCTTCCTTCCTTTCTTCCTTCCTTTCTTTCTTTCTTTCTTTCTTTCTTTCTTTCTTTCTTTCTTTCCTTCTTTCCTCCTTCCTTCCTTCTTTCCTTCCTTCCTCTCTCTCTCTCTTTCTTTCTTTCTTTTAATTTTTGAAGGAGAGATTGAGAGAGACAGAGAGAAAACACGTGAGCACACGTGAGCAGAGACACAAGCAGGAAAGGGGCAGAGAGAGGGAGACACAGAATCTGAAACAGGCTGCAAGCTCTGAGCTGTCAGCACAGAACCCAACATGGGGCTCAAACTCATGAGATCATGACCTGAGCCAAAGTCCGACACTTAACTGACTGAGCCACCCAGGTGCCCCAAGCTGAATGTATCTCAATGTACAGAAAAGTCTCATTAAAATAAATGTTTGTCTCTTGGCCTACATTAATTTCTGTCTCTACAGTTATTCTTATCATTATCTAAGACAATAGTCTCCATTTTCCATAAAATGATAAAATGTTGTTGTATCATATTAATGTACTCCAAATTTGTCAGGAATAAACTGAGGCAATAATTTTATTTTGATCTAGGTTTTAATGAGTAGTTCAAAATTATGAAAAATATAGCACCAATTGTGTATTAGTGTAGGTAAGTTCTCTAGAGAATAGAACCAATGGATTGTGTAAATACGTATATGCAATGAGATTTATTAGATTGAATTGGCTTACCTGATTATGGAAATGGACAGGTCCAAACCCATAGGGTAGGCTGGCCGACTAGAGATCCAGTAGAGGTGGCGCTCCAGCTTGAGACCAAAGGCTACCTACTGTAGAACCAAGAAGAGCCAGTATTGCAGAAGTCCAAAGGCAGTCTAATGGAAAATTCTCTCTTGCTTTGAGGAGGCCACTCTTTTTGTTCTATACTTGGCTACCACTGACTAGATAAGGCTCACTCCCATTATGGAGGGCAATTTGCTTTACTTAATATCCAAAATTTAAATGTTAATCTCATCTGAAAACACTTCCTAGAAACCAGCAGAATTATGTTTGACCTAATATCTGGGCACATTGTATCCCAGGCAAGTGATACAGAAAAATAACCATCAATATAGTAATAGCAGTAGCAATATTGCTTTTGTTGTTATACAAAATATTTATTCAACACTTATGCCAAATTGAAGTATAATGTGTTGCAATATTTATTTAAACAAAAAATTACTTTTTCATATCCAAACTTTTTTGTATGTCAATACAAGCATCTAATAACTCCACTGTGTTTTCATTATAGTTGTACTAAGATTTCACATGCTGAGTTATTTTATTATACATTATTTTTTAAATTTCTCCTTTTCATTATATCCTTTGGTTCATTAAAAAAATAAACACATGTATGCAGTTTAGATGATTTGTTAACTTTCAACATAGTAAAAAATATATAAAATATTTATTATAAAGAGAAGGTATTGAATCTATGCAAATTAAGATCTACTGAGATATTGTTATATTGCATTGATACATTTTTGGAAGTATATCTAGACAGTCCCTTCCAACTGGCTAGGTTAAATTCTACAAAGTGACGACTCCTAATGAAATTTCATAAACTTCTTTTGTGAAACAAATCACCATACTAACTCAAACCTTTGTTAATTTTTTTCAGAATTGTTTTAAACTGACTAGTTAATTTTTCTGTTAGTAGATGTTTTACTCTATGGCTAACTTATTCTTGCAAAGTCTAATTCTATCATAGACTTAAAAGCATCGTAACCTTTGGCTATGTTTTTCAGACTTTGGGGGGATCTACTATTTATGCATAACATTGACTGTAAGAATGTTATAAGCCATTACATGTGATCCCTCACATTTGTGGCGATATCAGACCCTCAACAAACATGCTCTCTTCTTGGAAAAATTTTAAAAATATGATTATTTGATTCTTTGCCTGTAGATGGTTAGTTATTACCATTGAAGATGTACATACATGAAGTGTATCACCCCTGAACCCAGGTACCTAGGAGAGAGTATGCTTTCTCTGCTTTCTTCTTTTCCCAACATTGGCAGACTTGGGAGTTACATGTTGAAGATGGTAAAATATCACAAGCGGAAGGAATTTGGGTCTCTACATGAACATGTGAAGCAGAATCATCCTCCCTGCCAGCTGCCTCTCAAAATTATTCTACCATGATGTGAATGACCCATAACATTTATGATGTTAAGTCATAGTTTTACATATTTTTTATGACAAGTATCCTATTCTGACTAATTAATGTACATGTAAGCACTTGTCACACTGCTTGGCATCAAGTAACCACTTAATAAATGGTAGCTGCTATCAACACTTTTTGTGTAAGATGATAAAATACATTTTCTGTTTCAAATAAGCCTGCAGATAAAGCATGCTTCTTACCAGAATTGCTACCTTGTTTGATTTTTACATAGTAATTACACTTCAATTAAATATAATTTTAAGCTACAAAATTATGATAAACATAAGATGTATCCATATGACTTATTTTAATATGTGTGATTTGCCTGATATGATATTTCTGGCACTTCCCAGTTCTCCATTGTTGTGAATTTAAAATAAAGTCATGTGTCTCTTTTAACGATAGCTTAATCTATTTCAATAGCCATTATGCTGCATTCCATGGTTTAGAAGTAGTGTTTGTTTTTCCTTCTGGTGTTCCTTCACTCATTCAACACATCTTTTGTGGGTTACTGCTGTTTGCTGAGGACTCCGCTGGAAGTAAGTATTTCCATGATTGATGCCATTCATTGTCTACCACAGAATGCCTGTTGCTTCATTTATTGATTGAATCCATATTGAGATGTATTTTTCTTTTTCATATATAAGAAGACATTGAGGTAGTGTCCTCCAAAAAGGTAGTTTGCATAGTATTATCTGAATTATTCTCCTCTTTATTTAGTTATTTTTCTTTTGATTTTAAAATTGTGAGTGGTGTTGAGTAATCTATAATCTAGCTTATTGTATGATTAAAAGCAATGGTTAGGAAAGCTTGGAAATAAGAAGCAAATATTTCTATAGATCAGAACACACACAAAAACAACTAGAAATTGCCCAGCCAAGTCATGAATGCAATGCCTAATCAAGTTCTACCTCTATTACATCAACTCATTTTTGAGATTGTGCAGTTTACTCTCAAGTAGATAGTTATTGGTATTCTATAATTATTATTATTATTGTTATTTTTATTATTTATTGAGGGGATAGCAGAAAAATAGAAATCACTATTACTGGATCTGAACATCCTTTTCTCAAAAAAAAAAAAAGGATAAATTAATAAAGAAGCAAATAAGAATAACAATTTGGAGAATAAAAAAGGCTTTAAAACAGCTCCAGAATTGAGCTCCAGAATTGAGAAAGGGTAAAAGTTTTAAGTGTGTTACTAATTTTAGGTACAGTCATTTATGTTTCTACCTAAAAGCTTTAAAAAATATATCATTTTGCTTGAATTTTCTAATTCATGCCAGGATTTAAGTAAGCTAGAGTTATTCATCTTTTCAATGACATTGTTAAAAAAAACATCTTTATCACTGAAATATTCATCACTATAAAACATAAGATACTTTCTTTAGTGTGATAAAGAGTGACGGAGCATATGAATAGATGACTGATTGTAATGGGAATGACTAATGTAGCATCTAGTTAAAGTATCTGAGAACGTATTTTACTAACACCAGAAGACAACCTTTAAAAATACATGTGATTTACTTCATTGGAATAAATCTTGCTACAGGTATAGAGCATATTTCCATTGTGAAATATCTTTAAATTGTGTGATCCTATGAAACTGAAGTAAAATGCTGTTAGTAAGCTGGGATTGGTTATTAGACATGACAAATGGTCCATATGTCATAGATTGAAAAAGATCTTAATTTAAGAGTAAACTTTACTTGTAAATAGGGTAATTTTATATGCCTTTTCTTGGTTATAATAAAGATGTCCTAAGCTAATGAAACGACTTACCCTAGTTCTAGAATTGGGCACAGGAAAACAAAAAACAAGTAAGTACTGTCATTATGATGACTTTAGAAATTTTGACTCCATTATCAGAGAATTTAAAAGATAGAAAAAATGAGTTTTGATATCAATACCTAATGAGAGAATATATTTACACATTTTAATAACAAAAATAGAAAATTATAATATTTTAATCATTTAAAAGGCTGCTAATATCACTAAGTATAATACAGGGAGAAGGACTAAGTATTCATCTTTAGTTTACAGAGTCATTGAAAAATGACTATTAAATGCATTCTCTGTGCCCATCACTGTCACAGACAACAAACCAATCATTATTCCTAATAAATCTGTGCTGGTCTTGAAAGCTGGGCAAACACAAATGGTAAACCCTGTGATTTTAAAAGTGTAATTGCTTTTTTTAGTAGATAATCAACTTCCAATTATAAGGAAATTTAGGATTAAATTTGGAAAAGTTTAAGTAAACAAGGGTGTCCAGGTGGCTTAGTCAGTTAAGCACCTGACTCTTAATTTCAGCTCAGGTCATGATCTCAGGTCATGATCTCATGATCATGAGATTAAACCCCACATAAGGCTCTGAGCTTACAGCCTGGAGCCTGCTTGGAATTCTTTCTCCCTCTCTGCCCCTCCTGCACAGACACAAGTGGTGTCTCTCTCTCTTTCTTTCAAAATAAATAAACATTAAAAAAAAAGAAAAGTTTATGGGGAGCCTGGGTGACTAAGTCGGTTGAGCATCTGGCTTTGACTCAGGTAATGATCTCACAGATCATGGGTTCAGGCCCCGCCTCTGGCTCTGTGCTGACAGCTCAGAGCCTGGAGCCTGCTTCAGATTCTATGTCTCCATCTCTCTCTCTCTCTCTCTCTCTCTCTCCTTCTCCCCTGTTTATGCTGTCTCTTTCTCTCTCTCAGAAATAAATAAACATTAAAACATTAAAAAAAGAAAAGTTTAAGTAAATAATAACCATAGTATTGATATTTTTGAAATAATTGATATTTAAAATATCTGTAATGTTTAGCAAAGTATAGCTTATTAAAGTAAAAAAATCTTACAATTCAAAATAATTTAAATTTAAAATAAATAATTCCAAATTTGATTTAGTCTTGAATTCTAAATTGAAATGTTACTAAATTTCTATACAATATTTAAACATTCCAGAGGACTTTAGATCATGTAGGTGTTGGGGATGTTGAAGACTACACAATTTGATGTGGGAAATTAGCATGTAAACAGATCATTAAATACAAATTTATAATACTAAAAGAGTTTTTTGTTGCCAATTTATATAAATATTTATTTTACTCTCCTTTTTATTTATTGATAGTTTAATTTGGCATATGGTTAATTGAAGGAATATTATAGCCCTTATATTAAAGAAAGGAAGCTTTATGAAAACATTTATTTAGTGAGAGTACTTCTGGGATGACTATAGTGGTATAAAATCAGCATTTCTCTTTCCATTTCATATTCACAAGAAAAATGAGAAACCAATTTCAAGAACAGCCAAAATCCAGACCCTCTCCCAAAGGGGATTATAGCTGCCAAAAGTTGTGAAGTTACATCATGGGGCATGTGGGAGAAACTAGAACTAAGGCACAGAACAAAACTTATCCAGATGATTCATATGAAATAGTCATTATACCATAATTAAAGATGAGTGGCCTACCATGAACCAAAAAATTCCTAATTTTTTTTGTTTGTATATACCAGCTAATTGCAAGGTCTTCTCTGGACACATTGTGCAAGAGGCAATACATGCCAGGAAAGTATCAGTAAGCTGCATATTCTCCCTTCCTCCACATCCCTTCCTCACCTCCTTTGTTTCTAGAGAGGATGGATGACCCTTTTGTTCTGCATCAACAGGACAGTTTTGTCTTCTATGGTAAGATTTGGCTAATGGGAGGTAGTAGGGTCTCTAATAGAAGGGCAAGAGAGAGGTTGGCCATTTATTATCCTCACCTTCTTCCTAATAGACTACCTGAATACACTACTTGACAAAAGTGGCTTTTGTGAGAAACTCCACTTCCACAAGTCTCCTCCCTTTAGGCACAGAGGTGTTCTTGCTAGCCCTGGGTTTCCATACCTACTCTTATTGATTCCCCTAAATAATGCCACACCCTTATCAATATTTCCTTCATACCTATTTGAGCATTCCAACAATTCCTATTCAATCTTCAATGAATCTGGAATTTATAACATCCTAAAACTGGGATTTAGGAATTGAGACGGTCATATATTGGAGGAATAGTGAGTCTTTGAAGAATGGGATTAAGACACTGCAGTGGACCTAGATGAGGCTGAGAATCTGTAATTATCTCTGAATACTGCTTATTGAGAAAAGCATGTCTTATCTCCGATCTAAGTTTTTCTCTGCATAAATAAATTATAATGGCATTAACTGGGACATTTGTCTCACAAAGCGATGTCAGTTGCCCTTAATACCTACTCATCTTTCAGTCACTATAAAAATTAAATTTCAACATAGCTCAGATTGAGAACAAAGGACCTAGTCCAGAAGAAGGTGTCTATATTTTGAAAGAATTGCAGAGCCCTACCAATTTGTGGTGGCTGGAGATCAAGTCAGAGAGTTGATGCTAAGATTATTAGGCTAACAAAGAAAAAGAAAAGTCTTGTCTTAATGAAATGAGACTTAATGCATTGGCTTAAAAAATTGTGAGTGACATTAATAGTCTCTAGGCTGGTTAATTGAAGCTAGATTCAACCATGAGGGTCCAATTTATTCTCAAGAATATCCTGTTCAACTATATTCTATAACAAGGTATGAAATACTTTTCCTTCAGCATGTAGAAATGTTGAAGAAACTAAGAAATGCATTGGGGGAGTGGAAAAGGGAAGGGCACCATCATCTCTGAAAATCTCTGGGTTTACTTTTGTTCTTTGTAGACAAGAGCTGATTATGGGAGATGTTTAATGGAATTGGGTCCCTTGCTTTCAATGGAAATAATGAGCATTCTGAGCTGTAGGAGCCAGTTGGTAGCACTTAACCTTCAGAGAGCCCAGTAAGAATAAATGGTGGATGAAATTACCATAACCAGGCCACAGGGACAGATCAGTAATCAGAATGTTTTGATCAACAGAGAATTGTGGAGAAGACTAATTGATTTCAGGGTCTTCAGGATTGGAACAGATGGGGAGACTACAAAGATGCTCTTTCGAATATATAATTAGAAAAATTCTTGATTTGGTGGGAAGAATTGTAATGCAAGTCAACACTCTTGAATGCATACATAAACACACACACACACACACACACACACACACACACCTTCAATAAATTAAGAATATATGAATATATTCTCAGTAGATTAGAAGAATTATCTATTCATCCCCCAAAACCAGTGTTGTTTTAGTGAGTAAGCACAAACATTACACCCACTAGAGTCAGATCAAGACAAGAATGTGCACTATGAGCCAATTAAATAACATGTCTTTGAAATTACTAGGCAATATATTTAGAACAGAAAAAAAATGAGAAATCTGAAATATGCATAAGGAGATTTTTTTTAATTCTGCAGAAGGCGTGACTATATTCTTAAAATCTGAAAAGACTAAACAAATTTCTATTGCAAAAGAAGAGAATGTATGAAATGATAATACAAAAATAATATAATCATTATATTCATATGCACAACAGCCATAGTAGAAAAATTTATTTCAAAGTAATGCTAATATTATATATCAAATGATAAGTACAAAATGAACGTACAAATCTACCTGAAGACATTACTAAGGAACAAAAAATTACACTTGAATAAATGGAAAGGCATTTGGTAGACATTCACAATGTAGAATATTTTATTTTCCTTTAGTAAATTCACACATTGAAGGTGATGCCAATAAAAATATCAGCAGGGAAGTGATATCACCAAGATGGCAATATAGGTTGTTCTTGACTTCGCTGTCCCTCACAACAACAACTAACAACTACTTCAGAATAAGACACCAATGAGAGAATTCTAGAACACAGGGATGAAGCCAAGCACACCCTGCACCACAGAAACCAAGACAGACTTCATTTGAAAGATAAGAGAAGCAATAAACTATAAAGTTTAAAAAAAAAAAAAAAAGAAAGATAAGAGAAGCATGGGTTGACCTCATTGTCCCTCCTCTAGGGACAGCATAGCACCCTGTGGAGAGATCTCTACTGAGACTCTCATTTCTCCTCCCCTCTCTTTGGGGGAGCCCCTACACTGATCTCATATCACAAGGGTTGTAGGGAAATCTCGGAGGCTCAACGACTCTGAATCTGACTGTGATGGAGAAGGGGGATGGGACTTGCCACAACCAGCACACAGATCTTGGCAGATTCGGTTTATATCTGGAATGCTCAAGCAATGATCCAACCAATGGTCTTGCTTATCTGTAGAAACAAGTTGGGATGCATTCTAACATGGGAACACGGTGGAGGGCAGATCTACTTACCCTATTTGGAACCTCAGAGAAGGAGTTTTGCCAGTCCTAGAGCTGGTTTGGCCACACCCAGGTAAGACGCCGAATCACAGCTCTCTATGGAAAGTGTCTTCCAGCCCCATTTGACCAGAAGGACTGGAGACAAGTCCTAGAGGCAGTGTCAGTATTGGGAGTGGAGTGTTCCTGTGCTATCAGGGGGATTGGTTCATCACCAAGGCTGAGGGTGGCTCCCATCCCCTTCCAGTCAGAAAGCCAGCTCAGAAAATTGAGAGTATCCTGGATTGACCCCTCTTTCTCCTTCAGCAGGGGCCACTATCCCACCAGCTGTGGAGAGTCCTCAGACGCATCTGATCAGAAGACGACAACTCCTGAAAACCATGGCACCCAGAGGAGGTGGGCAGAGACCCTAGTTTACAGAGCAAAGCTGGGAGCCCTATTCAGTCAGGAAGCTTGGGGTGTGGCTCAGCTTGAGTTATGACAACAAAGAGCTTTACTGGCTGTAGAGCTGTTTCTCCCACTGCTCTTGGGCAGGAAATCTAATTCATAGCCCCACTCATCTGTGAATACAGCCTTCAGCCTATCTTACCAAGGAATCTAATCACAGCACATGGGAAGCTGCAAAGCTCATTCAACAGCTCTGCATACAGAACAGAGAGCACTTGAACAAAGAGCACAGCCCATGGGCTTCCCCATCTGTAGAGCAAAACCAGTGGCCTCACCTAACCAGGGAATTCAGTGCACACTTTGGCTTGATTTGGGTTACCAAACAATGAGCTATACAGGCCCTGGATCCTATCCTACTGCCCTGCCAGGGCAAGAAGCTAAGTCCATTGTCCCATTTACTACTGAATATAATACCCAGTCCTGACCATCTACTAAGTTTGACCAGAGAATTCAGGAAAGCATGGAGCCCTTCTTACAGCCTCATTTGGGTAGGGAAACCAAGCCATCAATCCTATCCAACTTTTCTTAGTCAGTGGTGCCTCATCCCCCACCCCAAACTGAGTTTAGTTGTCTAGTGTCAAAATAAACCATAATAGTAGTCCTCACCTGAGAGAATCCTAAGCAGTCTCTGTGCTGTCAGCACAGAGCCCCACATGGGGCTTGAACTCACAAACCATGAGATCATTACCTGAGCCAAGATCAAGAGTCAGCTGCTTAACCAACTGAGCTACCCAGGCACTGCAAAGAAACACTTTATTTTTAATATATTATGTACAATATAGCAATGTATTAAGCATACATCAATGCAGTGGTTAGTATACAACCACAATCTTCATGGCTTAAAATAACAATTGTAGGGGTGCCTGGGTGGTTCAGTTGGTTGAGCGTCCGACTTTGGCTTGGGTCATTATCTAGCAGTAGACGAGTTCAAGCCCCACATAGGGATCTGTGCTGACAGCTCGGAGTTTGCAGCATGCTTCGGATTTTGTGTCTCCCTCTCTCTCTCTGCCCCTCCCCTGCTCATACTCTGTCTCTCTCTGTCTCAAAAATAAATGAACATCAAAAAAATTGTATTTTGCTTACACTTCAGGAATCAGGAATTTGGGAAGGGATTTGCTGTGCCTCTTGGGGTCTCCCTCTGGGCTTCCAACGGAGGTAAGGCAGATGGATGCTGAGTGACCTTTTCTGACCTAACTCCAGAAATTAGTTACAAATGTGTCACTAAGGTCAGCCCAGATTTAATGAAGGGGGTTGGTGATAGACTACAACTCTCGAAAGGAGTTTTAAAGTATTTACAGATATGTTTTAAAATTGTCACATACTGTATATAAGGAAGTGGAATTCACTCTTCCCTATATTTAGGAAAAAGAGCAAGGTACACAGCATAGAAATAGCACCGTGATCCCATGTTTAATGGGGGGATATAACTATACACATGTTTCCATATGTAAAAATTATCTGTATGAATAATTGCCTGTATGAATAATAATGAATAGCAATCAATACCTTGGAAATGGATGGAATAGTCAAGAGACAGGTTTGGAAAGATTACGTGACTCTGTAATCTGTAATATTCTTCATACAGTTTATAAACTTTATCATTTTCAAAAATTCAATGAAAAAGAAGATAACACAATTTTGTAAATGGTAATAAATAGAGATGCTGTAGCTTATATTAGGTATACAATAATATTTGATATGCTGTGCTTAGAAAGAGCATTTCTTAAGAAGGCCATTTTTGTTATTTGGGTTTTAGTTTATATACAGCATAATTCACATCTTTTAAGTGTTACAGTATGATGAATATTAAAGCATTATACAACAATGAAACCACTATGTAGGTTATACAAAAAAGATTATTTCTGTTATTTCAGTTGGTTATGAGGTGTGATCCATTGCTTTCTCCCATGTCCCACACTAGAGAGGAAACTACTATTTTGATTTATTTCACTCTAGGTGGTTTAACTACTTTGGACATTCCTATAAATGGACTTACACAATAGGGCTTCTTTTGACCATCATAGTGGTTTTGATTCATTTCTGTAATTGCATGCATCACTAGTTTGTTTCTACCTATGATTGAGTAGAAATCTATTTGCATAAATATTCCACCATTTTTAGCCATTCTATTGGTGGATAGTTAGGATATTTCCAAGTTTTTAACCTTTTTAGTAAAGTTAAAAATACCCTAAATTAATTATAAGTGTGTATCTACATTTTTCAGTGCTCTGGGGAGATAAATAGATTGATAAATAGAATTAATTAAAATTGTGTTCAATATTCTGGGATTTTTAAAAAATGCCATTTAATTTCTAAAGAATTATTCCATGTTACCTCCTACCTGCAGTGTACAAGAATGCCAATTAAGAATAATTATAAAGTTAGTAAATTTTGAGAAAAATATTTGCCCACCTCAGACCATATTGTCATTATCTGTATAATAGAAGTAATAATACATAAAGGGGTGCCTGGATGGCTAGGTAGGTTAAGTGTGTGACTCTTGATTTCGACTCAGGTCATGATCTCAAGGTTCATCACCTGTGGGTTCAGCCTCCCGTGGGACTCCGGGCTGACAGCATGGAACCTACTTGGGATTCTCTCTCTCCCTCTATCCCTGCTCCTCCCCCACTTGAGCCTGCACATGTTCTTGAGCTCTCTCACACTCAAAATAAATAAATAACTTAAAAAAAAAAAGAATGTTCCTTTTACTGCTTTCTTTTTTCCATCCTGCCATCTAGGCATCCAAGTGAAATTAGATCACACATTAGATAAGCTTATATATCTGATTTGTTTACTTCTCATAGGTAAAACTGATGAAGTAACAAAGTAGATAAGCTTTCTAATCTCTAAGAATCACTACTGAGCTTGTTAAAAATGACTATTTCCACTCCACTGGGGCTCACTGACCAATTGTTAGTCACAGAGGAAGCCCAAATCATCTGATGCACATCATCTATTTCTTACTTTCAGATACACTTGAAAATGTAATCATTTACAAATTTCAATCTAATAATCAAATGACATTTAGACTTGTGTGTGAGTTTATAATTAGAAAATTTTCAAAACTAAGACTAGTGATTGTACATAATTTAGAAATATTAAGAGAAAAAGCCTTTATTTCCTGCTTGCTAGAGAATAGTTCCACTATCTCTAAAACATCACAGGATTTTTTATGATCACATTCATTTACATGCATTTATCTAAAATTAGTCTGCAGCTAGTGTGCAGAACTAGACAATGGAACATTGCATTGTTGAAGCTAACTTGTTCAGTATTTAATAGATACCAATACTTAATAATAGGTATACAATCTACTATACAAGTCACTGGGTAAAAAGCATCAGGGATTTTTTTACTTTTATAACAACCTTATAATATTCTATTTTAATGAAGTTTAGGCTAGTATTAAAAACTAAAATGGGATACCTGGAATGCTTAGTCAGGTAAGCATCTGACTCTTGATTTCAGCTCGGGTCATGATCTCACAGTTTGTGAGGTCGAGCCCCACGTCAGGCTCTGGGCTGACAGCTCAGAGCCTGAGGCCTGCTTCAGATTCTGTGTCTCCCTCTCTCTCTGCCCCTCCCCTGCTCATGCTCTGTGTCTCTGTCTCTTTCTCTCAAAAAAAGAAAAATTTTAAAAATGTTAAAATTAAAATAAGTGGATTTTTTTCTTTGCCTCCCAAATGAACATGTACTCATATAACAGAACCATATCTAAGACATGAAAAAACTTCTTAATCAATAAATTGAATTTGGATTGCATGCTTGTGCTCTCAAAACTTTACAAAACTGATTCTGAAAGCAAGACTTTTTGCTTCTATGTCATTATTTAGAAATCGCTATTTTCATGTCTTTATAATACCTATTTATATGATTGAAAAAGTTACAATCCGAATCTTCACATGAAGGATACGGAAAGGAAAGTTTTAGGGACAAGTGTGATAATGCATCACAGGCCTCAAGGGATCATTGTTTAGCAAACTTGATGACAATTACTGGTATATTTCTTAGTTTTTCAGAAATTAAAACCTGTAGTGGGCCTTCAGGAGAAAAATCATAATTGTTGACACATTGTGCCAGCAGCAAGGGGAAAAACTGCAGTATCATATGCCCTCCTTTGTAATAATGGATTAACATATATCTGTGGAAAGGAAGGAAGGAAAAAGTCAGGAGGCAAGGAGGACGGGAGGAAGACAGGAGGGACAGATAAAGTCAGACATATTTTTGTATTAAAAATTATTCCTTTCAATATGAAAATATTGACAAGTTTAAAAAATATGTAAAAACTTTTGGCTCCAATTAATTGTTATCTTAAGAATCTTCTGCATTCAAAGTATATTTCTTTTTTTTTAATTTTTTATGTTTTTTTTATTTGTGAGAAAGAGAGATAGAGAGAGAACAAGTAGGGAAGGGCAGACAGAGAGGAAGGAGACTCACAATTGGAAGCAGGCTCCAGACTCCCAGCTGTCAGCACAGAGCCTTATGCTGGGCTCAAACCCATGAATCACGAGATCATGACCTGAGCTGAATCAGAGGATTATCCGACTGAGCCACTCAGGTGCCCCTCAAAATATATTTCTTATGAATCAAATTCCTACAAAACAAAAATCAAAAATACTGGGACCACTTCTGTAAGTTGAGAGTTAAGAAGCCTTTCAGACATGATGCACACTTAGATATTACAAAGAATTCTCAAGATACAATTTGCCCATAAAATGGTAATCTTTTGGTAATCTTTTTCTTAAAAGTATCATAAGAACTCAAGAAAGTTAAAAATTATATGATGAAAAAGAAGTTCATTTCAGAGAGAGATTCATTAAAATTAACCCCAAACACAGAAATAATTCTTGGGCGCTTCGGGGGTTCAGTTGGTTAGGCTTCTAACTCTTGATTTTGGCTCAGGTCATGATTTCACAGTTCATGAGTTTGAGCCCACATCCGGCTCCACGCTGACACTTCAGAGCCTGCTTGGGATTCTCTCTCTCTCCTCTCTTTGCCCCTCCCTTGCTCTTTCTCTTTCTCTCTCTCTCAAAATAAATAAATAAACTAAAAAAGAAAATAAAAGAAAAAAAGTATTCTTTAAAAAGTACACAGCAAAACAATAATAAAGTACCATTTTGGGGTTTTCGAGGGGTAGTAGTTTGGAGATTATCTTGTACTGTTAATGGGGATATAAACTGATACAATCTTCCTAAGGGCAACTTGCCAATAGCTACCCCAATTTTACATGAACATGTCTTGGATTCAAAGACGCTGTACATGTGCCGAAAGTATATTTTCACCATGGGATTATTAGTAAAGGCAAACAGTTGGAAATAAGAAAAACGCCTATTTATAAAGCCCTACTCAAATAAATATACCAAAAGCACATAAGTACTATGCTCATTGAATAGCATGTGTTTTTGTTTTTCATTTGTTTGTGTTTTGATTTCACTTTTCAAATGTCTTTACTGGAGATGTATATCCTAAAAACTGTAAAAAATTTAAAACTCTACATCACCTTTATTTCACTAATTTGTTCCTTTTCCCAAAGTTAGTTTATATCTTTAGGATAATATACAAATAATGAGGTTTCAACTGATTACTGCAGTTGATAAGTATTTTTTGAAATTTAATGATATGGGTGTTGTAGTGTCTCAAGGGTATATGCCATTTTATAACTTTTTGATAGGTATATTTAATGTCTGTCAATAACATTTGCATGGTTCTGTTATGCAGATTTATCCTCCTTCATAATGATATTGAAAATATGAATATACTTAGATGATAATTTTCATTGCAAAGAGTAACGTTGTATAATTAAAAAGAATAGCATATTCAAGCATTGCATATAACTTATGTCTTTATAATTTGAGGTATTATGCTTTATGAAGCCATAATTACCACATTTTCCAATTGCTTTATATATTAAAAACATCTTGTTTAGAACAAGTTAAAATTTTAAATTCACTATATATTTAATTTATTCAAATAAATACAATGTGAATGTGTTTGAATAGACAACTTAAACTGATCTGTAATGCTTAATTCATAATCTTAAAAGTATGTCCTTACAATATATGATCCTATTTTCATTCACGTTTTTTAAAAAAATAAAAAATAAAATGCATTTATATAAATTTAGTTTCTACCTTGCTTTGAGATGCCACAACTTTGTGTGAAATTGTAATTGAAACTTGGACCTAGTTTAGATCAAAAGACACAAAGTGAAACTGAAAATGTGAGATACAAGTTTATTAGTTTATTTCTATGTGAGAATTTACATTCTGATTTGTATTTGTGTGTAAAATTAAAGAGTGCTAATTACATGAGTTAATTTGGGAAACAAACATGTTTTAACTTATATAAGTTGAATTTTTGAGGCAAAAGCTTTCTTTGAACTCTGAATAAATGACTTCATTTTTATATACATACTACTATCTTACACAGAGTCAACAAAACTGTTGAAAATTTCCCTATTTGAACCTTGATAATACCTTTTATGTTACATATTGCTTGTGCTACATAATGAGATACACCGGGGTTTGCAAAGGAACAGAAACTGCTTAGAGGTGGCATATTTTAATGGTATAATTCAACGTTATGAAACATTTATTTCCACAATTCTCAAAGACAGTGGGTAGTATTATATAGAAATGCTGGCAGCTGAATTTACCAATCAGTGTTCATCAACACTGTTACATTGGTATGCCTCATTACCTCTTTCTTTCTTTCCCATTCAGGGGACTTTGAATAATGAATACAGTGCTAGCGATAGTCTACCCGACTTCTAACCGGGAAATAAAGAGTCACAAAATACAAACCCTTAACTTTCTTTTTCTTTTCTAAATTGCCTTCCCTATTGTACTTTGATAAGACAAATACATAGCTCTCTATACTTCTTAAAGTGACCTTTGGAAATTTCATATGGAAATTTATTTTCAGTAGACTATTATGATTCAAGCCATCACTATGGACCAATTGCTAGAAATGAGGAACACATTAAGTTTTGAAATAACACATCATTTAGAAATATATCTTATAAGATGTAATGCTCAATAGACAAATATATAAATTAATTCAGACAAGTGGAAGTTCTTCAAGTGGCATAGATTATCTATCCTATTTTGGTAGCAAATATTGTTTTAACTAGACAAAAGATTGCAGAGAATATGTTATCATATTTCATACTGAGATTATTATTCTTTCTCATGGAGTTGGATATATTCAATTTCCAGCTACAGTGCAATCACAGCATTCTAACCAGAAAGACTTTGAAATGAATGGCTTCACATGTGTAGTGATATTTTCATCTTCTCCTTCTGTATGTACAGTACGCTTTGTACCCTTTCCTCGTGAGATGCAAACTATCATCAGTCAATAGAATTCCTTTGGCCAAAAAATAGTAACAACTTTGATAACCTGGAATATTGTTTCAATAAAACTTGAAATATGTTTCCTTTCAAACAAAATGAATTATTTTAATATATAAATTATATATGTATATGTATGTATTTAATTTTAGGGTTGACATCCCCTCTAGGGTGCTTCTACGGGGGGGTGGCAGGTTAACAGTACCCCGAAGCCTTTCACTGGTCTCTGAGGGTAACAGAGACCTCCAGGACTGATGCTTCTCTCTGGTATAGTTAGACTTAAAAACAACCCCAGGCTCTCCTGAACGTCAAGGCCTAGTTTTAATAACTGGTGCTTATTTAATCGAGACAAATACAGCTCTCTAAATGATTGGCAGCTTAAAGTCTGCCAGATCTGTCAGCTCTTATCTTTCAAATAGGAGTGAAAGCTAAGAGCTTAACACAGTGCAACTTCAGCAAAGCATGAAGGTCATAAATATACATCTTTAAATGGGCACAATATATATCTGCTTTTTTCAATCATATACAGAAAACCAATTTTACATTATTCATCTGTTTTTATTCTTTTGAAAACTGTGGCTAGCTAATGTGGCTTAATATTTCTAAAACTCTCGGCATACACTCTATCAGTAAGGTGACTCTAAGAGCGCATCTTTGCCTTTCCCTTTCTAGCAGATACATTTGGTGCAATTAAAAAAGTAAAGAAAGGAGAGTAAAAGACTTAGCCTCTGGTCAAATGTTCACATTTAGTTCTATTTTATCCATACGTGTAAACAATTGATTTTTTTTTTTTTTTTTTTTTTTTTTACTTTTAGGTCAGGGTGGACATTTGACATAATCAGCTACTGTTTCTAATCATATTAAAAAGTCATTTGTTTTTAATAACACAGTCTTTGGATATTCTCCTTTGGAAACTGATTTCATTAGAAAACATGTTTTCATGTCACCGAAAGATAATTTATAAATGAATATGTCATTTTTTAGTTATAGTAACTGCTCATTAAACACTGCAGTGTCCTGTATTCTTTATAAATACATATTTTAAAAATATGTATATTAAAAATTCTGATAACAACTCTTTGAGGTTTGTAATATTTTCTCATGTATAAGTTAAGTAATACAGCAAAAGTCACATAACAGTAAGAAACCTGTATTTGACTTCAATGCTCCTTCTCTTAATCATGTAATTTTTTCTTCCTATCTAATATGAATTGGAGAATGAACTTATTACATGCTCATCATTCCTTCTGTCAGTATTGTTTATCAATCAGACAAAATTAATTGCCGAAAATATATCATGATCATACTACCATGAACTGATATTAGCAGTAACTGTCAATGAAAGTGAGCTTGCTTTCATATATAGTAAACTAATTTTCATGTATTGGAAATCAAAGTGCCCATGTTACCATAATACTTACTACTGAGTGGTTTAATAAAGCTGTTCAAAAAAGTCTGCTGACTGGGTCACCTGGGTGGCTCAGTCAGTTAAGTGTCTGACTCTTGATTTCAGCTCAGATCATGAGCCTTGCTCACAGCAGGCTCTGCACTAAGCATGGAGCCTCTTTGTGATTCTGTCCCTACCTCTGCTCCTCCCTCCCTCCCTCTCTCCCTCTCTCTCTCTCTCTCTCTCTCTCTGTCTCTTTCTCTCAAAAACATAAAAATAAACACAAAATTAAGTGTGCTGATAAACTTTATAATATTATTGTCCATATGCATAGATATGTGTGAGTTATGCTTGTTAAATCCACTAATGTCTTTAGCAGCCAAAGCAATGGAAAAAAGTGAAAATGCCAGAAAGTTGAAGACTGGGCAAGTGAACAAGTACATTAATTTGGTACAGTGTAGGGTAAATTATGGGAATGTCATCTAAGGATTTCTCTGGGAAATGGGAAAGGTTTAATCAATCAGTATAACCACATTGCACAGGGAATGGTCAAGGTCAGAAAACAAAATGGTTGGCACAGGCAAGGGGCTGCCACTCAGGTCTTATTGTTATGAAGGCTGGAACTGCCATCTCCAGAAATTATTCCAAGGTCTGGGATGTGAGACTGGGTGGCAATACACATACTGGAGAATTAGCAGTGGTTGGATTTAGGAGGATGAGATTCCTGAGATGTGAGAAGGTAGTTAGGCACAAATTCAGCAGACTTCAATTGTATAGGAAATTTTTCATTAAGGAATTCTTTCGCTTACAAAGGAAACTAGATGTCTAGGATCTTTCTCTATTTCTTTCATTAAAATATGTTGATTAATTTTGGCTTAGTTATACTTTCACTAAAGAAATTTCTTTCATCTAACCTGTAAAAGTTAACTCGATGCTTTCACTGTGAATGTCTTATCGGTCTTTTGAAGTTCTTACTTATGTTTTGAAGACTCCAACTGTTTAATTTCCTATAATCAGCACTGGCAAGTAGGCAACAGCAGAGGTGGAACTAAAATTCCATTTTCTTGTTAAACTCTTCTCTACTGTCTCAGAATTATCTGATTTAGGCCTGACTGCACATCCAAAAACAGAACTATTACTGAACACCTTACTTCACAGAGTCTGTTGGATGAATAGGAACCCAGTGTCTTCTGCAAACACATTTATGTAATGGGTCCACCTAGGCTCCATTTCCATAAAGTCACTGAGTAAGAGAACATTGCTTCCTGGAGGTGCCTGAGTGGCTGTCAGTTGAGTGTCCAACTCTTGGTTTCAGCTCAGATCATGATCTCATTGTTTGTGGAATCAAGTCCTGCTGTCAGCATGAAGCCTTCTTGGGAGTCTCTCTCCCCCTCCCCCATTCTCTGCTCTTTTCTCTCTCTCTCTCTCTGTCTCTCTCTCTCTCTCTCTCTCTGTCTCAAAATAAAGAAATAAACATGTAAAAAAGAAAAAGAGGGTGGCTCAGTCTGTTAAGCATCCAACTTTGGCTTCTGTCATGATGTCACAGTTTGCCAGTTCAAGCCCCGCATCAGGATCTGTGCTGATAGCTTAGAGCCTGGATCCTGCTTCAAGTTCTGTGTCTCCTTCGCTCTCTCTGTCCCTCTCCTGCTCACGTGCTCGCTCTCTTTCTCTATCTCAAAAATAAATAAACATTAAAACATTTTTTAAAAATTTAAAACAAGAAAAAGAAAATTTCTCCCTGCCTTTGAAAGGAAATGCCGTTTTCAACATCCTTCTTTCCTAGTGTTTTCTGTTAATTGATTTTTATAGTTCTATCCAGAATATTAAAGTCCTATTAACTTATATTTGTTTTCATGCTATTTAACAATCATTAATTGAATTTACACAGAGTATATATTAAATTCCTTAAAGTATCAATGATTCCAAACTCAATTATTTCCAGAATGGTTACTCTTTAAGTATCTTCTCTTAAAGACACACCCACACATAGTTACACTTGGTCATGTGATCCCTCTCTGTCCTCTCTTCTTACAGAACCCTTGTTTGCTCAGTGCTGAGATCATTTCCCTGTGCACACAGAACAAGAGGGGAAACTGTCATTTAACTAAATTGTCAAATAATACCATCAGAAAGTTAATTTCAAATGGCAAGAAATTGAATGGACTAATACTTACATATACTGTTTAGTGGCTTTTGATATGAATTTGGAGTGATTCCTTAATAGCAATGAAAACCTCCATGTTAGTCATGCTCCAAACAAAATTTATTTAATATTCTTCATAGGCAAAAAAAAATTCTATTTGTATATAACACAGAAACAATGGGTTGTCAAAAGGATATTCTTCTTGATAGAGTTTAATTCAGAGATAATCAAATTTTGTGGTGTGAGTTCTCATTATTACAGATAATTCAATTTCAACAGTTTGAAGAAAATATATTTTAATAAAATATTCAACAAGAATAACATATTATCTTCAAATATATATGACAGATGTACACTTCCCCATATGAAACATTATAAATACTTCTTATATGATGATTTTATCCTCATTTATTTAAGTAAGTTTTAACAAAAAGTTTTAGTAAAAATGAATTTTGAGTCAATAAAAGGAAATAAAATTACTGAAATAATGCTAATAAAAATAGGCAGAAAAATTATGATAAATATGATGCATATATTAAATAAAATTAGATGAAAATAAAATGACTTTGAAATATCCTGAAAGGTTTTTTTAAGTTTATTTATTCATTTCATGAGAGAGAGAAAGATAGAGAGAGTGTGTATGAGCCTAGGAGGGACAGGGAGAGAGGGAGAGAAAGAATCCCAAGCAGGCCCTGCACTATCAGGATTTTAAAGTTACTCATTGAACTGTAAAACATTGTAGAACTCCAATATATTGTTACCATTAATTTAAGCAAGGAGTTATCTTTTGATCAATTAAGAAAAGAATCCAAATTTTCTTTTACCTTTATTCATTCACTCATGTTTGTGTTTGTTTGTTTGTTTTATGTAAATCTATGTGTTGGTTTTTTTTATTGGAACAGAAGAAAATTAATTACACTATTTTCTTAAATAGTCTTAAAGATCACTGTTTTTCTTCTTAAATGTTTTATTAATATTTGAGAGAGAGAGAGAGTGCAAGCAGGGGAGGAGCAGACAGTGAGGGAGCCACAGGATCTGAAGTAGGCTCCAGGCTCTCTAGCTATCAGCACAGATCCACATAAGGGTTGAACTCAGGAATCACAAGATCAGGATCTGAGCCAAAGTCAGACGCTCAACCAACTGAGCCACCTAGGTGCCTCCCACTCCCATTTTTTGTAAATATCACATTAATGTGAACTATTATACTTGATTTTTTCTACAGAAAATATAAAGTAGTGTATTTTGAATCTTTGAATCTAACTTTTATATGTTCATTTTTCTTATTAAGAAGTGTATTTAAATATAACTACAGAAAGTAATTTTTATTCTTCAGATGGTCAAAAATGTCATTTCTATGTAGTGAAAGCATGAATTTAATTACAGGTGTTTAAAAATATCTAGAAGGTGACAAGAAATTAATCATTAGACCTTAGGAGCAGGTTTTCTAGAAAGCATATCTGTTACATACATTCATGCCAGAATCTAGAGGTTCGCTTTGTCTGTTACAACTCTTCTTAGTGGGAAGTTCCAGGAATTGTCTGTTTTCTACTGTCCTAAAGAGAGAAGATGTAGCCAGTAAACATTTTATCCTTTGATGTGTTCAGGTGTCTGTGGTTTATGTCTTCTCTACATTTGTAATTTTCAATTTGGCAACCCATTCTCTTTTCTCCATGGAACATAAAGTAGTGATCATTTAAAATAGTGACTTGGCTTCCCTATCTGAAAAGAATAGTTTGAATGAAGAAGAATAACTATTAAATTGAGGATGGGTTGGTCTTTCCACTAAGGCAGCATTAAATTAAAAGTTCCTCTCTTTGTAGTCCCAAATATATTTTGTTCCAAGTTTATCTTCATTAACATTCTTTTTTTTCCCTTATGAATATGCTTGTTAGCAAGTTTAAAAAGACAATCCTGTACTTCACTCTGAAACAGCTTAAGCTCTCTGTAATGTTCACATCTGTATTCTGTTTTCTTGCCAGGCATTCAAAGTTACATTTGTGAAAACCCTCTCCCTGAGATATGGTAGAATAGTTGGATGGCACACAGTGACTGCAGATCTCTGCTTCTCATTAGATTTCTTTGAATATATCATCTAGTTGAGTCATTGTTTTTTATGGTGTATTTTGTGGTAAATTGTCACCCTTAATATTCTTTTTTTGTTGTTGAATGTCTCCACGGGTCATGAATTGGATACTAAGAACCAGACAGTCTGACTCCAGAAAAGTAGAAAGCTTTTATGAAAGGATTTCTATTTAATGCAAGGATTTCTATTAGTGCATGATGGCCAAATAAGAGAATACACTCAGCAAGAATAATAGCATATAATGTTGTAGCATTCTGCACTGGGCACACATAGTATACTTTTATAAAAATAATGATTTTTATTTGTTAATATTAATTTGTATAATAATAACATAAAGGAAGACAAATATATAATCCAACCCTGATATACAGGTTAAGTAATTTTTTAAAAAAGAAAGAAGTAAATCAAGAAGATTTTTTGGTAATAAGAAAATTATATATTATCAAATTTTCAGCTTTCATAGATCAACCATATGGATTAATATTAAACTTTTCAGATGATAATTTACGTCTCTTATTTGGATGAAAAGGGACTCAGCATCACTGAATTAGCCAGCAAGTTTGGAATTCTATCTACTTAATACATATTGTTCTTAATTCATGTGTACTCTTTTGTAGCCTCACATACGTAACCTACAGTATTTCCCATTGATTCAAGTAATACTTATTTTTTAATGTTTATTTATTTTTTTAAAAAGAGAGAGAGGAAGAGAGAGAGAGAGCGAGCATGTGTGTAAGCTGGTGAGGGGCGGAGAGAAGGAGAGAGAGAATCCAAAGCAGGCTCTACACTACGGGTAGAGACTGGAACTCACAAACTGTGAGATTAGGACATGAGCTAAAATCAAGAGTAGGATGCTTAACCAACTGAGCCACCCAGGAGCCCCAATCCTTATTTTCAATTTGTAAGTTATCAGCTCCATGATGACTCTTAGGAAATATAGTTTAAGAAGGTGGTAGATTCCTAGAAAAAAAAACACTTAAGAATCTGGAAAAATGTAATAAAACTCATAGAAAAGCAAACACACTTTAAGGCTGATTTGGTGTCATAGGATATCATGTTGTGTTGTTGCACACTGTATCAATAGCAAGTAAAAGAGGAAATGAATGATTCTATGGGAAAATTCCAATAATAATCATTACCTCTGTGTTTTATTACAGAAAAGATAGCTTGAAAATTCACTAAAGTTCTAGATTGACATCCAAAAGCAGTCTGCTACAGAATTCCCTCTTGCTCAGGCAAGGATGGTCTTTTGTTCTATTCAGGCTTTCAACTGATTTGATGAGTCCCACTCACATTATTGAGGGCAATCTGCTTTACTCAAAAAAAGTTTCACTGATTTAAATGTAAATCTCATATAAAAATACCCTCACAGGAACATCCAAAATAATGTTTGACTAAATATCTAGTCACCATGGTCCAGACAAGTTGACACACAAAATTAGCCATTACAAGTACATTTGCATATTTGTGACTATACAATGAAGCAACCCGTATATTCACTGATTGTCCAAAAAGCGGATGGGTGAAATAGACACAAAATGGCATGATATGTCTTAATTTTTTTTTTTAATTTTTAGAACAGTTGATATAACATAATGTAGAACCAGCTTTTCTCTATTTCACACAAGCTGGTTTTTAAGTTGTTTTTTTTTTTTAAACTTGCAAAGTATAAAAAGAAAGATTAGCTAAGCTGTACTTAGGTAATAAAGAACCATTACTATCTAGGTTTTAATGCAATCACTTACCCAAGTTGCTGGATCACACAAATTCTAAATTAAGTCTTATTTCTCTTCCTGTGTCATTTCCTTTTAGTTCAGAAATGTTTATGATAAAATTTGATGGAGTCGTTTCTCAAATATTGCACTGGCAAGGAAAATAAACAACTTGAGTAACTTTGTAGGGTCTGAATATTAGTTTATTCCAACCTATTTGTAATCATATTACGCTATAAGGGAAAATGACAACTGATTGCAGGTGAGAATTTTAGTGGAAGATACTTTTGGGAAGCTATGGGTGTCTAAATCCATGTAAATATATCTCTTTTCTTACACTTTTGTCTTATACTTGATGCTGAGTGTTGATTAGATGTCTTGGGTATTTCCACTTTTAAATAAAAACATGTAATTGTAATAATTGCTTTAAATGTTCTGGAGACTCTGTTCAATATCAACAATCACATTTAATTATCAAAAAGAGTGTATGTCTTGATGTAAGATCTGGCAGCCTGAATCACTAGACCATAATTTAAATGGGATATTTTTTAAGGCACAGTAGACATATATCACATGCATGGCTAGGAAAGACAGGAGGAGACATGAAAAAAGGAGACTACCCAGTTATGGCAGTATCTAGTATAAGAAATTTGTGGGAAATTGACATATTGTGTGTTGGGAAGTGTGGAAGGAATCTTACACCTTTTCTAGGATATTAAAGCACAATTTGGTAACAGTAGGAGGGATAGAACTTTGGGGATGATGGTGTTGAGAGAAACATTATTTATTGGTTTTGTCTTACAGCAATCCCACAAGTTATTTCCTGAATTAGTAAGTGTAAGGCAACTTACTCTCTTCACTTAATAGAGAAAAACAAAACTTAAGTGGCACTATTTGAGGCTTGAACTATAAATAATTTTAGTTCCAGTAGTTGTTTTATTTTTTTTCCTGGCTCAGGGATTGGTGACTATGACAGGAAATAGATGGCGAACATTGTTCGATTTTGCATCATTGGGATGGCACTAGAATGTCCTTTGAATTACCAAATGACTAGCGACCTCTAAAGTGAAATGCATAGAATAAAGAAATTACTACACCAAGCAGGATACCAATCTGATCTACCAGCTACAAGGTGGGTAATCTTTGGAAACAGGTATAATTTAAACTTTAGCTTTCTTCTCTATAAAATATAGTTCCTAATACCTTCTGAACAAAGTTACTATAAAGATTAAATTAGATTAGTGTGTGGAATGTTGATACTTTTTCTATAGTGTACATCTAGCCGTAAACAAAACAGTAAAAGTCCCTGCCTTCAGAGATCTCTCATTGCACTGGGAAGGGTGAGCATAAAAATAGACAAATAATTGGGGTGAAACAGATAAATGGGACTGAGAGTCCAGTTATCTTGATGAATACTGAGTAATGTACAGAATTGTTGGACCATTATATTGTACACTGAAACTAATATAACACTATGTTAGTTATACTTCAATAAAGAAAAATTAAGTGTGTAATAAACCCAATGACAAGAAATACAATGGACAAAAATAGAGCAGACTAAGGGGTATGGGCACAACTGTCTCCAGAATTGTGTGTGTTTGAGGGTAGTTGATTCCATTTCATGTGGTTTGGTCAGAGATTACCTTAATGATGAGATGTACTTGATGAAGTATAAAACCCAAAGAGAAAAGAGTGAATAGCATATTCACTAATTAACAAAGAGGCCGTGTGCATGGGGTTTGGAAAGCAAAGCAAGAAAATAGGAGATGAGCGCAGGGATACCAAGAGATCGGGGGTTATCTCACCTTTTGGCCACTCTTAGGAACATGGTTCCACTGAGTGCCATAGGCAGTCACTGGAAGGTTTTAAGTAGAGGAAAAGAACCATCTAGTAAACAGTTTAAGAAGATCCCTCTAGCAACTCTACTAATAATAGGCAGAAGAGAAGAATGAGCAGACACATTTCTTAATGTTCATTGCCATCGTGTTAAAAATACTATATATTACACAGTCATTTCCTTTAAATAGATTAAGTTGAATGCCATAATATCAAATGCCTTTTCATGAAAAGTAAAGTTAATTTTATTTGTTCATTTAGCATATTTCCCTTATTTGTTCATACTTTTTCTAATCATAAATTTCCACTTTTAGTAGCAGCTACAGCAATGCAGCCAACACTGTGAAAGAAGTGGTAGCAATGTTCCTATGTAATTTTTAAAATTTTACTGTGAATATTTCTGTAGATTTCTTATTGCTGTTGGCAAATAAGCTAAATAAAAAGAAATATGATCAGTTCATACATCTGATTTCACCCATTGTGAACCATCAAAAACAGTACCTCCTTCTTGTTTTCTCATTGTTATTATCTATACCCTTACAATGCAATTTCATTCATGTCTTCTTTTCAAGCCCCTGGGATTTTACAAAGACATCAGAAAATTTATATACAGGAACAATGACTTCTATTCTTTCAAAATAAATACCTATCTATTTGTATTATCATGAATGTTTAAGATTTTGAAACTAAAACATGTAATTTAAATTCTTTGGCAATGGTGAAAAGTATGTACCATTATTTATATACTTATTTAGTCAAAGATCAATAAATGCTCAATAGACTTCTCTATAGACATAGTCTTAATCTGTGGCTTTCTAAAAACCATCTCCTGAGAATTTTCACCACAGAATCAATATTCACGTCTATCCTCATGATGTGATTTATGTTTTGATAGAGATTGCACCCCGGCATTTTAAATACAGACCACAGAGCAAGTAACTGTCCATCAATGTACTATTAGTATTTGGAAGGTTTGCACTTAATTATTAGTAAGAAGCCAGAAGGAAACAAAAGTAAGTTGGTTTTATTGTTATATGTACATAGCCAAACATTAAAGAAGCAGACTCAAACTATATTTGATTCACTTACTTATGGCATGCTAATATTCTTTAAGGAAACACTACAGAAGCATATAATGTGAAAACAGCCAATGTGGTTTTGATATTCAAAAGTAGTTCAATATGTGTGAAAAAGTCAACAAGTCAGGGAATATAAAATGGAGCCAGTAAAGATATTGTACAATGTTCCCCCCTTTCTATCTCCTTCCTTTCTCACATTATTATTATTATTATTATTATTATTATTATTTTGAGAGAGAGCATAAGCAAGAGAGGGGTAGAGAGAGAAGGAGAGAGAGAACCCTAAGCAAGCTCTGTGCTGTCAGCACAGACCCCAGAGTGGCACTAGATCTCACAAACCATGAGATCATGACCTGAGCCAAAATCAAGAGTTCAATGCTTAACTGACTGAGCCACCCTGGCGCCCCATCTTCCTTTCTTACTTTAATGTGATGACATATGGTGTTACATTCATTCTGTATAATTCTGTATAGTATAGTATGAATAAAATCAATAATTAGAGTGGTTTCCAGGACCAAATTTTATATGATTAAACTGGCTTTTTATATCAGTGGATAAAACATAAAGGGTATTACGACTTAGGACCTACCACAATTAAACAAACACACAAGAAAAACAAGCACAGGTGGGTCCAACATGAAGGCATCTGAGAACAACATGCTTCAGTTTGGGTGCTTTATATCTCTGACTGGGTTTCTAGGTCCCTAGTAATGAGAATTTGATTGCAGAAATCAAGGGTGGGGCAGTAGATTTCCCCCTCTGATGTCATCATCCTGGGCTGCCTTGAGAAAGTACCATAGACTCCGTGGCTTAAGCAACAGACATTTGCTTCTTGCTGTGTGCTCACACGGCCTTTCCTAGGTATGTGAGGATAGAGAGAAAGAGCACACTCTTCTACTGTCTCTTCTTTCAGGGACCTAATCCTATCACCAGGGTCTCATCCACATGACTTCATTTAAATTCGATTACCTCATAAAGGCTCCCATTTCCAAATACCATCACATAGGGCTTTAAAACATGAATTTTGGGGAGACACATTCAGTCTGTAACACTCTCTAAAAATTCCCTGTGATTCATGTTTTGTTCCCTGGAATTTTCCAGATATGCAGCTGTGCTGGTCTATTATATAAGGAAAATTAATTAGAAATAACTGAGTCCTGGATGTCTCAGTCCATTGGGCATCCTACTTTCAGCTCAGGTCATAATCTCCCAGTTCATGGGATCGAGCCCTGAGTTGGACAGTGTGCTCATGGCATGCAGCCTTCTTGGGATTCTCTCTCTTTCCCTCTCTCTCTTGTCTCTACTCTCTCCCTCTCCCCCCGCCCCCGCCTCTCTCTCTCTCAAAATAAATAAATAAATTTGGGGAAAAAAAGAAATAACCGAGTCCTAATTAGTAGTTTAAAGTTTCTGCGAGTCTGAATAAGGATTCTCAGCCAATCAGTCTTATTTCTCTTTCCTCACAGAGAAGAGAAATCAAACATCAAAAGACAAATAGTCGAAAGAAAATAACAAGATCCTTTAATAAGTGCTAACCAGGGTATTGTTATCTAGGTAAACAAATTAAAAGACTCTCACAAAGAACGTAAGACAAGTAAAAGAAATGGTAAAAGAAATAATTCTGGAAAATGCTTGCTTTCTGAAGTAGACAGTTCCTTGTTGGTGATATTCTCCTAAAAGTTAATAAACTCCCAGGTAAGCCCAGCTATTCATTTTATGAGTACAACCGATTTGAGTAAATAGAGGTAACTAAGTCTATTATGAGAGAGTGAAGCATCATTTAATTCCAATGAACTTTAAGTGTTTAATGTTCTCTAAAAGTTAAAGTATTTAGTGGAATATGAAAATAAGCAAAGGGCTGGGTATTTTGATTATACATCTCTGGACAGTTCTTATTATTTAAGTTATGCAAAGCTTCTTTACATGTGGGCACATAATCCAAACAGTCCTGCCATTTAACAACAATATAGACAGAATTCAGTGAAAGTTCAAATGCCCTTCAAGAGATCACTTCTAACTTCTGCTTCAAAACTGTGTACTAACCATAAGCTTTTACTTTTCTTCCCCCCCCCAATACAATTTAACTGAAATAACAAAAGGACGGAGTGAGAAACCCATAAAAACAATGGGAGTAGGAAAGCATTTTGTCAACAGCCTGTCTTTAAAATGACAAACTTCTATAAAAGACTGAGTGGGGAGTGCCTGGGTGGCTCAGTTGGTGGAGCATCTGACTTAGGCTCCGGTCTTGATTTCACCATTTGTGGGTTTGAGCCCCAATTGGGCTTATGCTCACAGCACAGAGCCTGTTTGGGATTCTCTCTCTCTAACCCTCTCTCCTTTTCCTCCCCTGCTTGTGTGCTCTCTCTCTCAAAAATAAGTAAACATTGGAAAAAAAGACTGAGCTAGAATTCATCCTGGTAACCTGTGCAGACCTTGCGGCACAGAGGAGGATGAGGGTTCCAGTGAAAGCTCTTCTTTCCAAAGGATCCCCCCCAAAATATGACATTTGTAGGTGGCAAGAACTGGGAATAGGAGAAAAGGCAGGGGCCAAATTTAGAGTAATTAATTGAGTGAATATGGTAAGCTTGGGCCAATGATTCCTTCTAAGCCTTCATCTTGTCACTCTGTGGTTCTAAAAATAACCCCCATGAGCTCTGAATAAAGTGAAGATGCTCCTCTGCCTCACCTTACTCCATGTGTTGGCGCTAGAGAGAAAGGGGAAAGGCTCCTTAAACCTGACCAATAAGGTTAGAAAACATACAAAGCGGGGCGCCCGAGTGGCGTAGTCAGTTAAGCGTCTGACTCTTGGTTTCAACCCAGGTCATGATTTCACGTTTTGTGGGATGGAGCCCCATGTTGGGCTCTTCACTGTGCAGAGCCTGCTTGGGAATCTCTCTCCCTCTGTCTGCCCCTCCCCAGCTCGTGCTTTCTCTCTCTCTCTCTCTCAAAATAAATACACTTAATTTTTTTTAAATGCAGAAAACATACAAAGAAAAAGAGAAAGTTTAAAAAAAATGTATTATAATACACAAACCCAAATTAACTTTTTTTTTGTTTTTACTTTTTTAGTCATCACATGAGCTGATAGCTATTTTCTTTATGATTGCTCCAACTGACAGCTTTGTTTCAATGCCTTCTGCCCACTTACCCTTACAGCCATAGCCAGGTCACATACAGAGTGGAAAGACAGATGTGAAGCTGACTTTCAAAGCCGGAAGGAAATATTATGCTTTGCAATTAAGAAAGCCAGAGTTTTAGTAATGTCTATATGACAATTTAAACTCAACAGTCATTTTAAGGAATAGAAAACAAGAATAAACAGAAAAATAATGTGAATAAAATACCTGACCTGAGGAGGAGCAGAGATAAAGAAGAAAGAAAAAAATAACTTGGATTATTTCCTCAGGAGAGTCTGCAGGAATTTTAATATTAAGGAAGATCAGCCACCAGAAAATAAAACAGTAGGAATGAGGAGCATTCTCAAAAAATATGAACATGATTGATGTATGTGGAGCAGGATAATTAAACTTGGATAATGATTATATTTGGCTTCTCATTTGGTTGGGAGTTATAAATATTAGTTATTCTCAGTTTTGTAAGAGAAAACATTTAAATATTACTTAAAGTGAAAATTAATTGCTAGAAGAATGTAAATTGCATAAATTCCTCTACATTAGCAGTGGAAAAATCATGAAATATCAATCAGTTCTGAAAAATAAAGAAAAAAACCGAAATTGCTACAAGGAGGCTTAGCAAATGAAATATATACAGTGTAATAGTGAGTAGATGCCCAATATATCAAATATTTCAATTAGAATACTTAACTGTATTAAAAGGAGACTTTCATATTATTTTTTTGCAGTAATCTTGAGAAACATATTTACAAAAAAATGATACAGATTTTGAACATAAAAAGATAAAGAATGCTAAGCAAATAAGAACAATAGAAAAAATGGCATAACTCTGCGGCCAAGTTAAATATTGAATAGAAAAGATAAATTATATATTATTTATGCTGCCAGCTAGCCAGATTATATATTCTTAATGCTGCAAATAATACTGCATTACTATTTATTTTAAAAAGAAAAAAAGTAAATAAGTTACTAAACCAATAATATTGGGAGCAACTCCTGAAAGAGGAAGGTATTCTGCAAAACAGCCACATATGTAGGAACATGTAGACACATGCCGTCTTGGGACACATGCCGTCTTGGGGCACCCAGGTGGCTCAGTCAGTTAGGCATCCAACTTCGGCTCAGGGAATGATTTCTCTGTTACGAGTTCAAGCCCTGCATCGGGCTCTGTGCTGACTGACTCTGTGCTGTTTTGGATTCAGTGTCTCCATCTCTCTCTGCCTCTCCCCTACTCCTGCTCTGTCTCTCTCTCTCTCTCTCAAAAATAAATAAACATTAAAAAATAAAATAAACATGTGCCATCTTTACAGGATGGAGTGTGACTGGCCTCCCACGGAGAACCATGACAAGGTGTGCAAGGATTGTGAGGTGTTATGGAAATGTGGACAGGCTGGAGAGTGAAGAGGCCACTACCAAAGGCACCCTATACAACTCTGGGGAACAATGCAGGCACTGGACTGCGTCCACAGCAGTAGCTACCCTGACCACCGACTATTTGTTTGTAGCAGTGAAATCTCTTCTTCACTTCCACAGCCTATCACCCTCTTCTCCACTCACCAGTGGACCACATAAGCCCTTGGGATTCTCAGTCAGTCAAAAGTCAGTCAAAAGGGTCCCAAGAGGCCAACTCTGACATTCAAGTATTGGAAAATATACTGTGATGTGGCTATTTTTGGACCCAGAACTCATTATCACACCTCATTTGATTTGACACTCAAAAAACTCTTGAGGTAGATACTATTAGGCCAATTTTTGAATTGAGGGTTCAGGGTTTGAAGGGTTAAACAAGTTGACGATTCCTTACATCGACAATGTGGCAGAGTATGAATCTGAGCATGTTTCAGTCTGATGCTAAATATATAATGCTAACCCCCTCATTATATTGCTTTGCAAATACTGTGAAAGATTTAAACTAAGCCAAATATTCTGCACCCTGCCGCCTTCCCCTTTAGGATATATGTCAGTACAGAGTCACATTACCGAGAGGGAGACGATGACAAAAGTTAAAGCAGGTGGTTGAAGTGTGATGAAATTGCTTCGGCTTTAACTTTCATTATTTTTTTTCCTTTTGCACCAATCACGTCATTTATTTTCCAAATAAAAAACAATGGCTTTCAGAGGAAAAAATCCACCTGAGGAAAACAAGGATCATTTGAGGAAAAAAGTAAGAAAAGGAATTGGTAGTGAATGCTATGTGGTTTCTTTTTTCACTTCTACTGTTTGTATAATTTTTCTGATTTAAAAAAATCAAGGAAAAGTTCTTTTTTTATACACAGCAGTTTACCACCTATAGGTCTTACAAAATAGACCCTGTTTAAAGTTATCGATGTATCTGCAAAAGTAAAGTCCAGGATAATATTTTATATAGTTTCTCATTGCAGCAATTTTGGATGTGAACATGTTAAATAACAGACATTCTTTAAGTGAAGAGGCAGGGGGCGCTGGGTGGCTCAGTCGGTTGAGTGTCCAACTTCGGCTCAGGTCATGATCTCACGGTTTGTGGGTTCGAGCCCCGCGTCGGGCTCTGTGCTGGCAGCTCAGAGCCTGGAGCCTGCTTTGGATTCTGTGTCTCCCTCTCTCTCTGACCCTCCCCTGTTCACGCTCTCTCTCTCTCTCTCTCTCTGTCTCTCAAAAATAAGTAAAAACAAAAAACATTAAAAAATTAAATGAAGAGGCAGGAGGTTCAGTGTTCAGCCACTTTCCTCTTTATTGTAAGGAAGTTAGGATACTTATTTTTCTGAAAAGAAACTATATTTAATTATTTCTAAATTAAGATGGGATTTTATTTCTTGTGAACTTATCTATAGTGAAATTCCTTCTGTAGTAAAATGGAATGGAATTCCATAAATGTTTAGAGAATGGCAAGAAACCAATTAAAATTCCCATTGAATGGAAAATTGAACTCGTTCCTTTGCGAAACTGTCTGTTGAAAATAAACACATTAATAGAGGGGCGCCTGAGTGGCTCAGTCGGTTAAGCCTCCAACTTCGGCTCTGGTTATGATCTCAGTTCGTGGGTTCGAGGTCATGATCTCAGTTCGTGGGTTCGAGCCCCGTGTTGGGCTCTGTGCTGACAGCTCAGAGCCTGGAGCCTGCTTCTGATTCTGTGTGTGTGTCTCTCTCTCTGCCCCTCCCCCTTTCATGCTCTGTCTCTCTCTGTATCAAAAATAAAATAAATAAATATTTAAAAAAACCCAACACATTAATAGAATGATATTTTGGTTTCATGATAAGCTCTCATCACTTTTAGACAGAATAGAATTAGGCTAACTTAAAATATTATAAGACTGTTAAGTTGGATTAAAAACTAAAATAAAAATTGCCAGCAAATATTTTTCTCAGATAAGGACTGACAGTATTATTTACCATTACTCATATGTTTTTATCTTGTATTCATTTTGATACTAATACTAGTAAAGCCAAGCTTCTGTGGGTCTAACAATTAGTAATCTTTAAAAGATTCTCCAAACTTTGATTATAATGCTCTTTTCCAAATAGGTGGAAAGAATATTTTCCCAACAACATTTTTTTTTCAAAATACCTTAAAACATTGTTGTTTCACAATTGTTTCACTCTAAAATTAAATGAATTAACTTATATATAAACATAGATACATCTACACCTTTTCCTGTTTATACATACACCTATCTAATATCTGTCTCTGTACCTGTTACCTGTATCTGTTCCTAGTCTTATACCTACTGAAAATCTTCCACACCGCGCAATTTTTGATAGTTTCTGCATCCTCAATGCAATGAATATCTGTTAACTGACAAATGAATGCATATGGAGGAAATTATTTGATTCCTTAGATGCGTTAAACAGTATACTTCCGAACCAATTTTTTTTTTCAATCTTCCAGGAAAACAATGAAGAGAACCCAAAGACCTGTGTGGAATTAAGTTCTATTTGAAGTCTGTCTCAATAGAATTGTTAGATGACTTGTCATATAATGGATTTGATTTTTGTTTTTAGACGGGAGGGAGGCTTATTTCCTGCCCTTAAAATTACCATCCTTGTAGCAGAAACTCCATCATTGCACAGCTCCTTGCCTTTTATCCCTTTCACTTGTCCGTGCCATAGCATTGCTGGAGTGAGGTGGATGATTTGGGACTTAGAAAAGAGAGAACAAAATCTGGAGGGTACCTCCTTCATTGTTGCTTTTAGTAGCTCCCTGCTCTCTTGTTCCTCCCCATCCCTTCATGCCTTAAAATTTTCAGCCGCAAACACTGTCCCTGTAGCAGAGATGTCTGTCCTAATGCACTACTGGCTATGAAATGGTGGGAAGTCTGTCTCATTCCCAGCCTCAGTTTTCGGAAACCTAATTGCTTCAGATATGAGCCACAATCTCCAACACTGGCTTGTTCTCCATCAAAGACACATTCATTCCAGATAACCCTAGACGTTTGCCTAATTTCTGGATTAGTTCAGCCCTCTGGCAAGGAATAAAAATAATGATAAGGCAACACTAATTTTAGTGAGAACATGTGTGCCAATCACTGTTGTAAACACATCACATATATAAATTCAAGTGGTTCACATGTCAATTTTACAAGGTAGGTGCTGTTTGCTATAAGGCCTCATAGCTAGTAAATGGCAAACACATGTTTTAAAATGTAAGCGGTTTGGCTCCCAACTTTGCTACACTATTTATTAGACCCCTGAATTGTCTATATCAGAGACAATTTCAATGACAAAAAGCAACAACAAAATCCCCAAAACAAAACAGAACAAAAAACTCTCAAAAACCTCTTTCATTGTGAATCAGCCCAATTTTTTTTCATTCTTCATCTCACAAAACTTAAGGAAACAAAATCGGTTCTGGAGTCAATAAAGCTTATTTGATTTTTTCTCTCCTTGTCCAACATTTATGCTTCCTATTTTCTGTTGAATTTTTTTCTTTGACATTAATATATCAAACTCTTAAGAAACCAAATTGATGGAGGCATCTGGGTGGCTTAGCCAGTTGAACTGAGTTGATTTTGATTCAGATCATGATCCAAGGTCATGGGATGGAGCCTTATGTCAGGCTCTGGGAGGATTCTGGATCCTGCTTGAGATTCTCTCTCTCTCTCTCTCTCTCTCTCTCTCTCTCTCCTCTCCTCTCTCTCCCTCTCCCTCTGCCCCTCTTCCCAGGATCAGGTGTGCTCTCTCTCTCTAAAAAAAAATTAAAAAATTAATATATTTTTAAAAAGAAAGAGAATTGATGAAAATATATATGTATTCAAATAATTACACTTTCAATAAATGCATTTTTTTCTGAATTTATAGGATTACATAGTGACCAACATTCATAAAATTTCTATAAATATGGAATTAATTTTAGGAAACAGGGAATTTAATAAACAAATATATCTAATAATAAGTAAACCAAAATGAATAGATTAAATTAGGAAAGTTATTTAATTCAACATTATACCTAAAATAAATAGATTTTTAAAATGCACTGCATGCATATGTATGTATCGACACACACTAAGAGGGGAAAAAGAAAATATACGTTTTACAAAGAAGCCTGAACTAAGCAAAATCAAGAATAAGAATAACGGTAAGATGAGAGGAACTAAAATTATACATCTCATAGAGCAGATATAGATGGCTTTTATAGAAATGATCTCCAGAGGAGAACTCATGAGCAATTATTTCCAGGCTATCTACCCTATATAAAGCTGATTTACAAAAATATAGTTGGTTTTTCAGCATGCAGAACATAAGCATCATGAGAAAAGTCAACGAACAGGAACTGTAGCTGAGAAATACTTAATGAACATTCAGTAATTTGCTTTCAGTTGTATCCCTTTTAAGAATTCATTCCATTCCATTCTCTTTCATTCCACTGAGTTTCCTTGATATCCATGACATCCATTATTAACACAGTGCTCTAACTTCTTTTTACCCTGAGAAGGCAGAGATTGTCATGTTGTGACACTGAATTGAAAGGGTGCTGGCTCCCAGCACCTTTTGCATGATGGCATAGGAGCCTGGCCTCAAAGTGCCACAGAAGATAAAGACAAAATTCTCTCTGACTTGCCAGTGCTTCAATGATCAGAGTCAGGCTCACATTCCTTATATCCTGATGATATCTCATAATATCTCAATTTTATATTTTAGACATTTTTTATCATTTTCCAGTGGGAATATAATTGATAATGATATTTTCAGAATGTCAATATGCATAGTTATAAGAAAAAATGATACAGTAAAGGGAGTCAAGTGTGACTCCCGATGTTAGGCTCCATATTGTAAACACATATTATGTTACTGTGCAACTGCAATGAATTAAATAAAAAATAAAAATCCTATCCGGTACATCATGTTTAAGTCCAGTTTACATATTCAGTTTTATTATCTTTTCCTGACCTACAGTTACACAGTCAGAAAGGACATTAAATAAAAAGTGGGAGAAAGGTTTTTTTGCAGGTGTCTTTGCAACTTTCTAGTTATAGTTTCTGTCCCATAAAACACTCGTGTAAAGATTGGAAGCAGTTATTATGAAATTTAAAATGCGCATACTTTTCCTATCCTTTTGTATCCTTTGTATTTCATAACCTTTCACAACTAACCGATTAAAACTTTATATAGATAGGAAGATGAAAAAAAACATTTACTGCTTTAATTTAAGTTAAAATTTATCTTGTAAGTAAACCACTCCTAAAAGACATAGCACCTTATCTTATTGAATTATATGCATTTAAATGTAGATTTTGAAGAACAGCCAAGGCTGTGTGGGAAATCTTTCCACTAATAAACAGGAGACTGAAAGCTCAACTATGGTATTTTTTTTTCTGTAAGGTAAGGTTTTAATAGATACTTTTCAGTATATTGGCTTTCAGATTATAATGCTTTTAGTTCAGAGTGCTAACATGATGGAATCAAAGGAAGAGGAGGTAAAAATAAAATCCCAGCAAAACCAAAGCATCTACATTATTTGGTTTCAGAGTTTCTATTTAATTTTGTTGTCCCTCCCCCTCATCCCCTCTGAACAATGTGAATCATTTCCCAATGAGAACGTTCTCTCTCTCTCTCTCTCTTTCTCTGTCTCTTTTTTTTCTTGTATCAGTAGAGTTTATTTTAATCCTGTGTTCATGTCTTCCTGCAGGACATGAAGTAACCTACAATTAAATGCAGGTGCTTTGAAAAAGAGAATACCCTTGTTCTTTCTAATGACTTGCAGTAACTAATAAAAAGAAAGGAAGAAAAGTAAAACTGCTTGTTTAGTAAAGCATGAGATCCTTCTCTAGGCATGAAAATGAGGGTCTGCTTCCTATTAAGGATGCAATTCCCTTGAGCATGTAAAAGAGGTCTTCTTATTAAACTGTTTTATAAGGAGAAAATTAAACAACAGTCATGGGAAATTATGATTAGTTCTATGAAAAAGGAAAGAAAGAAAGAAAGAAAGAAAGAAAGAAAGAAAGAAAGAAAGAAAAAAGAAGAGGAAGGAAGGAAGAAAGGGTGGAGAGTGGGTGAAAGGGAGGAAGGGAAGAAGGGGGGAAGAATTAAGAAGCAGAGAAAAGGAAGAAAAAAGAAAAACATCTGTTGGCATCTATAAAAATAATTGAGCCAAAATATTTTAACTCCTATAATGTAATACAGTATTGCTCTCATGCTACCTAAACAAAGAAACAAACAGAAGAGTTTCTTCTTACTCAATATTTCATTGATGGAAATGTTGGAATTGTTACATGCTAATTATTGCTTATTATAATAAAAGTATTTTCACTTTTTGTATTTTATTTTTATTCATCTATACATAAGCAGTGGATGAATATGACATATTTATCTTCCCCACAATATGAACCTACATTAAACACAATTTTATAATTACCCAAGTAGATAATACATGCTCTGAAACAAGTTAAAAAAATCAAACCAATCTATTTCTTTTTTTAAAAATATTAGTTTTGAGAGAAAGAGGGAGAGAGTGTAAATGGGCTAGGGGTAGAGAGAGAGAGAAAGATAATCTGAAGCAGGATCCAGACTCTGAGCTGTCAGCAGAGAGCCCCACGCAGGGCTCGAATCCATGAACTATGAGATCATGACCTGAGCAGAAGTCGAATGGTTAACCAACTGAGCCACCCTTCCTCCCTGTACTATAATCTATTCCTAAACTTAATATTCTATTTTCATTAATGTCTTTGCCTTTGTTGTACCCATTGTACATAGTCTGTATTACTAGAGTTTTAATATTGGTAATAAAAAGCCCACATTATTACTTTTCTATCTCACAAAGGTCTTCCATATACTTTTTTTCTTCCAAATAAATTGAGAATTACACATTCCAAAATAGCTTCTACTCTTTTATTTTAAAATAAATCATATGTTACTGCTTTAAAAAATGATTTATTTCTCTAATTATTAATACTGTTGACCTTTGAACAACACAGGTTTAAACTGTGCCAATCCAGTTCTACACAGATGTATTTTAAAGGGTTGGCAGCAAAGGCACAAGGCATTTGTTTACAACTGACCACCCCCGGCTGCAAAGACTGAATGGTCTGCACGTGCTGCCTTCCCGGTACCTGGGGAGGCCCCAGACTGTCAGCATCCCTGGCTTCCAGACCTAGCAGGTTGCTGGTCCCACAGCATGCCAATGGAGTGATCAGGTGTGGACCCCTTCATGGTGGTGCCACAGCCCATGGACCTCCTGGAGGCTAATGCCAAGTGTGGTCACAACCACCAATGACAATGGGTGACTGGCACACTTCCAGGAAGACGTACTGAGCCACCAGGTCATTGTGGCCACTCCTGGGCCCACCCAGTGCTGCTGCCTTCCCCCAACTAGCAGGTTGCAAAACATCATCATTTAGAGCCAGCCCTGCTGCTGTCACTGCCTCTGCCCCAGGCTTGCTCGGCCCAACCCACCTACACCTGGGTTTTTAAAAAAGAAATATACCCACCTACAGAACTATACATGTAGTGTATCTTCCTTATGATTTTCTTAATAACATTTTCTTTTCTTTACCCTAATTTATTATAAGAATACAGTATGTATATATATAACATACAAAATCTGTGTTGACTGTTTATGTTATTTGTAAGGCATCCAGTCAATAGTAGGCTATTTAATTGTTAAGTTTCGGGAAAGTCCAAAGTTACATGAGGATTTTCCACTATGTGGGAGTGGGCGCCCTAACCCTTGCAATGTTCAAGGCTCATCTGTATTTCTTTAATTTTCGAAGTATTATTTTACAGTTTTTTAAACCAAGAGATAAAATGCAATGATATTTAAGAACTTAGAAGTTGTAGTCAGATTGATACTGGGTCAAATATTTATGCTGCTGTTTAAATTCATGACTTCGAAAAGATACTTAGGCATATTTTAAATACTTCTGTATTTAAATAATAACACACTTTTGATTTTGATAGTTGTCTATTTTTAAATTAATGTTTACTTTGATAGAATTCCTATGTAGTAAAAGATATATGTCAATAGGAGTTCAGCAATGAGTAAATCCGATGTAGGAAAACTAGATCATTTTTCTGATCTGATTAGGATTAGGATCTATTATTATCAGGATCTAATAATACAATAACAGAGCCCAGGCAACAAATACAATTAAAGGAAGGAAAGACAAGGCTTTCGAGTTATTAATCAGAGATACCTGCAACAGTCTGCTACACCATTCAAGTTTCCTTCATTATTACCATCTCCAACATTACAAGAAGACATAACACTGCGTGTGAACAGGATGCTATTATTTCTTCTCTGAGGAGGAAAGTCTAATCCATCACAGAGTCCACTTCAAGGTAGTATCTTTAAGAAACCAGCTACAGTCCTGTTACTTACTGCAACTGCTCTTATAGCTAAAAATAAGTCTCATCATCTCCCTTCCCCATCACCTATTCTAGATGTCTCTTATGCCTGGGCAGCACTTTGGCCAATCTGCTATGCTTGTGTGGTAAGAGGACTGCTATGATCTGAATATGTTCCCCCCAAATTCCTAAGTTGAAGCCTAATGGGCAATGAGAGGGTATTTGGAGGTGGGGCCTTTAGGACATGAGTAGGTCATGAAGGCCGAGTCTTCATGAATGGAATTGCACCCTTATAAAAGACAATAGAGAGCTCCCTTGATCTTTCTATCATGTGAGATCACAGTGAAAAGACATTATCTATAAATCAGGAGGTAGGACCTCACCAGAAACCAAACCTGCTGGTGCCTTGATCTTAGATTTTCCAGCTTCTAGAACTGTGACAAATATATTTCTGTGGTTTAGAAGCCACCCAGTCAGTGGTATTTTTTAAATAACAGTGCAAACAGTCTACGTCAGTAATTCCCATACCCATTATTTAGACATATGAGTCTTAGCTGCTTTGCTCTTCTCATCATGGTTGTTTTCCATTACCATTGGACATACATACCCGACCAAGTGCCCAGTGAAGCCCCTGGCTTCTAGGTGTTTTCCTTACTGTTGCAATTGTATAGTGGCAATTATAGCTTCTTATGGTAATCAGGATCTATTACCGTTGCTAGGAAATTAACTCTTTCTTTTGCATTCTGGCCCCCAAAATGCAAAGTGACAAGTGAGGAATGGCAGCCCCACATTCAGTGGGAGGCTTACCAGGTCTCCTGGTAGAAACCACTCCTCCTTAGCCCCCAGGAGCTAGAAACTTTAATACAGGGTTCAGGTTGGATTGAATAAATTTTTAACATGCACGTGGATATTGGGAGTGATAGTAAGAGGGACCACTTTTATCTCTACATACTGTAGAGTATCCTGACCCTACATACTGTAGCTGTTGGGTACATAGTAAAACATAGTGGAATAGTGTTTAATTCATTAAATTTAAGATCCCACTGTTTATAAAAGACTTATATTTTGTATGTGTTACCAAAAAGTAAAATACAACTGCCAGTTAAACTATCACATAGATTTTTTAAAAAATTCATTTTATATCCACTGAATGAGCTATTTTAAAAGTACATTATTTCATGGACTCTAAGATAAGCCATTAAATAATATACCTTAAGAAAAAAAAAGTTTGCGAATATAAATTTAACATGTCATTGATGGTAAGTTGCTTTTATTCCAGAGATGGTAAAATGTGAAAAAAAAAAAAATGGAGTGTCTGTATGGCTTAGTGGGTCAAGCCTCTGACTCTTGATTTTGGCTCAGGTCATGATCTCACCATTCATGAGATTGAGCCTCATGTCAGGCTCTGAGCTGACAGTGCGAAGCCTGCTTGGAATCCTCTGTTTCTCTCTCTCTCTCTCTCTCTCTCTCTCTGCCCCTCCCCTGCTCTGTCTCTGTCTCTCTCTCTCTATTTCTCAAAATAAATAAATAAACATTTTTTTAAAAAGTGAAAAAATTGTGACTAACAGCACCTGATGCTGATTGAGACATTGTACCCTAATGTACTGAATGGTAGGAATGTGAAATATTTCAGCCTTCTTGGAAATCAGTCAATGTGTATTACAATTTAAATGCTCATGCTCCTATACACAGCATTTCTAGTCCTGAGAATTTAGTGGATTGAAATGGAAATTGTACTTCAAAATCTTTATGATCAGTGATATTTACTATAGATTTGTTTAAAGTACCAAAATATTGTCAACAACATGAATGCCCAACACATTTGAGTTTCTGAATAAATTGTGGCCATACAAACAATAAATAAGTGTTAAGGCCATAAAAATAATTAGAATAATAGAGGCATGATTATATACAATAATTTCTGAAATATATTAAGAGAAAAAACTAATGTAGCATGAACCAGCTTTGATTAAGTAACGCAAAATCCTCCGTGTAGATTTTCTATATCACTATGTTGGTATGGAGAAAAGAATGGAATGACTAATGGACCATATAAGGGAAAAAGACAGAATAGTATATGGAAACAAGGTACTGGAGCATTTTTTGATCATAAGAAATTATTGGAGAATGATTATTACCTAATTCTACCTATGAACAGTTTATAAAATGTGTGTATATAGGTTCTATATTTTGCAAAGACTAAAAAGATTGTATCGATGACAATATTAACTTGATCTCTTAGATCTCTTAAAGGAGTTCTATTTATTGGTTCTGTATGATGGCTCTAGTAACGTTTTTGGAAATGGAATTATTATAATTATCTCCACATGGTGAATTACATCTTTGATCTCCATAAAGGTACTCACTTGCTGCTTTGAACTACATTTATTTTAAACCACATTTTTCTGATATTTATAAAATAACAAAAGTATTTAATAAATAATTGGGCACGTATTCCTGGAGCTGAATTTGAAAGGCTTGAGTGAAGTATCTGAGTGCATGAGAGAGACAATAAAGGATAATAAGAAATGGTTCTCTCAGCCATAATGCATCATGCATGTTACTTTAATGCCTTTTTAAGTGGTTTGAACTTTATTTTATAGTTTTTTGTTAGAAGAAGAATATGTAGTCTAATTTCCTCATATTATCTTAAAGCAGACAGAATTTCAACCAATGTTTTGCTACATTATAAGCACAGGGAAATACATTTATGGAGTACAGCTCAGTGAAAGCTCAAGGTGCAAGGCAAATAGATTGGAATAGCAAACCCACAATTGACCAGTCTATGATACTAATGATTTACTTATGTTCTCTGTATCTCATTTTTCTCATGTTTTTAAATTAGTTACTTATTTTTTAATTTTTTAAATGTTTTATTTTATCTTTGAGAGAGGGAAGACACACAGCATGAGTGAGGAGAGGCAGGGAAAGAGAGGGAGACAGAGAATCTGAGCTGTCAGCACAGAGCCCCAAGCGGGGCTGGAAGGCACAAACCTTGCGATCATGACTTGAGCTGAAGTCAGACCCTTAAACATTTGAGCCACCCAGGTGCCCCTCATTTTTCTCATGTTAAAATACAAATAGTAGGGGCACTTGGGTGGCTCTGTTGATTAAGCGGCAGACTTCAGCTCAGGTCATGATCTCACAGTTCGTGAATTCAAGCCCCGCGTCGGGCTCTGTTCTGACAGCTCAGAGCCTGGAGCCTGTTTCAGATTCTGTGTCTCCCTCTGTCTCTGCCCATCCCCTGCTCACACTCTGTCCCTCTGTGTCTCAAAAATAAATAAACATTAAACAAAAAAATAGGAATAGTAATAATACATACTTGAAAAAGCTATTGTAGCATTATGCATGTATAAGAGCTATTTAATAAGGGGGTACATATTTCATGTGGAGAAAATAGTCTGGCATTAATAAAGACTCAATAAATGCCAGCTATTATTGTTGTACTTATACTATTCACTTAACAGAACTTCTCTAAGGGAAGAGAAAACCTGGTAAGACAATGACAATTGCTTGACCTAGTTTTTCTGATGGACAATAGTAACATGTTAAAATAAAAAATGGACTTAGATTCACATCCATCTCTCATTCTCTCATTTAGTCTCTCCCTTTCTTTTTCTTTTTATCTTTGTCTAGCTATAAACTACTTTCATGCCATAAACTTTCTTAGGCATTAACCCCAATATCCAAATATCTAAACAGTAGAATCAAATTTGCCTTCTTTGTTACTTTTCTACCACTTTATACAGAACACAGTTAAGACCCGAATATTGATATTGTTAGTCTATGAAAATAGAAAATTTACGTTATCACAAGAAAAGAGGAGACAAATAGCACACAACAGAAAAGGATAATATTATTGGTGTCAGCCTGGCCAGTTGTTCAGGTTCCTAGTTTTTCAGAATCTACAATTTGTAAATGTAAATAATTTACAGAAGCTTCTCATCTTGAGGTTATTTGTAGCATATTACTTCTGGCATCATAGGGAAATATCCATTTTACATGTTGCCTTTATGTTTAACAGAATTTGAGACATTTTAAGATGATAACAATGTTAACATTTTTTGTGGTAATATCATAATCAGTGAACCTTATCTAATGCTTGTCTTCCTTTTGATGTTCTGTACTTCTCTGTGTTTCCTCTTAGACTGTACTATACACTGATCATCTTAACTGAAAACTGAATCTGATACTAGCTGGTGACATGGATCCATGTTCGTATTTACTCCACATTCATTTTGGAACCTTGAGTGGACCTGGAAACTTCGAGTGGTGACACTAAAAGAAGACATTTTTGCTGTGTATTTTGCACAGTCTCAGGATCTTTCTCTTCTTCCTGTACTTCCTTTTTATATACTCTCCTAGACATGTTTGGCTGTGTCATAGTGACTGTTATTGCTACTAATGTAGCAGGATTCTCCCACAGAGAGTCATGACATCAAGGCTTTTGTTTCCAGGAAGAAACTTTATTCATGCCGGCACCACTCAGCTGGGTTCTACCTGAAGAACTGAGCCCTGAATGCCATGTGGCATAGTTTTTTATACATTTTCTATATCTTTGTCTCACATATATGGTAACACACAAACATACAGTCTGATTAAGTGTTCTCATGTTACAAGATCATAAGGGATGTTGGCTATAGCCAGGTTGTCTTGGGGTGTTGTGTTTTGTTTTGTTTTGTTTTTTTCTCTCCTGAGTGAAGTGATCCTACCAGACTAAGCTTCTTTATTCTGATGATTTTGTTTCCTCAGAAATGATTCCCATGTTTCAACATTTTCTGAGCTGGAGAATTATCTTCTTAAGATCACTGGGCTAAGATTTCAGACTTAAAAATCTCAGGCAAACAAGGTCCCAGTAAAGAAAAGTATATCTTTAATTGCTACAAAACCTCTCTGCCAGAAAACTCTAGACCCACATGACCTCACTGGTGAATTCAACTCAACATTTAAATAGGAAAAAATATGAATTCTAGACAAACTCTTCCAGAAGATTAAACAGTATGGAATATGTCTCAACTCATTGTATAAGGCCAGGAACACCAGATACAAAAACTAGACTACAACCCTACAAGAAAATAAAATTTGTATAGCAAAAATTATAAAAATTCTCAACAGAATTTTAACAAAATGAACCTGTCAGTACAAAAAATAATAACATGCAATTAACCAAGTATAGTTTTTCCAGGTTGGTTTAACATATGTCAAGTAAATTAATTCATTATATCAAATTTAAAAAATAAAAAACATGACCATTTCATTAATGCAGATAAAACAGCTAAAAAAATCTACATTCATTACTTATAGAAATTCCTAAAGTATTGAGAATAGATGGAGACTTCATAAACTTAATAAAAGGCATGTACAAAGATCTACAATTTAGATCATATCTAAAGGTTAAACATTAATCCTTTACTTTTGGGATATGGAAAAAACAAGGTCATCCACTCCCATCACTTCCACCCACCATTGTGTTGGAAATTTTAGTAAATACCATAATATGAAAAAATAAGTAAATAAAAGGAATCCAAATTAAAAAGGAAAAAGGTTTTTTTTTTCTGATGATCTCCTATATTTTTATTTAAAAATACCATCATCATGTAATCAGTGGAATCTATGAAACCTACTGAAACTAATAAGTGAACAATACTACTAATAAGTGAGTGAACAAATATCTTTATGCTAAAATCAACTACATTTTTAATATAATGCTAATACACAATCAGAAATTGGATTTAAAATCAATATCACATACAATAGTATCAACACATGTGATGCACTTAGGGATGAATCCAAGAAAAGATAAAAAATACCTGTGCACTGGAAATTGTAAAATAATGGTATGATAAAGAAGACCTAAGTAAATGAAAGATACACCGTGTTTATGAGTCAAAGGACTTGATATTGTCAAGAGGATAATTCTGTCCAAATTTGAGATACAGATCTGAAGGAATCTCAATCAAAACCCACACAGGTGGTTACAGAAGATGAAAAATTAATTTTCATATCTATATGTAAATAAAATCCTATAATATTCAAGATAGCTTTGACAAAGAATAACAAACTAATAATAACAATACCAACTTTTTTAAGGTATTATAAAACAACAGTAATGAAGATGTGAGTTATTGGCACAAATTCATACCATTAGAGCAATAGAAAAACTATGATGTGATGATATAGTTGCATAAGCAATTCAGTGAAGACTAATAGTTTATGAAAACAATGCTAGAATTATTAGATATCCATACAAAAAAAAAAGTATTTATACCTATACTTCACACCACAAGTAAACACTAGGTCAAAATGAGCCAGAGAGCTAAATGTACATTCTAAAACTATAAAAATTCCAGAAGAAAACACAAAAGAAAATCCTTATTATCATGGATTAGACAATGATTTGTTAGATACAACAATAAAAACACTCTCCATAATAACAAAATTGAAAAGTTGGGACTTCATCAAATTAAAAATCTGCTCTTCAAAGACACTACTAGGAAAAAGAAAGAACAATCCACAGACTTGGAAAAATATTTGCAAATCATATGTATGATAAATAATTTTTATCCAGAATTATGTGAAGACTTGTCAAAGTTAGTAATACAAACAACCAAAAAGCCAATTTAGACTGGGCCATAGATGTGAACACACACTTCACCAAAAAGAAAACACATGGTAAGTACTGACATTCAAATACAGTGATTATTAAAGAAAAGCAAACTAAATGAGATATCACTGCATAAACTCTTAGGATGGCTAAAATTTAAAAGTCCAAGAATACCAAAGTTTGATGAGGATCAAAAGAAACTAGAATTCACATTCGCTGAGACAATCAGTTAAGAAAATAGTTTGGCAATTTTTTTAAATTAATAATACATCTACCTACCATATGATCCAGCCAATGTAGTCCTCAGTATATACACCTATGAGATATGTAAGCACTGTGTCCATACTTTTGGATAAATACTTATAGAAGCTTTGCTTGTATGAACCCAGATCTGGGGACAATTCAAATATTGATTTATAAGTCAATGAATAAACAAAGTGGTATCTCCATAAATTGAAATATTATCCAATACAAAAATTAATACATGCTACCAAATAAAGTCTTAAAATATTTTACTGTGGGAAAGAAGCCACATCCCTCAAAAAAGAATGGATACTGTACGATTCCATCTATATAAACCTTTAGGATGTGGAAAATAATCTAGATATGAAAACAAATCAGTGGATGCCTGGATATGAGGAGGGGATAAGAATAGGTAGGAAGGGAAATGATACAAAAGGGTATGAGGAAACTTTGGGAGACAATGAGTATGCTCAATATGTTTTTGTAGTAATGGCTTCACAGGTATGTACATACGTCAAACTTAAATCCTAAATATGTGTGATTTATTGTATGTCAATTATTCTATAATAATTGTACAACGTGGATGTACTAAATTTGTGTTATTTTAGCTTTGTACTAAATTTATGTTATTTTATAATATTTAGGTCATGGAAGGCTTTGGTTGCAGTTCCTGAAGAAGAAACTCCGATGTTATGTAAAATTCTAAATGAATTCTTCTAAATAAATCACAAAATAAAATACTGGAGTAAAAAAAAAAATCAATATATCCTGGGAATTTACTGGTTGAAATAATTATTAATAATGAGTAATATTCATTCAGTATTTACCATGTCCCAATCCCCTTTTTAAGAGCATTCCATATATATTACTAAGGCACAGCAATATTATGCATATTTCTTCTAGGGGAAACTTTGCATAATCCTTGATTGCCAGATGGACTTTTTTCTGTGTTACAATTTTATTTTTACTTGGACAGAGTCTGGGTCAATAACCTCCTTCTATTATGTCCAAAGTCTTGAATGGAGAGTCACTTTCTTCCAAGATATAATTTACATATGTTCTGATAAGTAAGTGAACAAAATGATATAATTTTTGTCTCTGTTTTCTATCTGGAAAATTATTAATGCATGCCAATTTTTAATATTTTTATGAGACTATAGGAAAAAAAGATTGTCTTTGACTGTAACAATAGAAAGGTGTGGTAGTAGATGGTTGTAATTAGATATCATTACTGTCCATTATCTCAAATATATATGAGTTTAAGGGACATTTAACTCTTTGGAAACAATTCTCGTAATAATTCAAGAAGCTTGACCATTTACAAATTTCTTTTTTGTCTGCTCAGTTTCTGTTTTCTGAATCTCACTTCTAGTGTCCCTGGACACAAAGATTAAAATTTTTATTTTGAATACTTAGTACCTAAGAAAATAAATAACACACAGCATGACACCATGTGTGTGCTAGTTTAACTCAACTGAATCCAAATGAAATACAGGTCTCAACTTGCTCTAAGAAGTCTTCTTTGTCATCATATGCATTTTTTCCTCTGATTACCCCATTTATTATCCAATATGAGAATTGCATGGGATTTTGTTAATAAAGTCACATTAAGATATGAATACAAAAGGAATAGTTCTTCAAGGCTTGCTCCATATGCAATGATTTCCATAACTTTTGTAATTTCTACTTTAAGCACATCATATAATCTCGTTGCAAACACCAATCATCAAACCTGGAAGTTTTAATTTCCTAACTGAAGCAGTATCCTTTGTTAATTTTTATTTTTATTTATTTATTTATTTTGAGAGAAACAGAGACAGAGCATGAGCAGGGGAGGGCAGAGAGAGATGGAAACACAGAATCTGAAGCAGGCTCCAGGCTCTGAGCTGTCAGCACAGAGCCTGACACTGGGCTCGAACCCACAAACGTGAGATCATGACCAGAGCCCAAGTCGGAGGCTTAACCGACTGAGCCACCCAGGTGCGCCAAGCAGTAACCTTTAGATCCTGTTCATATCTTTATATTTGAAAAAATTTTTTAATGTTTTATTTTTGAGAGACAGAGAGAGACAAAGTATGAGCGGGGAAAGGCCAGGGAGAGACGGAGACACAATCTGAAGCAGGCTCCAGGCTCTGAGCTGTCAGCCCAGAGCCTGATGCGGGGCTCGAACTCATGGGCCACGCGATCATGACATGAGCCAACATCGGAGGCTCAACCAACTGAGCCACCCAGGCGCCCTTATACCTTCATATTTAACCGACACACAATTCACACTAATTTTGTTGGGATTTAATTTAATCAATTAATATAAAACATTACAATAGTTTTGATATTGATTTATATTTTATTGCTTTCAAATCTATAAAATTTTTAAAAATGAAGCTTAACTATATTTATATTTATCATTTATATCTTAATACCCACTACAGAATGTCAAATATTCAACTTTATTTCAAAAAACTCTATGTTTCTAATATTTATTTTATCTGTTCCCATGCTTTCTACATCTTTAATATTCCTATTACATGATTATGTGATAATCACATAATCCCACAAGTTAGGAGTTGAGTTGACTTTTCCAGGATTTTTCTCTTTATATAAAATTTTTTATGAATGTTTAATATAATTGAATAATTGAGAAAAATAGTATGAAAAATGTGCTTTCTAAATATTCAGAGCTCAAAATTAAAAAGACATTTGCAAATATGCAATATTGAATATGTTATATTTTCTTAAGACTCAAAGTGTAAGTCAATAATATTTACAAAATCCAGACTAACATTCTAAATCATTTTTATGGAGTAACTTTTGAATTTATCAAGAAAGATAAATGTGTTTCTATATGCCATACATTCAATATTAATTGAATATTATAAAATGGCTAAAGAAAAATAAATAATCAATTTTGTCCCACTCACAACAAGAGATACCTCTGTTTTCTTTTCTCCTACCATGCTGCCAAGATTACTGAGTGCCAATACAGAAGTTGGAGAAAGCATATAATGCATTACATTTTGGTCTGTCTATAACACATACATTTTGAATTATTAAAACATAAATCTTGAGCTGAGATTTACGAAACTATAGTGACTGATATTTTTTTGATCATTTCCTAATAAGATACAATCCAAGTTTTAATACATTATGAAATTATAATGATCAGATTAAAAACTTTTATTCTGGACTGTTCGGTTTGTTGGACATTTTACCAATGAGTTTTAGGACGGGGAACTCTGACATTTTAGGTGTCTCAAAACAATTAGATCACTGAAGACAAAAGACCCAAGTCTACAACCAAATTTTAAAACACTTTGTGTCCATTTAATTCTATGTTGAGTTTAAAATAGTTACTTAAGTGTAAATACACAAAATGTTATTTTTGTTTTTATGATTAAATATCTGGGAAGGCAGGGGGAAACCAATAAAATATCATTCCTGTAATCTTTCTGGACAAAGGTAAATTTATCAGACTAATTTTGAGCCAAAATTAAATATCGAATCCAGGCATCAATTCAGAATTTCATCATTATAATGAATTTAACAGAACATCATTTGATACTATTTTTCTAGATTAAAAATAATGAATGTTGAGAACTACACCCATAACACAATTGTGTTCCTAAGATAAACCTACCAGGTTAGACAGTTACGTTTTTCCAGGGAGTGGTGAATACTTTCATATATGAGGTGTTATTTTAATTAGAATAAATATAAAAATTAAGTGAAAAACAACTACATGAATGTCACCATGAATTAGGTTGCAGGAAGCTAGTAGTGATCTGTGGATATGCTGTTGTGTCTTGAAAATAGATACCTCCTCTTGTATTTTTAGGTTATATGATACAAGGTGTCTTTTTGTAAATTCAGCTCACAGTAAATATATTCACTTACTTTGTATTTATACTGACTCCTTTACAAATATTCATTAAGAATACAAATACAAATAAGAATACAAAAATATTTGTTTAAAGAAATGCAACAAATATTATGAATTTGACGAAAAATGTCTTTTGTCAGAATAGCCATGGGAGGTAATAGAATTGCCATGGCAGGTAACAAAATTATATCATTATCAATCATAATAAAATATCTGAAAAACTGTATTTAAAAAGAGTCTGTTTTATATCTGGATGGACTTTGAAATCTAAATTTTAAAAATTTTACTTAAATTAAGAATTTAAGGGAGCCTGGGTGGCTCAGTTGGTTAAATGTCTGACTTAGGCTCAGATCATGATCTCATGGTTTGTGAGTAGAAACCCCAGGTCGGGTCTGTGCTGACAGCTCAGAGCCAGAAGCCTGTTTATCTCTCTCTGCCCCTCCCCAAATTGTGCTCTCGCACTCTCTCTCTCTCTCACAAAAGTAAATAAACATTTAAAAAAAAGAATTTAAATCTAAGAAGAATTTAAAATTCTAAAATTTATTCATATCAATGCTAAATTGGGTTAGTTAAAAAATATTCCACATAACAAAATATATGTAAATAAATCACAATTAAGCAAATAAAATCTTTAAAAAATTTTTTTCAATGTTTTTTTTTTGATAGAGAGACAGACTGGCAGAGCATGAGTAGGGAAGGGGCAAAGACAGAAGGAGACAGGATCTGAAGTAGGCTCCAGGCTCCAGGCTGTCAGCATACAGGTGGACGCAGAACTTGAACCCACTGTGAAATCATGACCTGAGCTGAATTTGGATGCTTAACTGACTGAACCACCCAAGTGCCCCAATCAAATAAAATCTTTAAGCCATAATGATGAATTCTGACATCACTCTATTGTGATATATAGCACTGTAATTTAAAAAAAATAGAACTTTGTCCTAATATAATATATTAATTATATTATTTCTTTTACTGAAAATACAATTTGCATTTTTAGAAGCAGCTTGAGCTCTTTGGGGTAGAATGACTTATCCCATCATTCAATAGTACAGTGGTTTGATTGTACATCTCTCTCCTAGGCCTTCAACTACATAAGCATCCATGCAACTGCTGATCTAACAATTTCAATTCTCTCTCTATCACACACACACACACACACACACACACACACACACACACACTTGCACAGAGTACCCTTATCCCCAAGATTTATACATTTACTGTGAATCAGAAAAACTTCCTCCCACACTGGAGCATAGTCTGGAAGGTACTTGGTTGATTCAGGAAGAATTCTTCCCATTTAAATTGAGTAATAACAGAAGGAGATGTATAATATCAAGAATATAAAGTTCTAAAGGGATTATATATGATCAGTAAGACACAGATATAATCAATAAGCATGGAGAATAATATACATGCAGATATTTTGCATTGGATTAAATTTATGTTTAGATTTCTTTTAAAATTACATAGTTTAAAAATATATACTATATAACATTAAGGGAGAAATTTTTTATAATTCTAAGAGTATGGAATATAAACTAGAAAACTCAGAAGAGAAGAGAAAGAGATTATAAAAAGTATTACAGAAATAAAGCTTTATTGTTAAGGCTTCAAAAAAGAACAATCTCTGCTGCAAACAGAGTTAATGACAATAAACATCAGCTCAACTGTAAGTGAGCAATAAATGGGAAATAAGCAAAAAATTAAGTCATTTAGACAGATGTTTCACAGATGTAAATGACAGTCAAAGATACCCCATATGTCCACTTTCCCAAAATATCCATAATTAGTATCCCTGAGAAAGAGGAACAAATAAGGTGTTTACAGACATATTAAGGAATTAAGAAAATTTTTACAAAAACAACAGAAGACACCATCCCAGAGTGCAACGTATCACATGCTATTCCAAGGAAGATACACTGAATGCCAACTAAAACTATGCCAGATTGGTAAGATAAAGACTAAATCCCTTGAAAATACAGGAAGTAAAAATCGTCATTCCAAGGAAGATAGATACCAACCAAAAGTTTCAGGTTTTTATAATAAAGAATAAATCCCTTGAGAATATAGGAAATAAAAATCATTGCCTTACTAAAAAAAAAGTGGCTGGCTTGCTTCAGATATTACTTCTGCAATTTAGAGCTAGAAGAAAACGAACAATGATTATAAAGTCTTTTGGGAAAGAGCTAATGATCAAATCATTTTAGACTCAGTAAAACCATCATCTATATATAAAAAACCAAAAAGCAAACATTTTCAAACATGGTAAAACTCTTAGAAAATAATATTCTTCATCTTTAGAAAACTATTAGACAATTGGTCATAGCCAGCTGAGAAATAAAAAGAAGCTGTGGAATGATGCCAGAAAGATGGCAATATAGAAACTTCTGGTGACTGTCTCCTCGCAGAAGCATCCATGTGAACAACCGTCCATGCACACAATGCCTTCATAAGAGAGAATTCCTCGTGAGGAGTTATAGCACTTGAGTGAAGCATAGAAAGAAGAAGGCTGCATTGAAGAGTGTAGGAAATATATAGATTAACATTATGCCTATCACTTCTTTCTCTAGCCCAGGCTACTCAGCATGGAGAGAAATACCCATTCTACATGAAACAGCCTACTTCACTACAGACCTCAGAACCAGCAACCTCTAGCATCAGGCAGATCAGACCCCTGGTGAGCTCCTGTGAATCCAGTATTACAGCCTAACCCAGAGTTGATAGCTCCTATGTCTCTGGGTCCTGTGTGGTCTCTTGTGAACTCAGGTTCCTGACCTGGCCCAGAACCAGGCTGGAGCCCACAATCCACTCTCCAGACCAATTACAGAAATGAAACAATACACTCTTTAGCAAACTGTAGGTCAAAGAAAAAATAAAAAGGGACACCTAAAAATATATTTAAGAAAATGAAAATATAAATTCAACATTCAAAATTTATGGATGTAGAAAAAAACATATCTAAAAGGAAGATTTATAATGATAAATGCCTACAAAGGAAAAAAAATCACAAATAAGCAACCTAACTTTACAACTCAAGGAATTGGAAAAGAATAAACTAAGCCCAAGTTAGCAGAAGGAATTGGACGCCAAGGGTGGCTCAGTCAGTTAAGCGTCCAAATTTGGCTCAGGTCATGATCTCAAGGCTTGTGAGTGGCTTGTGAGTTTGAGCACCATGTTGGCCTCTGCTTGACAGCTCAGAGTCTGGAGCCTGCTGTGGATGCTGGGTCTCTCTCTCTGCCTCTCCCCCACTCATGCTCTCAGTTTCTCAAAAATAAATAAACTTAAAAAAATTTAAGTTAGCAGAAGGAAGGACATAATAAAGATTAAAACAGAAATAAATGAATTAGAGAAAGGAAAAGCAACAGGAAGAATTGATAAAATTAAGAGCTGGGTTTTTGAAATGATAAACAAATACAGATAAAACTTTACTTCAATTTAAGACAAAAAAGAAGGCTCAAATAATATCAAAAATTATATTAAAGACATTGCACTGACACTGACACCACAGAAATATAAAAGATAAAAAGGAAATACCATGAATAATTATATACCAACAAATTAGAAAACCTAGAATAAGTGGATAAACTCCTAGAAATATACAATCATAAAGAAATAGAAAAATTGAACAGACCAAAACCAAGTAAGGGCATTAAATCAGTTTCCAGGACCAGATGGCTTCACTGGTGAATTCTACCAAACACTTAAAGCAGAATTAATGCTAATCCTTCTTAAACTCTTCCAAAAAAACTGAAGAGGAGGGAATACCCGCAAACCTATTTTATGAGACCTGAGTATCCTGATACTGAAGTCAGGAAGGGACACTACAAGAAAAGAAAACTATAGGCCAACATCCCTGATGAATACAGAAGCAAAAATTCCCAACAAATTAGTAGCAAATTGAATTTAGCAGCATATTAAATGGTTCACACACCATGATCAAGTGGGATTTATTCATTGGATGAAATAGTGGTTCAACATACACAAATCAATCAGTGTGATACACCAAGTTAATAGAATGAAAGATAAAAATCATATAATCATGTAAATAAATTTATAATGACAATGCAAATCATCCATGGCCTTGGCAAGGCAACTATGAAGGGACACCAAGGGACACTGAGAATAATCTAAATGTTCTATGTCTTGATTTTGATGGAGGTTACCCGGCTGTGTCAATTAGATAAAACTCATCAAAATCAGCATGTTAAAGATGTGCAATTTACTGTGGGTAAATTGTAAATTAATATAGTTGATTTCATCGTATAAATGTACAAGAATTTCCAATAAATTTCAATAAAAGAAAAATCAGGATACAATGGATATTTTTTCCCCGCCTGCATTATTGGGACATTGAAAAGCTACAGTAATTAAAATTGTTTGTTATTATGCACACACATATATATATATATACACATATATATATATACACACATACATATATATATATATGTATGTATATATATATATGGGAAAATGAGGAAAAAAAAAGTAAGGGCTTAGAAATATATCTCACTACATAGTGGAAATATAGATTTAAAGCAGAATTTCAAAACATTGGGAGAATAATTACAAAATAATATTGCTGGAAGACACGGTTGATACATGTTGAATATACAGAATGATCTTTGATCTTTTCTGCATCATCAAAAATTCTGGTTGCATAAAAGTCTTCATAATAAAAATAAAATCACCACATTGTTAGAAAAAGCACCAACATGTAGATGGCTGTATTTAACAAGAGATAAAACTCTAAATCCCCCAAAAAGATTGATACATATGGATACTACTAAAAAGTAAAATTATTTGTAAGCAGTAATATTGCTTGAAATCAATTTCAAAAATATCCACTGGAAAAATTTCACAATCTAAACAATAGATGAATAATGTTCTGATTAAATAAAGCAGTAGTTAAAAAAGTGATAGACAAGATCTATTCGCTAGAATGATGGGCAAAACATATTTCATAAAAATAAAATATAAATGGTTATTAAACCTCAGGAAATAAGTATTTCCATATATATTTCACCTGCAGTAGGAATAAATCATGAAAAAATGAAAATTAAAAAGCTACAAAGATCTATCTATCCATCTACTTACCTACATATGGTGATTTTGTTCATGCAAAAAAAAAAAAAAACATTAATTTGACCAATCCTAAAAAGATTTCAGGGAGACAAAAAGAGACAGAATAATAATGATGATTGATTGATTTGCCAAAATGGTATTCTCACTGACACCTATTCTGACTTCTAATAAATAGCCCTATTAACTCCCCTTTATAAAACACAGTTTTCAAATCAAAATTCCTCATAATTTACTAATTTTTATGTGTGTTTATTTTCTTTCACTGCTAGAATATAAGCTATTTAAGGGTAAAGATCTTTATTTTGTTCACTGATGCATTCCAAATATCTATGAATGTTCATCATCGACTATGAACTAAATAAGTTTTAAACTTTTTTTTTATTGAATGAATGAATGAACGAATGAATAACGGAAGGTAGGAAGAGAAACTTATCACAATAATAGTATAATTTTATCAACTAAATTAAATGTGGAAAGTAATTGTTAAATCAAAATTAATATGAAGAAAATGTTTAGAAAAAATTTGCGATTTCAAATGATGTGTTTATGGACAATAAGATCAGAAAAAAAATGTAACTAAAGAAATACTTATAGAAGTATTACCAATTACCAGGATTCTTAGTGTGTACACAAATATTGTTATGATTCTGTTTTTCACACACAAGACATGTGGTCAGAAGGCTATGCTGACATTGGACAAGGAAATAATGATGTCAGAAGCTGGTACAATCTAACTCCACTTGGTTGATAAACATGTTGAACCTGTGAGGCTCACAAGAATAGATTCCATGGTGAAAATAAAGGCTGACTTAGTGATTTAAAACTAATCCCTATGCTTGAGCTTGAAACTAAGTTTAATTGCCATCTAACAGTTTTGAAAATGTGCAGGACCCATGAGATTTCAACAAATCACAGCCATAAAAAATGAACACATAGAAATTGACTTGATAAGGACTTATGATGGGTTCCCGAGTTAGTTTCATCATGGACCTTGTCATGATTCAGTAGTGAGATATATATGCTTAGACGTAAGTTGCCAACTAAAATTATACTTGAAATGTGAAACAAAAGAAAATATTAATTGGCTGTGGAGATCCTTTTTATTATACTGACAATTATATGTCATTCTATCCTCTTTTTTTCTTTCTTACTCCACAAAAATGCATCATGAATACATTTACATGTGATAAAGGAAAGGATAATGTGAATTGCAATAATGTAGCCCGTTGAATTGTGCTCCTATCAAAAGTGAAAAATAACACCCTTAATCCCACATTGAGTCCACTTAATGAGCAGGCTGGTAGGTAGACATTTCTAGTTAAATGCCCTAAAGATTTTACCAGTGTGACATTTTGGAATATCTACTAACTACTCAACTTACAAAATAATTGAGAATGAGAAATATGTCAAAATGGGGGCTTCCAGAGATTTAAAATAAAAAGAAAGGTATGGATTTTTTTTAATATATCATTTCATGTTACCTGCTATGCCAACTAATCAAAGATACCATTCTCTTTTCATTTGCGTAGTCTCAAAGACTGTTTAATATTTCAAAGTCAATTTGATAGATTGATAATAGTCTGTGGCATGTTTGGGCCCCGTATGGGTATCATCTCATAACAGGACACTAGTGAAGTGATCTTTTTTAGATCTTGACATGTCGTTTGGGGAGGTGACACTCTTATCCATCTGTCACGATGGCATAATGCCCAATCCTGGGTCAGCTGAAGTATGTCTCTGGAGTTTAAATAATGACTTTTCTTGCTTTCTAATTTTTAAAGTGATTTCAGTGCTCAGAAATTTGACAACTATCCACTGCAAAAATTCAAATATTCTGGAGATAAGTACAAGGAACATTATGTCAATGAGTACATGTTCTTTAAATATCAGAAAGGCCAGTGGATGCAAGTTCAACAGTGAATATTCCAGAGTCTCTTTCTGTTGTTGTTGTTGTTGTTGTTGTTGTTGTTGTTGTTGTTACTTAAAAAGGCAGCAGTAATGGCAATGTGAGAGTGGATCTTATTCCCCATGCAATTTCCCCTAGGTTAGTGAAATGGAACAGCCAATTCAATTCAGAAGATGTTACTTGGTAGTCTTTTGACACATCTCCATAAACAGTAAGAAACATCCAAGACAGGTAGATAGAACCATTCTTAGGACATTCAAGGAAGCCACTTATTTTGAAATTTTGGAAAAGTCAGTTTACATATCAGCATTTATTGTTAGGTGGATAATTTTGGCGGGGAAATGTTCAATGAGGAGAAACAAAAGTAATATATTTTGTCAAATCCCTGAATATTTAAAAATATGCTAACATTTTAGCTTTCTATGTGAGTTGGTATGTCTTATGTGATATTTGCAGTCATTTTCCTAATCAATCAACATACAAAATTTTTCTGCAAACTGTATTGTAATGTAGCATGAATTATTTTAATATAGCTGTATACCACTTTTTAATTTGTTTTTTTTACATTTGTTCATTTATTTTGACAGAGAGAGAGAGAGAGAGAATGGGGAAGGGGCAGAGAAAGATGAAGAGAGAATCCCAAACAGGCTTCTCACTCTCAGCATGTAGCCCAACATGGGGCTTGAACCCATGAACCACGAGATCATGACTGGACCTGAAAAAGAGTCTGATGCTTAACTAACTGAGCCATGCAGGTGCTCCTCTATACGGTGCCCCTATATACATTGCTTATTACAAAGAAATGCGTTATTATTTTATTCATAGTATGGCCTTGTTATTCTTTAATGAATAGGCTTGTCTTATTCTATTCAGTGCTGCCCAACAGTGCCAAAGGAGCTTGTAATCATACCCCTATGGCCAGGGGCACCAGAGAAGACCAAGAGAAAAGGTAGACCCTCAGTATTGAAATGAATGACCTGTTCCCCTATTCATCAGGAGGTGAGGGGGGAATCATCATTAATTTTAGTTTGTATTTTTCTTACTTTTACTTTAAGTCCCTTCCTGACACCTCTTGATATTATATGAATTATTATATCAGCAGGTATGAGGTACTGAAGCATGCAATTTCATGCAGGGAGAAATCAAGCAGTTGAACCATTAAAATTAATGCAAATAGCCTGTTTCTATTTAAGAAAGAAAATGGAGGTAATCTTGAGGAAGAATTATACATAGTATATCAGAATTGTCTATTAGCTACACTTAAAATTATGTATTGTTTTAATCAAAAGTAATTATACTGTTTTGTAATATTAATTTTCTTTTTATGTGTATTAATTCATTATAAATTACCTATAAAAAGATCAGTCCACATGTCTAAACTTGCTTTTATTTCCATTTTCTATAAATACAAGATTTGTTTTCGACCTGTTTTTCAGCAGGCCAACAGGAATTTTGAAATTTATTTCTTTATACTTATGATTCTGTGTTTTAAATAATGTAACCCACACCAACCAGAAAGAAGGAGTTTAAAGGTTCCTTGAAGCATTATGCACCTCCTCCTGAAGGAGATCTTGAAGGAGGATGTCTGCTACGGTGTGATCTAACACATAGAAAGAAAAGGCTTCTCCGTATCTAACTTAAATCATTACTAAAGCTTTAGGTTCTGTCTTTGGAAATGGGGCAAAAGTTCCCTATTTAGCATAAAACATATTAAGTCATCTTTTATATTACAGAATCTTCTCAAGGGTATAATCTTTTTGTAGAGTTCTCACATAGTCTAACATTCTTTGATACTCACACCACATTCCACAATTTCCTCCTTACCTATTATCATATAACATGAAAAAGTCCAAATTGTTTACTCCCAATGTAAGTTGTCTACACATACAGTTTGGTTAGGGGAAACTCATGCTTTATGTAGGTTTTGCTTAACTATGTGTCCCTTCAGCAATCTACTGCCTTTGCAACTCTTAGTATCTTATTATTAAAAGAAGGTAATAGCCTCTGTCCTTTTCTAAAAATATATAAAGTAAGCCACTTCATAAATTTGTTAACATTTTTTAAGTTGAAGGAGTCATGGTAAAGATCCTGTAACAGAGACATAAGAATTCTAGAATATTTTTACAAACATATGATTGTTTTATCAACATCTGATTAAAGAGATTAAAATCAGTAAATCTTTCTTCAGATGCTTATTCTTCACATTTGTAATCATTTCGGTTGTGGTGTAGAGAATCCTTACTAGATAAATGAGTCAGCTAGTATTATGGAGAGTTTCAAAATGCATGGCATCAGGATTGTCTCTGAGGCTGAAACAACACAAGGAGAATGGCTTATCATAATAACTGCAGAATATACAACCTTTTCCTAGCATGAGCAGTAGCTGATGTTATTGCTGACTGCTTGCTTTCCATTGCAAAATAATTATCTGGAGCAGATAAGATCACAAACTGGTTAATATCACAAGCCTGCCCCTGCTGCTAATATGATCTTATCAGTCACTGACTGATCACTTTCTAGAAAGGAGTATCAGCTTGTGCCCCCCCTCCCACCTCTTCATTTTTTAAACTGATCCTAGGGTGAGAAGCAAATATTGTACTCTACAATAGTAAAATGAACTTTTATGTTTTCTTTCTTTGTTAAATATTTTGCTCACAGAGTTTGTGTTTACCTCATGGGACTGTTGCCAAAGGCAGAGGTTCAATTCTGTGTGCTGAAATACATCATCATGTTTTGGCATAATTGCGTTTCTAATGGGCTCTCAGAGAAAGGAATGCATAAGTGTCAATTACAGCATGGTACAAATAAAGCATTATTATGTGTTCTGGAACAATCTGCATAATGGTAATACAGTCATATTATATTATGTTCAGTTATTCTATTTTCTCTATTTGAATCTCTGTCAACAAATGATTTTTTAAAGAATGCCCCAGATGAGATTTGAATGCTATAAAAATGATTTCTTTGTCAATGATGAATGTAAAATAATGTATATAAAATGTTATAGATATATATGTACATATGTATGTATATATATGTATATATAAATATAGCTAGATCACAGAAACATACATAAACATTTTATGCAGATAAAGATATGGATATTTTCCCACACAGATGGAGATATAGACATATATTTCAAGTATTTCTCTCATTATAGTATTTTGATTATCTAAACTACTGTATTACAGTGTCACCTGGATATTTCAGTGGTTAAGCATCCTGACTTCAGCTCAGGTCATGTTCTCATGGTTGGTGAATTCAAGCCCCACATCAGGTTCTGTGCTGACAGCTCAGAGCCTGGAGCCTGCTACAGATTCTGTGTCTCCCTTGTTCTCTGCCTCTCCCTTACTCATGCTCTGGCTCTCTCTCTCAAAAATAAATTAACATTAAAAATTAAAAAAAAATTAAACTACTGTATTATAAATCAGAAGATAGGTAAACATAACTGGTTGAAGCCTAGTTGATAAGAGACATATGAGAAAGTTTTAACAAACAAACACCTTGAAAGCAAAACTCGCACATAGTAATTAAAAAAGAAATGTAAGGATTTAACATAAACACCAAAATGCAGTATAGATTGTTCCTAATGTTTGAAGCAAAATCTAATTTATTGTTGAAATAAATATTATGCGGTAGATGAAAACATACATGACTAATATCCTTCAAATCAAAATGCCTTAGAGAAGTATAGTGTCTTGAAAGTGGAGGATCAAGGGGATGCCCATTCTAATGTCAAGCATTGGACACGTGCAGAACATTTTCCGATCTTGATTTACATGACAAGTTAGAAAGACTGTTTTTCACTTTAGATTTGACCAAGTTGGCACCTATCTGACAATTTGGTAGCACAATACAGGAAACAGCCTTATTGGTTTGGGCATCTAGTTTAAAGTGAGATAAACTATAATATGTTAGTGCTAAAATGACTGCTGTTCTTAGAGTGTTGCCCTTGAACGACAAATTTAAACCTGTCAGTGGGGAATAGATTGTTTTTTCAGAGCACAGGTTTTTGGTTTGAGGAGAAAATTGCTTAACAAAATTTTATTTCAAAAATTTTACTCTTTTGCTATCACAGACTTCTATTGAAGAGTGTTGAATAATTATAAACATTGAATATTTTAAAAAGATTAAATAGAAAAAAATAACAAAGAAAAATAAAGACCTAGGTTTTTAGGAAAGCTCAAGTGGTATACTGTGAGGAAAAAAAAATATATATATATATATATATATATTAAATATTGCAAAAAATGCCAGAGAAAATATTTAGAAGAAAATAGGATCGCAGTATAGGGGAGAGAAATGGATTGGAAATGAGAGAAATCACCTTATATAATATGGATTGAATAACGAAGACTTCCCTTAAGTTTAGAAATTTTGAATTCTTTAATTGAAATTTTATAGTAGATAAAGAGAAAAGTAGTTTTGTTCAGTGCCTTAAAAATTCAATCATTTTGGGGCACTGGGTGGCTTAGTGGGTTAAGTGTCTAACTCTTGGTTTCAGTTCAAATCATGATCTCATGGTGCGTCCAAGCCCCATGTCAGGCTCAGCCCTGCTAGTGGGAACCCTGCTTGGGATTCTTTCTTCCATTCTCTCCTTGTGCCTTCCCTGCTTTCTTTCTTTCTTTCTTTCTTCCTCTCTGTCTGTCTGTCTGTCTGTCTCTCTGTCTCTCTCTCTCAAAATGAATAAATAAACTTTAAAAAAGTCATTCATCTTGCTGTTGGATTAGCAAATTTTAAAAGTCATCAAAAGCTCCAAATGTCAAACTCAAAATGGATTAATGACTTGAAAATACAACCGGAAACCATAAGGCTTCTAGAGGAAAACATAGAAGATAAGTTCTTGACATCAATCTTGGAGAAGATTTTTTGGATTTGACAACAAAAGCAAAGGCAACAAAAGCAAATATAAACAATTGAGACTACATCAAAGTAAAACACGTTTGCACAGAAAAGGAAACCATCAACAAAATGAAAAGGAAATTAAGTGAATGGGAGAAGACATTTACAAACCATATACCTAATAAGAAGTTAATATCCAAAATATATAAAGAACTCACACAACTCAATAACAAAAAACAATCTGATTTAAAAATGGGCAGATCTAAATAGACATCTAGCAAGCAAGACATGAAAGTCGCCAACGTCATTGGAATGGTGCTCAATATCACTAATCATCAGGGAAGTGCAAATCAAAACTACAATTAGATATTACTTCAAATCTGTTTGAATGGCTACTATCAAAACCACAGGAAATAGCACATGTTGGAAAGGATGTGGAGACAAGGGACATTTGAGCACTCTTGACGAGAATGTACGTTGGGGCAGCCACTATGGGAAGTAGCATGTAAGTTCCTCAAAAATTAAAAATAGAACTATCATCTGATTCAGCAATTCCACTTCTGAGTATTTATCTGAAGAAAATGAAAACATTAATTCAAAAAGATATATACACTCCTATATTCATTGTAGCATTATTTACATTAGCCAAGATACAGATGCAGCCCAAATGTCCATCCATAGGTGAATGGATAATGAAGCTGTGATACACACACACACACACACACACACACACACACACACACACTGTAATATTACTTAGCCATAAAAAAGAATGAGATCTTGCCATTTGCAACAACATGGATGGGCCTAGAAGGTATAATGCTAAGCCAAACAAGTCAAAAAAGACAAATATCATATGATTTCACTAAAAAGTGGAATTTAGAAACAAATGAGCAAATTAAGAAAAAAAGACAAAGAAAAAACCAAACTTTTTATTTTAATTTTTTTATTTTGTTACTTTTTTAAAAAAATATTTTAGAGAGAGTGTGTGTGTGCAAGTGGAGTAAAGAAGTAGAGGGAGAGAGGAAGAATCTTAAGCAGGCTCAACTCCCGGTGCGGAGCCTGACACAGGGTTCAATCCCATGACCCTGGGATCATGACCTAAGCTGAAATCAAGAGTCCAACGCTCATCAAACTGAGCCACACAGGTGCCTCCAAACTCTTTTTTTTTTTCACTTTATAGTTTATTGTCAGGTTGGTTTCCATATAACACCCAGTGCTCTTCCCCACAAGTGACCTCCACCATGACCATCACCCCCCTTCCCCTGTCCCCCTCCCCCTTCTGCCCTCACAAACTCTTAAATACAGAGAACAAATTAGCAGTTGCCAGAGGCGAGGTGGGTAGGGGGATTGGTGAAATAAATAAAGGGGATCAAGAGTACACTTATCTTGGTGAGCACTGAGTCATGTATTGAATTGTTGAATCATTGTAAACCTGAAACTAATATAACACTATAAGAAAGGAGATACTGACATTTGTGAGAACATGGATGGATCTTGAAGGCATTATGCTTAGTGAAGTAAGTCAGAGAAATACATGATCTCAGTTATATGTGGAATCTAACAAGAACAACAAAAAAATGAAATCAACAAAACAGAGAATCAGCGATACAAAACTCTGAGAGAGTTGGAAGGTTAGGGTTGAGGAAAATGGGTGAAGGCGGTCAAAAGGTACAAACTTCCAGTATAAAATAAATAAATCATGGGATGTAATGTATACAGCATAACAACTATTTAATAACACTGTATTGTATATTTTGACGTTATTAAAAGAGTAAGTCTTAAAAGTTCTCATCAAAAGAAATGGTAACTATATATATATATATATATATACATACATATATTATATGTATATATGGTGATGGATGTTAACTAAACTTACTGTGATGATCATTTCATAATATGTAAATGAAATAAATCATCGTGTATACTGGAAACTAATATAATTATATGTCAATTATATCTCAATAAAAAAAGGTACAAGTGAAATTTAATGTTCATGATCACCAAATATCTTTGTCTAGTCTACTATATTTTATGTATTTTCATTACACTGCTCTTAATTCATCAGGGTTTATCGTTGCTTGCATATAAATATTACTTGTGCACACATGAAATAGTCCCAGGTTAGATATTTCAAGCAAATATGTTGTCAGTGGAGAGTTTTCATAACTAAATACCCATGTAAGACGTATGTGTAACAATTTATTAGTTGAATCAAAATTCAATCAAGTATGTTGTTAGTATAAATTAAAGAATAATTGAAAAAAAAAAGACCCTCTTCCTTTTTCCTGCACAGGTGAATGTTTCTTCTACCTTTAACTAAGTATTTCTTGTAAAGTTAAATGCTTCTAATTCCTGATAGTAATGAACAGAGAGTATCATACCATTTTCCATATTTTTTTGATACTAACAATGAATTGTAAAATATCATTAACATGAAAATGCTGTGGGTTTTCTGTGAATGCTATTATGTCAAAGCATTACTTGTGCACGTTCTCAAAAACAGACAATCCATCTTGTTAGTTCTTTAACCATATTGTGAAAGCATAACTATATTCTGTGCATTCTTGGTTGACATTAAAATGATCTGTTAGTTGTGCCTAGCAGAATGTCATCCTTTCTGCATTATATATTTAGATTAACTCACCCAACAACTTCAGATCAACAGTGTGTTCCTGCCTACCCATCTGTCGGTAAGAGTGAAAACTAAGAGGTGGGTTTACTAATTTGTTAAAGTATCTTCTCCACATGTCTTAAAATATGAATAGAGAGGATATGTTGCACAAATGACTATGTTGGTTTTAAAGGCATATTTGAAAGTCTTAGTCTTAAGCACAACCGAGTTAGAGTTATTCAGTATTCGAGTATTTAATAGGGAATTATGACAGTCCACGTATCAGATACATTTGATTATTTGATCTGTTTACTTCCCTTCAGTTTCTCAATACTTAAATTTACATACACGTCTCATTTTAAAATAATTTCTAAGTCAAAAATTTGCATGGATTTCTTATTTCATTAGCAACTCTTAATCATGACCTCGTTTGAATTTGCTCTCAAGGCCTCTATAATACAGACTTCTTCCTGTTTAAACTGTTCCCTCCAGTTGGCTCTTTTCATACTTTGATCTTCTTTACATGCCGTATTCATCAACAACTTTTTATGTGTCTCACTGTCGCTGACATTTGTTCTTTATTCCTTCCCTTTGTTCATGATATTTTTTTATTTCCAAATGCTCAATCTAAATATTCTATTAGCTTTTTCTGCTTACTTCACTCAAAGATTCTTTCTTCCGTCCCTGAAAGTTGACCGGTTCAACAGCTAGTCTCTGTCAGCAAATTCACAATATAGCAAGAGGAGCACTTTCTCTCTGCTTTCTGCCAAGAATTTAATATTAGAAGGTTATTGCTATTAAAAATCCTCTATTTTAAAAAGATGTTATACACTTGTGGGAAAGAGCACTGGGTGTTATATGGAAACCAACTTGACAATAAACTATAAAAAAATTTAAAAAAATCAAAAAATAAAAAAAATAAAAAGATATTATAAGGAAAAAGAAAGGCAGGTGAAAATATGACAAGAGTGTTAATTAATATTAATTTAAAGAACCATTACAATTGTGAAAATAATCTAACATCCAACATGTAAATATTAAAGAATATGTACTAGTAACTCACGGAATTGGAATTTTTAAATATATATACTCAAATTTTCCATCATAAGATATAAAATAATACTTAAAAATGAATGAAATATTAGCTTTTCAGCAAGAAGTTCTTATCTTTTCTCAGTTATAAGGAATGGTGAACAGAAATGGACACTGTGATATATTGCTGGTACAAATACAAACTGAAAGCAATCTTCCACTAGGAAGTAAAAGCTTTAAAATATTCATATTTCTGTGTTGACAATGCCATACCCACATGTGCCTTTTTCCTAGAGAAATAATCAAAATAATTTGAAAGCTTTACATATATGAAAATTTGCCATAGTATCACTTATGATACTAAAAATACCTGAATTCAGGAATGTTTACTTCTAGGGATATTGGACACTTATTAAAATCATCTCAAAATGATAATTGAAACCATATAACCCAACTTAACTGATGCAATCAATATCAAATACTCTTTTGAATTATTTCATGTAATTGCACACAACTTACTTAGCATTTTCTATTATTCTATTATTTCAGAATACATTCACTGATAATAATTTGTTCTGTTTCTTTTAGTCTAGATTTAGAATCCAGGATGTCTTTCCTTATCCCAACTTCCACTGTCCATGCTTGGTTTGTGTGTTATGTGTCCTAATTATCGATTGATTTTGTATCTTTTTATTCACTGTTTTATTATCCTAGTTCAGATCTGTATTATCTTTTCTCTAAGTCCCTTTTTTAACTTCTTGCTATTCTACCAATCTCCATACTTGTTCAATTAAAATTCACACTTCAATTTCCTGGATAAGGAATCTATGTTAATGTAAATCAGATTGTATCACTTTTCTTAAAGTTTGGTTTCAGGATAAAATCTAAGTTCCTTGACCTTCCATGCCAAGTCTCCTCTCCCATCTCCCCATGTCTCTACGTTTAAGCTTCATTAATACACTCTGTCCTCCATACTGTACTACAGTTCCTCCATACTGTACTACAATGTTACCTTTGCTTATATTCTGCTTTCTGTATGGAAAATATTCTTTCCAGTTCTTTCCCTGCTAATTCATACTGTTCACCTTTAATGACATTTTTCTCTTTCATTCCAAAACACATTTTCTTTTTTCTATCTTACATTTTTAAATTAAACATACAAATAAGTATTTTAAAATGTCAACATGACCTCATCTGAATTTATCTTTGCCATAATATTTTTGCTAATTTTGTCAGCATTCATATGTCAAAAAATAACCGAAGGCCACTGATAACTTCTGAGTGGTCAATCTCTGTCAACTGACAGACTCTGGTTTGAACTTAAATGGTCATATATCTGAGTCTGTGACTGAGGTCCAGAATGATTTTTAAGAGACTAACTTACCCAAAGTTTTAACATTTGAGGTCTTTAAAGAAAAAGAGCACAAAAGATCTAGTCATTAAATTATTGAAAAAATAAAAAGCCTTCCAAAATATTGTGTAAAATCACCTAATAATAAGTAGTCAATTTTAAACAATTGCCTTATATCTTAAAAAAGGAAAATCTCAGTATTAAAGAGCTTTTGTACTTCACTCCCATTTTCATTAACAATAGCCAAAAAAATGGAAACAACCTAAGTGATTATTGAAGGATAAATAAATAATGAACATATGGTGTATATATATATATACAAAATAATATTGGTCAGCATAAACAAAGGACAAAATCTTGCTACTTATGAGAACATGGACGGAACTTGAGGGCATTATGCTAAGCGAAATGTGTCAAACAGAGAAAGACAAATACTATATGGTCTCACTTATATATGGAATCTAAAAAAAAAATCGGAACTCATAGAAGCAGAGAACAGATTGATGGTTGTCCGATGCTGGGGTAGGGGATACAGCAAATGGGTAAATGTGGTCAAAAAGGTACAAACGTCCAGTTATAAGACAATTAAGTTCTGGGTATATAATAAACAGAATGGTAACTATAGTTAACAGTAGTGCACTGAATATTTGAAAGCTGTTAAGAATGTAGATCTTAAAACTTTTCATGATAAGAAAAAGACGTGATTATGTGTGGTGATGAATGTTAACTACACTTAATGCACTAATTATTTCATGATATATACGTATATGAAATCTTTATGTTGTACATCTAAAACTAATGACATATATTTCAATTATATCTCAGTACAGCTGTAAAAGACAAAAAAAAGACTACTGCTTTAGTATTTTAAAACTGTAAATTCAAATTTCGGAGTTTTAAAACTGAAGAAAATATGTTGGCTGTGATAGCCTTCTGAAGTCTATTATTGCAAAAGAACTTATATTATGGTAGATCCTAAATCAAAACAGATTTAAAACTAACTAGACTTTTTAAAATATAAAAACTAACATTCAAAATTAAAAATTAATTTCAATTTTTAAGTTATACATCACCTATATCAGAGTTCACCAAATTATGATTGAAAGGTCATCTGCTTTTTGTTTTGCTTTGTTTTCTTGTGTTTTTTTTTTAAAATAAAGATTTGTTAGAATACAGTGACACTATTCTTTCACTTACTGTCTTTGGCTACTTCCTTGCTACAGGACTTCACTGTTGAGTATTTAAAACAAAGCCTGGATGACCCTCAAAGCCTACAATATTTACCGTTTCTTTACAAAACTGTATGCTGAGCCCTCACCCAGCTCTGTGTTTTGTTCCATTCTGACTCCACCTCAAAAAGAATATGAAAGAATCATGAGTCACTCCTCCATAAATTTCCTACAGTTTGTATTCTTTATCAGTGTCATTTTCTGATCCATAAGCAGTCTAGAGATTTTAGGAGGTGATAAATCGTTATCTTTACTGTTTTCTTTATTCATTTTTGGTCTTTGCTTTATTTCCGTAATTCATATACATTCCATAAGAAAAGTAGGTTTTTAAACTATTGGTTCTAAGTATATAGAACTCATGATTTATGCTCAAACAAGTAAGATTTACACATTACCTAACCACTCAGCATGTACCCCACTACTATGCCATTCATGACAGTTGATTATTCAGCTTCTGGACCAAAACTAAATCTTTAACTAAAGCTTCAATACTTTGGGAAGATAAGCACACTACTTTTTCCAAGTTAGATAACAGCTTAAAAATAGTTTCACAGGGCACTTGGTGGCTCAGTTGGTTAAGCTTCCAACTTCTGCTTAGGTCATGATCTCGCAGTTCCTTGAGTTCAAGACCCGCATCATACTCTGTGCTGACAGCTCAGAGCCTGGAGCCTGTGTGAGATTCTGTGTCTCCCTCTCTCTCTCTGACTCCAAACCCCCCTCCTCCCCACTCACACTCTATCTCTCTTTCTCTCAAAAAAAATAAACATTAAAAAAATTTTTTTACATATTACCCCCAGGTTATTTGGGCCTAAGTATCTAACTGGTAATGCTTGGTATGATATTATAAGAATAAATCTATTGATTTTTTAAATGTTTATTATATTTTTTATGCAAAAAAGGAAAGGGAGAGTGTACCAGTCACAAAATCAAAGCCAGAGATAATCTGTAACATCAGTTATGTTCAGTTCAGCCTTTAATTAGACCTTTACAAAAACACGTATTGCAGCTTTATAAAGCTTCTAACCACAGGAGAGGCAATCGTCTATTTAATATGTCTTCCCAATAGAATGTGTGCTCCATGATATCAGGGAATGTGTCTCATTCACCCAGAAGCTAAAGCAGCACACAGTGGGCCCTCAGAACACCATCTCTTAAATGAACGGTTGATGTTACTTAACCAGATCCTCCCTACAACATAGTAAGGTGCTAATGTTCCTAATTTCTAAAGGAGGCAGGCAAGACTCGGAAATATTTTGTGACTAACCCTAAGGCACATAGCTTTTATAAAGAGCCAGGACTTAAACAAATATCAAAAAACTTTGTCCACTGAACCTCACGTGTGTCTTTTTTGCTCATACAGTATTTCCTTTCCTTTGAGGAATGCAGGATCCGGAATTGGTTGACTTAGGGAAATATTTTTATATGAACAATTTTGTAAAGGGAAGAAATCATTGTAACACAGTTTTTAACATTTTGTTACTGTTTTTCATCAGTACACCCCAAGACACAAAAATAAAATTGTTCTTAAACTGAAATGGTTATAATTCAGGTAGGCATAGTAATTTTTTTTCATAATCTTTCATTATCTTCTTGACTGGGACTCAGCACAGATACTCATCTGCTTACTTTTGCATTTTAATTGTCACCACATGTTAACTGCATTAACTACCAGAAAAACAGGATGCGAAACCAAGTGTTGGAAAGTACTTACTCCACCCACAGAGAAGCAAGGGGGATTTAGTAAAAGATTGTCCAGTGATCTTCATAACAAAATGGATAAGGGAGGATGCAGAAACTTTTTTAAATCACCATACATAAAATGTTTTGAGCATCGACATTATATCTAAGATTCGTTGGTGATTTTCTTTGATTTTATCTTTTATATGAGTTCCACGTTTTAAAAGGCTAGAATACCACTAAAATGATAGTCATAAAACATGACCCAACATATATTGCACATGGAAGAAACTTTATTTCCTCAAAACTTTCACAAATAGCTAGATGTCTTGCTATTTCAATAAACAGAGTTAATTAAGATGAAAGAGGTGAGAGGTAATGCTGGGTTAAAAAATTCTGGGTTTTATTTCTTAAATGTTTTATTCATTTTTTTCAAAGTGGGCAAAGGTGAAATAATTCCATTTATTTTGCTGAAAAAAAGGAAATCACTATGTTCAGTTTTATTGTAAAAATTGTGAAAAATAATTAAGGTAAAGAATTATATCTTAATAATATATTTAAAATATATGGAGAGGCATGGTTAATTGCCCACATGGTTGATATTATTTTTCAGTCCCTACAGATGTTATGCTAATATCATATGGCCCAAACTTCCACCATAAATCACATTTCTAGAATGGATTACCTGGAATGCCCAAGGTGTTGGGCATGACATTCCATGGACTAAGTGGTTCCCTTCCAGGAGCTGGGGGCTAAAAGCCAAACCTTTACTCACTCGGTCAAGGTCAATCTTTTATTGTATATTGCCTTCCTCCCTTGGATCAGATTTCTTCTGTGCTCAAGGCTCATTCCCATCAGCATACTAATATGTCACATAAAATAAATAAATATCAAATTAAAAAACGGCAACAGCCGTAATGCAAATTCTCTTTTGATCCAATTTCTTTCTTCAGCTACTATGTCATGTCTCTGACATTTTTAATGTAAAGTATACTGAATTCTCCAGTCAGGGCATACTATATCACTAGCAATCTCCAGGGCACTGGTAGAAAGTTTCTCAATTCAGAATCAATTTCCATACCACATTGACTATATTGAAGCAAAGTCATTGTCAGACAATAACTCCTGTGTGCTTCAGAGAATCTAGAGCTCCTTTGATCCACCTGGACATAGTTATGAGCGTCAGCAATATCAGGCAGTCTGTTGAAGTGTCTGCAGCTAAAAATGTATTTGGAAGATATTTATAATAATAATCAATTATTTTTATTTCATATAAGTTCTGTTTTCTTGTTTATTCAGTTCTTTGATGCAGGCTCATTCCATTTGATGTTGTAAGTATTTATCTTATAAATAGCTAGGTATGTAATTTTCTTTTAAATGAATTTTTAATTTGTAGCTGTTTCTCAGCATTTTTCAAGAGTGAGATTTTCGTACCTTGGCATCACTGTTTTATGAATTTCAGAAAGTTAACAGAGTTGATGATTAGTATAGCTCCAGATTAATTTTGAACAATCAAATCTCCAAACTACAAAAAAGAATCACAGTACAAAAAGTAATAGCATATTATAGTACAGAAAGCTAATTTCCTGTTGCTGTTACAGATTCACTCACTAAAAATATCAGGACAATCTTATTTCATAATTTTAACACAATAGTGAAGAGCTGTTGTAATAGAGCAAGTATTTATGATAATTAGGTTTTGCTGAATAATGTGGTCCTTCAAAGATGATAGTTGTGGATATTGATTTTCCAAATGGACTGGGTCATTGATTGAATGCAATTTGAAGAGGAACCGAATTAGTCTCTTGAATTTACCTGGGGCTGCTACCAGTGGAATACATTATCTGAGGAATCCCATAGCTATGTTTAATAGGTCAAGGACTCCCCCTATCTGTTGTTCACTTGAGGAATCATTTTGTAGTTAATAATGTTTATCTGTAAAACCATAGGTGACTCCAAGGAGTTGTTCAATGATTGATTTTTTTCTTTGTTAAGATAAACAAATTCCTGAATTGAATTAAGAATGCTAAGCCTTTTGATTCATACAACAAAATGAGGAAGTAGGATGCTGATTACATTTTACAAATATTAGCTATTATTGGAACATAAGACAGAAATTATTTCTGCAGAGACAGCTGGCATAACAGTTAAACAAATAAATATTCCTCAGGGAGAAGACCATGGAAAACACCTTCACGTGAAAAACAGTAGATTATTCACTGAATCCTATCAGATAAAAAAAAGTCCTCACCCATTGGGACTAGTTTAAATGCAGTCAAGTTAGTGAACTGTTATATTTCTAAGACTTTAAATATATTTATTTGTTTGTATTTTAGTCTTTCTGAAATTAGCATATCATGTATTCACCGTGCACACTTAATATGAAATGTTTCAACTCTTTGTTCCTAAATTGATGATCTACTTTACAGTAAATAGGAAAAATCCTAAATTCTATGGAAATATTGTTCATTTAATTTTTTTTATTATGAACTATTATAACATAAAGAAAAGTACAAGGAATAAGATAGTGTCACATACTAATTTTGTTTTAATTGCATCTAACAAAAACAGTAAAAGATAAATTTGAATGTTTCTCTCTGGTATGCATGTCAGACATATTTCAAGTTTTTTCCCTTCATTTGTTAAGGAAGACCAAAAATCTCAGATTTGACAGATATCATTCATGTGCATGTTTTATACTATTATTTCATAATTGTAAACCTACAAATACTTTCTATAATCATAATATATATTTTTTTAGTATCAAATTGATTCTAATACACTTTTATATATGTATCATCTATGAAATTATAGTTAGTGTCATCTTAAAACAAATAGCAACATTTTGTTTAATTGTGTAAATGATATGTTATTTTTTCTTCACCATGTTGAATATGCTTCATTATTTTATTTCTCTAGTTTTTATTGATGTTTATGAGACCATTAATGCATTTTAAGTAATATATCTTCTCTCTCTCTAGTAGATACTATATTTTATTTTACTTTGTAATTCATACAGTGAATTTTAATTATTACAAAACTACAAAAAAATTCATATTTATTTATGTTTCTTAACACAAGAGTCACACACAAATACACATATATACAAACACATATAATTTTTTAAACTAGAGACATATACTTTTATTCAGTTTAGAGTGGTTCAAATATTATTCCTGTGCCAAATCTTTCATTTTAGTATTTTGCAACTGCTGTAGGTTAGAACAAGTCATTTTATTACCACTTTTACCTATTCACTTATTATATCTCAGTGTAGTGTTTTTGAATCTCTTTCCATTTTGAAAATGCTTTCTTTGACACTATCCATCAAAGTATTTATGCCCTTGACTGAGCCTTATTTTTATTCCATTATCTATTAATTTATTTCCAGAATTTATAATGGACATTTTTCTTACACTTCAGTTATGCCAGATCTTGTATTTGCTCTTTCATAGGTTCTGAATTATAATTACCTACTCAATTTTGTTAATATATCTTTACCTTAATACTATCTTTATTACACATATTCTCTTATATAGGTGGTTAACCTGCATATTATGTGTATTTGACACACCACCGTAGTATAAATAGTACTTTGTTTAATTCCTGGAAATACTAGAACTTTGGATAGCCTGTTATATTATTGTTATCATGCATTTTGCTTCTAAATATATTATATTATAGTCAATATGTGTAATGTAATGTATAGTCAAGGTAATGGCCCATGTATTTACCCTTCACTACTTTGTGTTCCTTGCTGTATTTCTGTGTTGCTTTGTGGTATCATTTTTCTTCTGTCTAAAAAATTCCCATTAGGTTTCAAATAAAAATTTTTAGTGCAGATATTCTCTGTATATTTATTGTATTAAAAATGTATGTCATTTTAAAATCTGGAATAGAATTCTACATTGGCAGTCTCTGTCTTCTAACACTGTGGCAACCAACTGTCTTTTGGCTGGCATTGTTTTATGAAGTTTGCAGTTAGTTCTATTGATGCTTTCTAAAGGAAACTTGTATCTTCTTCTAGATGCTTTTAAAATTTTCTCATCCTATTTGGTTTACATCATTTTAACTATAATAAGCCGAGTTATGCTTTCCTATGTGTCTTTTCCTCTTTGGGATTCATAGAGTTTCTTCAGTCATTGATTGATGACTTATAACAGTTTAGGGAAATTTTCATTAATAGTGCATGCATTATTGCTTCTTCTGCCTTATTATTCCCTTCCTCTCTCTCTGGAATTCCATTTGCAGGTATGTAAGAATTTTTTCTGTGTCCTGAATGGGAATATCTTCATCATGGCTTTCTCGAAACTGCATGCCCCACATACATACAGAAGGAAGGGTCAAGCACAGTGTGACTTAAGTTTGGGCAGAACACCATGTGATCATCTCTTGGAATATAAAAATATAGGCAGGCTTGTGAGGAGCTATCACAAGGCTATTTATCCTCTGCTTATTGATTTTCAGAAAGTTCCTTAATTTGTGGGAGGCTGCCACAGGGCAGTTAACCATCTACTTTTGTGGTTCCAGTGAGACACTGGGTTTTGCATTTTGTACACATTTGGGTATAACTAAAGATTATAAAATCACTTACCTGAAGCTTAGAATTTATCCTCTATTACAGAGTCATTTTACAGAACAAGAGACAAGAGAAGCTGATAACATTCTGATCTTGCCTTTGCTATCTGTTTAATTAATAAACTACATAAATATATAAGGGCTCAGGGGAACCTGGGTGGCTAGCGGTTGACCATCTGATTATTGACTTCTGCTCAGGTCATGATCCCAAGGTTGTGGGATTAAGCCCACATCAGGTTCTGCACTGAGTGTGGGGACTGCTTAAGATTCTCTCTCTCCCTCTACCCATCTCTGCCACTCACACTCTCCTTCACTATAAAATAATATATAGGCTCATTGTTTCCTTAGTAATCAAATCTATGGAATTGTGACAAAACAACTTAGCAATCAAATAGTCAGTATTGCTTAGAGATTGTTTGACAGCTTGGCATTTCTTAGGTTTTTTATGCTCTGTTCCACATTAAAAAAATTAATGTTTATTTATATTTGAGAGAGAGAGAGAGAGAGACAACGTGTGAGCAGGGGAGGGGCAGAGAGAGATGGAGACAAAATCCAAAGCAGGCTCCAGGCTCTGAGCTGTCAGCACAGCACAACAAGGGGCTTGAACCCACGAGCCGTGAGATCATGACCAGAGCCGAAATCAGATACTTAACCAACTGAGCCACTCAGGAGTCACTGTTCTACATTTTTACACATTATTTTTTCTACTCTGCTTTTAGTTTGTCTTCCTGTTGAACTCTGCTATCTTGTGCTATATAGAATCTATTGTTAAACACATCTATCAAGTTCATATTTTAGTTAACATATTTATTTTCATTTCTAGAATGACTTATTTTTCCAATCTAATTCTTGGTTGATGTTATCCATCTCATTATCTATTTTGTCCACCTTTTCCCACTTTATTATACATATTAATTACAGGTATTTTAAAGTAGTTGTCTTATAACCCTACCACTTGGGTCACCCATAGTCTGCTTCTACTCTCAGTTTTGCTCCAAGCATTTAGTCATATACCTTTTTCTTTCTTTCTCTCTTTCCATTTCTTTCTTTCTTTCTTTCTTTTTGCAATGCTTAGTAATATTAATTGCAATATAAGATATTTTCATAAAAATGTACATGATCCCTATAATATTTAGTACTGTCAATGGGAGTACTCTATCTCTGATATGTGTATATGTGTAAAACTTACATATGTATAGGACTTGAATCCTCATTTTCTTTCATTATTTCTTCATATTTAATAATTATATTGTTAATTTTACTCCATTTGCTTACCCTCACACCTAGTCCAGACACACACGTTATAGTGATGATTTATGATTCCTATTTCTTAGAATATTAGATAGATTATCACTTCAATTATGTATAACCAGTAATAGGTATAACCTAGTTCTTATCTACCACACTATGTCTTTGTGTTTTTCCCTTCCCACTTTACAAAGTCATAATTCCCAGACATCTTGTTATTGAAGAGATGTTTCTTTTACATTTTTTGTGTGAGAGAGAAGATTTAACCTCCCCTTAGTTATTGGATGTCAGGGAAGAGCCACATACTCTCCAGCAACCTCACCACTACTCCACTCCTGCCAGACTGAAGTAGGAGTCCTATCCCATTCTCCAGGTTGAGTTTTTATTTTTCGACAGACATTGAGATGGCATCCAGCTGGGTACTGTCTTGACAATTTGGATTCAACATGGTATCTATTTCAAAAAGAGAAGATACTTTAAAGTGAAATCTAATATACCACCTTACCTGATGTCCCTTAATTTCTATTTAATTTGAAGCTTGCATATTAAAAATGTATGTGTTGAGATATTTCAATAATATCTTATATTCACTAACTTAAAATTCTTTTGCATACTTTATAGTAAATAAGCAAATAATACTGCAAAGTTCAATCAATAATTAATAATTAGACATTATTCTCATATAAAATTTAAATTGGCTGAAAAGTCATAGTGTGAAAAGAGATTCTCATGGCAAATATCCACCCAGTATTCACAGACTTATAAGTATGTTTTAAGTAAGTTATAAGGCTTGGGGCACCTGGGTGGCTCAGTCATTTAAGAATATGACTTCAGCTCAGGTAATGATCTCACAGTTTGTGAGTTCAAGCGCTGCATCAGTCTCTGTGCTGACAGCTCAGAGCCGTGAGCCTGCTTCGGATTCTGTGTGTCCTCCTCTTTCTGTACCTCCCCCACTTGTGCTCTGTCTCTCAAAAATAAGTAAATGTGAAATAAATAAATAAATAAATAAATAAAAGTTATGAGGCTTATTTTTTTTCTGAATGGAAAGGTATATTTTTGTTTAGTTCCAGTGTGGTGTAATGGAGAATAAATAATTTGGATGTTGCCTATGTAAACATTGAAATATGTAAGCAACCTTTTTAATAAATTCAGATACTTTATTCTTCTATTAATGGTATGTGTTGTAATTATCAATCATAAATAAAACTTACTATGTAACCTATTAGAATTTAAACCCAAAAATTATTTTGCTTTGATATATTACATACTTTCCTTTTGCCTCAATTTCCTTATTAATACTTTAAATCGTTAGTTTTCATTTGATTTTAAGTTAAATTAAATGGCTTTATGTTCATTTTGGCATAAAGCTCAGCATTTAAAAAATAAATGAAATAAGGCACAGTCACAAATATGTAAAACTATCCTTTGTAAGCCAAAACATAAGTTTTATTCCTTAGAAGAATGTTGTTTTTCCAATAAATTATAGCCAGTCAGAGTGGCTAAAATGAACAACTCAACAGACTATAGATGCTGGCGAGGATGTGGAGAAATGGGTACCCTCCTACACTGTTGGTGGGAATGTAAACTGGTACAGCCACTCTGGAAAACAGTGTGGAGGTTCCTCAAAAAAC
>CM053567.1:84725535-84768228 GCA_028646485.1 Cryptoprocta ferox | reverse complement strand
AAAAAAAAAAAAAAGAGGAAGTCAGTCAGTGGCTGTGATGATTAATTTGATGTGTCAACTAGACTGGATTATAGTGATCAATTATTTGGTCAGATCCAGTCTACATGCTGCTGTGAAGGTGTTTTGGGGATCATACCCCAAAAATAACCATATACTATTAAAAGATAAACTGAGACATAATAAATATTCTAGCTCTCTTTTTGAGCAAAATTCAATTTCAAACATGCAGTATCGAATCTAGTAGATTAAAAGGACCTCAAAAGAGCTTTACAAAATGAACAACTTTTATAGATGGAATAACGTGGAAACAAGGAAGTTTACTGATGAAAAGTAGGTTGATTATTACAAGACTATTTTCCTTTAGGGGTTGACAAGGGTCTATTAGGCAGATTACCTAACTAGGGCTGATCAGGAGATTCCTGACTGTTGAGTTTAAGATTCCATTTCTGGGAAAGATGAAACTGTAATTAAGTTATGTGTCAGTTTGGTGATGTGGAGTTTAGCATAAGGGAATCTGTTTGGGGACTTATGTCATGTTATTGTTTTTGTTTTTAATTAACACATAAAAAATTTTTATTATGTTATTATTGATGGCTTAATCAAAAAATTCTGTGTATTTTTTTGACTGTGTTGAAAATGGACTGGAAAATTCAATTCACAAATATTCAGAATACTTGTCACTGGTTTATTTTACTTTTATTTTTTGCACTTTTAATTCACATTTATAAGATGTCTACAATGTTAAAAATGTTGCTAATAATCAACTATTGCTTGGAGATAGGTAAAAAGAAATTTAAGAGAATACAATAGTATAAAAAAGGTAAAATTATTCTTTAAGGAGTTGACTAAAATTTATAAAGAATGAAAATAAACCAGCAGAGGAAGAAGGACAGATAAAAACATGTGTGGATGCAGGTGGATTTGTATATCTAAGGAGCTTCCATTTTGATAGTCTTTATTTTCTGCATGTAGTATGAAGAAAGTGATAGTTAAAGAGTATGGAGAAATTTTGGAGCATTAAAGACCGATTCAAAATTCTCTTGTTGCTAGTGATGATAGAAAACTAGGCTGGTGGAAAACGACACAAGATGTGAATTAATATTTAGTTGGCCTACTTGAACATTAAAGAATTACCACATGGTGGTGAATGGTGAGAAATATAGGACAAAAATTATATAATTTCAGAATCTAAAAAACAGCTTTTATAAAGAAAGACCTCATGAACATGACATTTGACACATACTATTCAATAGGGGAAGATGTAGAAAAACAGAGACAAGCTTCTCCAAAGAGAAATAGTATGACGTGACCCAAAGTAAGGAAGGTACAAGGACCATTCAGTGGATCAGGAAACGATCATTTTGGCTATAGTAACAGCACAAAGGTAGGAAATGAGACTATTTTGGAGTCAGTTCTAGCTGCCTATATTTTTTACCGAAATTTATTTTCATCAATTTTCCATGTACCACTGAAAATTCCTCAGAAAACAACAAAAATATTTCAAGTACATAGCACAATAAAAGGTGAGTATGCAAACACACCAATGTTATCCATAAGTTAATTCCAAAGGCTCTTTCAGTCATGCTTTAAACAGTATTTAACAGTGTATATAGTCTTCTTAACTAATTTTATAAAGCAAATAACTATGCTTATTTACCTCATACTACTGGTAACACACAGGCAAAAGAATAAAATATTAGCACTGAAAATATTAGCAAGAAAAACACAATTCGGAAAGAATCAAGAAATGTCTCTTTATCTAATATTAATTATAACACTATTTTATAGAATAAAATTCTTGACCTAACTAATTAACAAGATTAAATCAGTATGTGTGAATTATATAATTTGAATTTGTATTATGTAATGTGAAATGGAAGGAATATTGAAAAGAGGAAGCGTTATGTTTCTGTAAAACTTCATTTTCTCAGAATTGTTAAATAATGTTATCTATTTGTGCTACTAGTCACTAAGGATTACTCTCATGGTGATTTTCCAACTTAATTTTATACTGAAATATATAAAAACATAAGAAATATTGGAAATAATTTTGTCTTCTCTTCTTAGAACTGGTTTTGCTCAATTTCTAACGCAAAAACGTTTCCAGTCTGTGCCATTGAAATATCCACAGAAACATCATCCATGTCAAAGATATCTTTTCTCTCTTTTTCTCTCCTATGTTCATCTGTTTTCTTTCTTAAATTTCATATATGAATGAGATAATATGGTATTTGTCTTTCTCTGAATGAATTACTTCGCTTAGGATAATACATTCTAGCTCTATCCACATTGCTGCAAATGGCATGATTCCATTCTTTTTTTTTTTTTGGCTGAATAATATTTCATTGAATATATATACTACCTCTTCTTTATCCATTCACCAATCAATCGACACTTAGGCTGCTTCCATATGTTGGCTATTGTAAATAATGCTTCTATAAACAAAAAGGTGCATTTATCCCTTTGAGTGTTTTGTATTCTTCGGGTTAATACCCAGTAGTGGGATTGCTGGACTATAGGGTAGTTCTATTTTTCACTTTTTGTGATACCTCCATTTTACTTTTGGAGTTTAGCTAAAGTAAGAAATCATGTCTACATAATCAATGCAAATATTTGAGTTAAGAAATGAGTCAGTACATTTGTAAATACCTTTTAGTAAGATTTACTTTTAATATGTTGTATCCTGATTAATAGAATAAAATTCAACATGTGCATGTTTCCAAATGTTCTATTTAAAAATGTAAAATATTATAACTCAGTATCATACTAAGTGAACAACATGAGAAGTATAGGATAAACAATGATCTTTCTTTTATGTTTTCCATGTGAAGTATTTCAGTAAATTATTTTTCTTTATTAGAGAGAGAGAGAGAGAGAGAGAGAGAGAGAGAAAGAGAGAGAGAGAATCCTAAGCAGGTTCCACGCTCAGCCCAAAGCTTGAGGCAGGCTCAGTCCCACAACCCTGGGAGCATGACCTGAGCCAAAATCAAGAGTTGGATACTTAACCATCTGAGCCACCCAGACACCCCTGATTATTTATTTTTATATAATGTCAGGCCTGCACACTCACACACACACACACACACACACACACAAACACACACACACACACATACACCTACAGATACCTGCTCTTTTAAGGTACATACATAAATGAAATATTGTCATATAGAATGCTTATTTTTCCTGTCAATTTATTTTTTTTATATCTGAGTTCAGTTATTTTTGAAAGTAATGTAACATACCTTTAACTGATTCCATTTTTATCTTCAGCGACTTTATAACCCTTTATATTTGTGGAATTCCCTGACAGTTTTAAATGGGCTGCATTTGTATAAGACATTATTTTTATAGGGTAAGATTATATAATAAGCAACAGTTAACTACTGGCAGAACTTACCAATTTGAATTACCAAAATAAGGTGGGTTTTATTTATATGTGTTTGATTAATTTTGTAGAACATACGACAAAAATACAATTTTCAGATTCATCTATAGCGTTAAGACTGAGCTGTAGACAGAAGCAGGGTGGAGGACCAACTGTGCCAAGAGACATGGTTTATAATAAAGTTCTCAGAGAGGAACTAAAAGGATGCTGGGGTTCAGGAAAAAGCAGAATGTGAAATTTGGGGGTTTTGTTTGTTTTATTTGTTGATGAGAAGCTGTATTGCTGAAGACAACTATTAAACCCAATAATGAGTTCTTTCTAAAGGACAAAATGCAAACATCTAATATGAATATATTTAAACCATTATGAAAGGGACCTAATGGAACATTAGGTGACATTAGTCTACCATTAAGTTTAGGAAAATGGTGTAGAAAAATTGCAGAAAAGGAAATTCTACTGGTTCTGATAAAAGTTACTGATTACAAGATTACATTAGTCCTTTAGGTTGATTTTTTAAAATTTTTTTAATGTTCATTTATTATTGAGAGACAGAGCATGAGCTTGGGAGGGGCAGACACAGAATCTGAAGTAGGCTCCAGGCTTTGAACTGTCAGCACAGAGCCCAATGTGGGGCTTAAACCCACAAACCACGAGATCTTGACTTGAGCCTAAGTCGGATGCTTAACCGACTGAGCCACCCAGATGCCCCATCCTTTAGGTTGATTAAAACCTTTAGTATGATGATATGTTCCAATGGCTGTCAATATGTGTGTTGGTGTTTGATCCCTGCTTATGTTATAATGAAAACTAATCTCATATAACATGAATGTAAAAATCAATTACAATTATTTTTATTATACTTTTTTAATGTTTATTTATATTTGAGAGAGAAAGAGACAGAGTGCAAGCTGGGGAGGGACAGAGAGATGGAGACAGAATCTGAAGCAGGCTCCAGGCTCCAAGCTGTCAGCACAAAACCCGACGTAGGGCTGGAACTCAGAAGCAGTGAGATCATGACTTGAGCTGAAGTCAGACACTTAACTGACTGAGCCACCCAGGTGCCCCTAAAAATAAATTATAATTCTTAATCAGAAGATCTCTGGATAAAAGTAAGGTAAAAAAAATGTATCAGTGATTTAGCTCAAATATCATAATTTTCAAGAAGACTTTCCAGATTTTTCCCAACGAGAAAAATACACTCTCCTGTTTGGGCAGCCATGTTTCCCATGGTCTAAGTGTACATGGTTTAATATGTATTTATTATTTGATTAAGATTTCCATATGTAAGAAGAGATTGTGTTTTACTAATCCTTATCTCTCCCCATGCCAATTCCCAAGCCTTTTTATTATGTACATAACATGTTATAGTAAAATACTTTACAATGAAATACAGCTTTTTTCATTGTTCTATATCCAATAAAAAACTTTTAAATAAGTATGACTTATACAAAAATATTAGATTTTAAGCTTCTAGACTTTTAATATTTGAGAATTAGAGCACATGCCATTAAGAACCTGACATTTGATAACATACAACCAACAGAGCTGATTGTACCCATTCATATTTTTAAAGATAGTTTCAAACGTGGTGAATGAATAAAATAAAGTTTATCTTTGATATTACTATGAAAAAATTCACTCTACATTTTCTACTATGTACTTTTTTTCTACTCGTCTCAATATTTAATGATGCTGTAATCTATCAATGTTCCATATTCTGCTTACAAGGACAAGGATGTTGTCTTCTTAAATATTGCTAAATGCCGTCATATAGTCAAGCAAGTGAGCCCTTGATCCTGCCATATATTTCTTTTAAAGACAAATTATCCTGTGTCTGTGAAAAAAAAAAAGTAAGTAAAAAACTATAAACATTATGAATCTTGAGTAAGATAAGTGAACCAATATACTTATGCCCCCCCCCCAATTTATCATTTTCAGGAATATTTTACCAAAAGGAAAATAAAAACAATAAATAATCTGACATCAGACACACTGTGCTGACTGTGTCTTGTCCCAGAAAGAAATGCAAGGAAGAGATAATTTGGGAGAAAAAGAAAGCATTAATAACTCTTTGGGGAAAGCAGTGAAAAACTGTATCATGACATATACCGATTTTGATTCAATTCTGGGCTACATGATACTGATTTGAAATGATTCGTAATCAAGTATAAATACATATTTCAGGTTTCTTTGATCAAATTACCATTTCTTAGAAAATAATAAGGTTACTAGTAATCTAGAAAAATCAAATTAATTCAATAATAGTTTTAGAATTCTGTATTCTGAAAACTGGAGATTTTGTACTACAGGTAAAATTATATTACTCTAAAAAGCTATTCCAATTTTCTGTGTCTACTTTTGAAAATTAAAGAATATTCTTGTAAATTCTGGGCTTTCTAATGCTCATGACATGTGATAATATCAACATGTCACCTATTATTAAGACAAAACTCAGAGAAATTTATATTACAAAGATATTTTGTCTCTGCTTTATTTTATATACTTCTGAACCTAAGTCGTATGATGCCTTCTCCTGAGGAGAGTTATTCATGGATCACTAATTGATACATCATTTTGTCTTGAATTTCTAGGGTGAGTCAACCATTGTGCTATAGTAACTACTACTTGTTTTCATCTTATTGCATAGTATATTAAGTATGCTTGTTGGATTAGTAATTTTTTCTTACTGTAGTTAGTTAAGAGTTGCTTATTATAAATTACTGAATGGTCAAAAGAGAGCAAAATCAGAGGGGTTTTCGGTCTATATTTCCTTGTATTGTTTGTGCTCTTTGTATCTTGTTTAAGAAATCCTTTCCTACTCTGAAATAATATATTATCATATAGTTTCTTCAAATAGTTGAAAATTTTGTTTTTCACATATTTAAGCTACCTGAAATTTATTTTGGGGTATGTTTTAATGTAAGGATTGATTTTTTTATTTGGATACCCAATAAGTCCACCAGAGAAAGACAAACACCATATGATTTCACTCATATGTGGAATTTAAGAAACAAAACAGATGAACATATGGAAGGGGGAAAACGAGGTGGGGGGAACAAACCATAAGAGACTCTTATAGAGAAAAAACAATGTTGATGGGGGAGGTGGGTGAGGGATGCACTAGATGGGTGATGGATACTAAGGGGAGCACTTGTTATGAGCACTGGGTGCTGTATGTGAGTGATGAACCACTAAATTCTACTCCTGAAGCCAATATTACACTGTAAGTTAACTAACTAGAATTTAAATAAAGATTTGAGGAGAAAAAGAAAACAAAATCAGAGGTTTTTAAAAGTAATTTGCCTCTCTGTTATAAACCCAGAAGAATGAATTAACATAGAATGAACTTACACATGTCAGTTAAAGCCTCTTTTCTAAAATAAGAATATTTAAAGGAGAAACAGTGATTATCACTAAGTATCAACATTGATCCCTTCATTTTTCTACCCTAATCTTAGCTATGTATCTATCTGTCTGTTTCCCTCTCTATCTATTTGTGCCATTCTTCAAGAGCTGTCACTTGATGGCCTGACTTTATTTAGAGGTAGGTCAGACATCTAATGAGACTGTGCAAAGATTCTATGTTTTAATCACCTAGTGTCCTACATCAAATTAATATAACATTGAGTATACTTGAGAATCACTTCAAAAAGATAATTCACTCAGTGGTGTTCACATTTTAGCAATAATTTTTAAAATAAGAAATTGTGTTTAACACCATCCTAATATATTTCACCACATCAGAGGTCAAGTATATTACCACTAGTATATTTCTAAAATTAACATGTGGTCTGAGAAAAAAGTTTCTATAAACTAGTGAGTGAAATAATCAGATCTTATGAGAACCAACGTATACAGATTCAATATTCTAACTGTCAGTATATAACCATTTTCTGTAATGGAAATGTGAATAGGGTCAAGAAAGGAAAGTTTTGCTTTTTTAAAAATTTTAATCCACTATTTGCATTTTATAATGAATATGCATTTATAGTAAATTGAACTAAACTTTTTAAATTTATTGATACACAAATATAAAAAAGTGAGGCTGAATAGAATTTGATAGGTATTCTCTCCTCATATTTCATGAAATTATTTTTTAATATTATTAAATAGATACAAGATAGTATAATATTAATAAACAATAAGTTAAATGGAAGGAAGAAACATAAATATTTAAAACATTCAAAAGTTAATAATAGCAATGTTTTCTATACCAATAATAAGGCATTTACATTAAACATAAAAATAAATCAATTCCCAAAATGGAATATCTCTAATATTACAAATAAATTAAATAATAGTTAGCATACATTGTTGATTTTAAAATGGGAAAGGTTTGGGGCATCTGGATGGCTCTTTAGGTTTAGCATCCAACTCTTGAATTCACCTCAGGTCATGATCTCATGGTTATGGGTTCAAGTCTTGTGTTGAGCTCTGTGCTGACAGCATGAGGCCTCCTTGGAATTCTCTCCCTCTCTCTCTGCCCTTCCCTGCTCTCTCTCTCTCTCAAAATGAATAAACATTGATAAAAATAAAATAAAATGTGCAAGGGTATAGTTTTTTTTTTTTTTTTTTTTTTTTTTTTTTTTTTCTTTAGAGGGAGAGTGAGAGAGTGCAAGCAGGAGAGAGGAGCAGAGACAGAGAGAGAGAATCCCAAGCAGGCTCCATGCCCAGCACAGAGTCTAATGCTGGGCTCAATCCCACAAACTCTAAGATCGTGATCTGAGCCAAAATCAACAGTCAGAAGCTCAACCGACTGACCCATCCAGTCACCCCAGGGCATATTTTGCAATAGGCAAAGATTGGGTTTGAATTAAACAATTATTATTAATACACAGTGAAAACATTAGTATATAGGAGGATAAAGTTGTAATTTCAATAAACTTGTATAACAAAATATAAAATGTCTCAGATAGAAAATAAACTATCAAAACATTCCAAGATACAGAAGGTTAAATGACTAGATACAATACTTCAGGAGGACTTACATTATTAATACAAATCAGAGTACCAAGATGTGAATGAATTCCCTCATAAAAGGAAGTACTGATGAAAAGGCAATACTAGAACTAAATTCCTCAGGGTAAAGGAAGCTTAAGATTTACAGTTGAACAAACTCATCAAGCAGCATGTATTATTATCAGTCCCAAATCAACACCAAGGCATGTTCATTTACTTTTTAAAAAGTCTGTGAAGCTAAAGAGATTTAATTTAAAGCAGTATAGAATTAGAATTGACTTTACCATTTTCTCTAATCTAGTAAAACCTTAGTGAAATGTAAGGAACATAAAATTTTCATAGGTAAAGTATTTTCCCAGTATCAGGACCATACATCACCAGCCTCCTCAGAACTGTTCTAAGAAATGTTTGAAATTCAATGTAGATTATTAAATCCAAATCTCTAAAGAAACACTGATTTGTTACTATTCTTAAAATAGACTAGAATAACTAAACTATGAATTATGTAAGTGAATGAAAATTCTAATAAGTAATGTACCAGTGATCAAAGGAAGAAAAGAGGACAATAATACAGTACAGATGAGCTTTAGAAATCTGAAAATTTGAGTTTGGGTGTATTTTAGATTTGAAATTCACACTGCTATTTTCCTTTCTATAATTTAAAACAAAACAAGAACCATTTGGATCATGTTATTATGTATCACACATTGTGCTTAGGTTTTTTATATAATGATATAAGAATAATTCTAATGTTGAAGTTTATTTTCTTCATACTATCCTTATCATTTCTCCCTGATAAAGGATAAAATAATTTTAATGTAAAACAAAAGTAAGTAACACCATTGGGGTGAATGTTACCATTTTTGTATCTTGATGAATACTCATTTCCTAAAAGTTACAAAAAGAAATACCTAATTTGATGACTAGGAGAGCTGTGGATGCCATGGCAAGAATGGCAACATCTGATTTTTTTTTTCCAACTAATGTTTTGATTTTTTGTGATTTACCACACATCCCAAAGTTTGAATGTATATTGATTAAAAATAAATTAACACCAGAGAGAAATCACTGCATAGGACAAATCTATCCTATGCCAAAAGATTTGAGTACTAAATAGAGTCTGGTGAATGATTTTTATCATCCCTTCTAGTCTAGGATGTTATGATTGCCTTTCATTTTGTTTTACTCAACCTTATACAAAGGCTCATCATTACAAATCAGTAATTAATAAATTCAACATCCTATGTGGACAGAAAGCTAGTAACTGACATAATCTGAGGAAGATACTAGCACTGACCCTGGCAGGGGTGAGGTACTAGAAGGAAATTTTTCAAAAGGGTAAAGGGGAAGATAACCAGAGAACTGCATGCGACATAATCCAGGACAAAGAAAAGGATAATGGAGAAAGTGTTGTACAATTATAAACGAGCTTTGCTTTCTCCTCCAACTTGGCACAGCCATTGCTGAATTTTGCTATCCATCTGGCTGGATGTGTGAAACTCAGAATTAATAAAATCACTTTTATTTCTTTAATAGCCATTAAAAATTAAATAAATTAATACCAATTTATACTTGGAAATGTATAATGATAGCATTTATTAGTAACAGTATATATATAGAGTATCTGTATATTGTATATATATTATATAGAAAGAGTATTGTGTGTGTATTTATATATATATACACTGTTTATTTGTGTTTGGGAGAAAGAGACAGTGTGTGAACGGAGGAGGGGCAGAGAGTGATGGAGGCAGAATCTGAGATTATGACCTGAGCCAAAGTCGGACGCTTAACTGACTGAGGCACCCAGGCACCCCTAGAGTATAGATATTTCAATCTCTATGTACAAACTTCCATTCTAATACTTTAAATAGTTTAATTTAATATACCAAAACCACTTTGGATTGAAGAGCATTGAACACTTTAGAGAAGGAACTCAATACAAAAAAGTTGAGGAATTTTTCTAATATTAATCAGATATCAAGTGGAAGGAGCTGGTAATTTAATCAGTCTACTCCTAAGTCTTGGATATTTACTCTTATGCTACATAAATTCCTAAGCTGATGGGAGACTGAAAACTGAAGCAAGGATTTAGTCTTATTGGTATTGAAATGTGTATGACACTTTGGCAATTCCACCACTACCACCACCACCACCAGAAAATCATTTAAATGGCTCATGTATTAGGCAGTGTCTCATTCAGGGGAATTTATTATTAGGAAATAAGTTTTTTTAATGTACACATATAGAAGGGCAAGATTGTTTATAATAATGGAAAATTGGAAATGACTTGGTTCTTTCTTTAGAGAAATGGCATATCTACTTTATGGACTATTAAGTATGCATTTTGGCAAAATAGTGAATTGCATACAAACCAACAAAAAGTAAAAAAATAAAATAAAAAAGGTAGGATTCACAACTCTTTATAAACTATATTTCAACTGTATATAACATTGATAGCTAAAGAAAAATGCATTCAGAAATACAAGATGAACGAGATATTTTAGGGTACGGAAAACATGAATGATTGTTTTTATTTTTCCTATGCTTTTTCTAACATGTAATTTTATTTTTGATAGGATATTATTGAGTGGAAATTGGGAGCTTTTTTCTGGAAGATTATTTGGCAGTATTTCTCTGTTCTTTGACCTTAAGTTTCACTGTTAGAAATTAATGCCAGGGTGCTGAAAAACTTACAACATCTATGTTCATAATGGAATTATTTGTGGAAATAAAACACTGCCAACAAAGTAAGCATTTAAAATAGCTATAAATCTTGAGTCTAAATCTTGTATCCTCTGTACAATAGAAACATCCAGACATGACCATTTAGTAGAAAAATATTTAATAACGTAAGACCCTGTCAAGAAATTCGGCAATTATTTTAAAAGTGCTTATCTCTGTGAGTTGAATTTATGAGTAATTTAACTTTTAACAGATCTCCTCCATTTGTCAATTTTTCAGTGGTCAACATATATAGTATTACTTTGATTTTTATAAGAAGCTAATACATATGTTTGTTTCTCAAGAGTCGTTTAGGGAATGTTCATTTTAATATCAAATTTTATATTTTTAGCATTTCATTTTCTTTTTTTTTTTCAGAAAACTGTTTGATAAGAAAACCAAAAAAATATTTTTTACTTGATGGCAAGATCTAAAATACCTTATCAAATTAAATCATTTTATTTGCATTTGGTCAAACTATTCTCATTTTATTTTCAAATTTTTATTTAAATTCTAGTTAACATATAGTGTAATAGTAATTTCAGGAGTAGAATTTAGTGATTCATCACTGACATATAACACCCAGTGCTCATCCCAGCAATTGCCCTCCTTAATGTCCATCACTCATTTAGCCCACCCTGCCCCCCACCACCTCTCTATCAACCCTCGGGTTATTCTCTACAGTTAAGAGTCTCCATGGGGTGCCTGGGTGGCTCAGTCAGTTAAAATCTCTGACTTTGGCTCAGGTCATGATCTCATGGTTCCTGAGTTCAAGCTCTGCACTGGGCTCTGTGCTGACAGCTCAGACCCTGGAGCCTGCTTCAGATTCTGTGTCTCCCTCTCTCTCTGCCCCTCCCCCACTCTCACTGTGTGTGTGTGTGTCTCTCTCTCAAAACTGAATAAACATTAAAAAGAAAAGAGTCTCTTCTGGTTTGTTTCCCTCTCTCTTTTTCCCCTTCCCCTATGTCCATCTGTTTTTTTCTTAAATTCCACATATAAGTGAAATCATATAGTATTTGTCTTTCTCTGAGTGACTTATTTGGCTTAGCATAATACACTCTAACTTCATCCACATCCTTGCAAATGGCAAGTTTCATTGTTTTTGATGGCTAAGAAATATTATATATAAAAGAAATATTAAGTATACACATGTATACATGTATACACACACATGTATACACACACACACACACACACACACCACATCTTTATCCATTCATAAGTTGATGGATATTTCAGCTCTTTCCATAATTTGGCTATTGTTGATAATGCTGCTAAAAGCATCAGGGTGTATGTGCCCCTTTGAATCAGTATTTCTGTATCCTTTGAGTAAATACCTAGTAGTGCAATTGATGGGTCAAGCTCTTCTAATTTTGATTTAAATTACACTAAGAAAAACATCAGCCAAAACATTAATATACTGAGCAAGATTTATGTTTGTTATATGAACCTCCATTTATTTAAATCCATTCCCTAACTTTTGCTCTACTTAAAAAATGCGAGTAGTAATTACAGCTTTACAGGGTCACCCTTCTAACAGAAAGTTGACATATATTTGTTCGATAAAAACCCATTATTAGCTCTGCAACCTGTACCATGTTGACTGTGGGCAAACAGAACAATTTAATCTCAAGTACTTTCAATTATTCTTCTAAGTAGTGCCTTAGATGACTTTTTAATAAAAGATTCTTTTAAAATTAGGACCTTCTGAATTATAGTGTGTCAAATTTTCAACACATAGGAAATTGGTACTGAAAAATTCATATAAATATAAAATAAACATGGCTACATATATTCTAAATTTGTTTGCAGTGACATCATTATGACTTACAGTAGGGGCACTACAACAAATTCAAATAAGTACAGTTAGAATATGCTAAAATTAAACTGCTTTAATTTTTTAAAGGTCACTATTAATTATTTTTATGTTATAATTTTACCATAAGAGTGTCTATGAACACTATTCAAAGGCTACTCTATCTTTCAGAATATTTTTTGGGGTGTCTGGGTGGATCAAGTCAGTTGGGTGTCGGCTCAGGTCATGATCTCACAATCTGTGGGTTCGAGCCCCACGTCAGGCTTTGTGCTGACAGCTCAGATCCTGGAGCCTGCTTCAGATTCTGTGTCTCCTTCCCTCTCTGCATCTCTCTCTTTCTCTCTCTCTCTCTCAAAATAAAATCCAGACATAAAAAAATTAAAGAAGATCTTTTTTAATAAGTCAATATAAATGACATTTATATTACAATGTTTATGCAAGTTCTGACTGATTGGAAGCTTTTACTATTCAAAGATCATTTCTATAAATAGCTTTATGAAGTGATACTACTTTATCATTTGACTAGCACTGTAGTATCATTTTCAAGGAAGTTATCCTTGAAATCCAATGCATTTTAAGAAGGTTAATTAAGTCAGATTTATAATGGAATGGAATAGAATCTAGAATCAAACTAAAGTAACTTAATATCAGAATATGAAGTGGTTCCTAACAGAATACTTTGATATTTAGGAAAGGAGAAATAGAATGGGTCAATAATTGTACTGTACATATGTAAGGAATGTCTGTGTACACAGAGATACTGATGTATCTTTAGCTCAATGACTGTAGCTGAAAAATTCTTTAGGTCTTCATTGAACAGCCATAACAGGTATAACAAAGGGTAGCTTAAAACAACGGAAATGTATTATCTCACAGTTCTGGAAGCTCAAGGACAGAATTAAGGTTTTGGTTGGGCCACACTCACTCTGAAACTGATAAAGGGAATCCTAATTTTCCTCTTCCTAATATCTGGAGGTGGCTATCAACTTTTAGCATGTCTTGCATTATAGCTGAATACTCTGTCCTGCCTTTGTCATCACATAGAATGCCCTTGTATGCTTGCCTGTGTTTTCACACATAGTCATCTTTTTTTTTTTTTATAAAAATACCACTCATATTGGATTAAGGGTACACTCTATTCCAATATGAGCACATCTTGACTTAACCAATTACATTAAAATGATCCTATTTTCAAATAAAGTCACAGTCTGAGACACTTGGGTTTAGAATTCCAGCATATCTTTTGTGGGAAGTACTGGGGGACAGTTTTACCAATAATAGTCATATCATTATTGTATGAGGTTCTTTAAAAAGAAAATAGTGAACTATTTATACTACCTGTCTACAGTTCTGTACAAGTCAGGAGATATTTAGGATTAAAAGCATTATAATATGTTCTCCCATAACAGATCCAGGGCTGTACAGTGGTATTTCAGAAAGTTCACTGTCAAGAATGCCCCTCGTTCAAATGGAAGAAGTGGGTTTTTGCCACTGCAAATTCTCAGTTTTTCAACAGCAGTTGTTACTACTAGTCGACTTTCTATTGAGTAAGAACTTTCTCTATATTGAAACATTCTTCCTTCTACGCTGCTCCTCCTAAGTGTGGATTGAAGCTTATATATAAGATTTAGATTGTGCGGTTATACAAATTTATAGGAAATTGAGTAATTTTGGATGAAAATATTATACAGATTTTTATTTTTATCTTTTCATTATTTCCTTTCTGTTATATCAGCTTTCACATTTCCCAAGTTGTTATTTGTGTCATTTTCCGTAGACATTGAATGAAAGTAAAACCACCAAGTCTTTCTTTCTTTCTTTCTTTCTTTCTTTCTTTCTTTCTTTCTTTCTTTTCTTTCTTTCTTTCTTTCTATTATGAAAGTATAATCAAGTGAGAATTCACATGGATAAAATACAATTTAATCCACATTCAGAAAATATTTCCATGTATATGGGATGACACAATTCCCATACTCGCTTTCTGAGAAAATATACAATCACGAATTAAGATAGGGTTATCTTGAAACCATGCCAAAATATGAGCAAAAATTATTTTTTGAAAAGATTCACTTTCACAAAAATCCAAACCCCACCATATTGTAGTTACAAATATTCAGAATTTCTGTGATAATAACAAGCTTAGTGCTATGACATGCAGTGATACATTTTTAGGAAGCTAATTGTGTAGGGTACTTACAATGTACCAAACACTGTTTCAAGTACTTTATATATGTTGACTCATTTAATCCTCACAGGTTTTTTAAATTATTTATTTATTTATTTATTTATTTATTATTTATTTATTTATTTATTTTAGAGAGAGAGAGAGAGAGAAAGAGACAGACACAGACACAGAGGGAGAGGGAGAAAGAATCCCAAGCAAGCTCCATGCTCATCACAGAGCCGGACTCCAGTCTCGATGCCAGGACCCTGGGATCATGACCTGAGCTGAAATCAAAAGTCAGTCCCTAAACCAACTGAGCCACCCAGGTGCCTCAGTAGAGGTTTTATATGTAAAACCTTATAGAGGGTGTATGAAACAGCTGAGGGATTTCAATTCTTTAACTGACAGTTTAAATTAATGCAAAATGATTAACATTATATTGTGTTGAATATTTGACCACAAACACTGGTAGGCTTATTCACAAAATTGAAATAAATATCAATAAATGTTATAAATATATAACATATGCAGGAATAAATCCTTGACATTTTCCTTTGTGTTGCATATAATTTTAAGCCACCCACAACTTTAGTTAGTCCTAAGAGAAAAAAGAATCAATTCACTTCATAGATGTCACATGCGTCAACATTTATTGTATGCTTAAAAGAGAATTTAATTTTGTTGTATAATTTTTGTTTATGCAATCTTCTAATTCTTCTTTGGACTGCTTGCTACAACATGGTAAAGTAAGAATAAGAATGTATACATACGTATATTCTCCTGTAACCCTGATTTACTATCATGGGCCAGATAATTAAATCTAACTTTACTGCTATTATTATCTCATATTAATTAAAGCATGAAATACATTTCGAAAACTTGCAAATGTTTTTCAAAAAGAGCATCAAGCTATCCTCCAACCGGTATCTTTTTTTAAATCTTTATCTTTGAGAGAGTGAGAATGAGAGAGAGAGAGAGAGAGAGAGTACGAGTGGGGAAGGGACAGAGAAAGAGAGGGAGACAGAACCCGAAGCAGGCTCCAGGCTCTGAGCTGTCAGCACAGAGCCTGACGCAGGGCTCAGAACCCAGGAAACACAAGATCATGACCTGAACTGAAGTCAGAATGAGCATAAGTGGAGGGACGCTTAACCAACTGAGCCACCCAGGCACCCCTCCTCCAGCCTTAAGTTCCCCTTAAGAGAACTTAAGGCAATTCTCTACTTCATACATATTTACATATATTATTAGATCTGTCCCTTTAAAAAAGCATTTTTTTCATACTACCGAAGTATATATGTTCACTCAGAACGGCTTGGGAAAAATTAAAAAGTTGCTTACAATTTTATTACCAACAGAATGATGCTGTTGACCTTTTGGTTTTTATACTTTTGTTTGCTTTTCTTTGTATCTATTAGGTATCTCAAAGTTAACTAGTAAAAATTGAATACCTTTTTCCATATACACCAGCCTTTCCTACAGTGGTCTCTATGTTTGTATATAATCCTACCCTACACTAAAAACTTGAGGGTTCAGTGGTAGAGTACATTTCTCTATTGCCCCCTTATCTGATTAGTTGTAACCTTACCTTTTAGATCCTTCCATCTTCTTTTATTTCAAGATTAGTTTTGCTAAATTTCCATACAATACCAATCTTCCCTACAGTTAAACTGATCAGGTCACTCTCATTATTAAGGCTCTGTATTAATTTCTTACTGCTCTTAATAAAGTCCATATTCCCTCATGGTTTTTATAATGGTTTTTCCCAGTGTATGTTTCCCTTATCCCCTATCTTATGAAATTTTTGAGACATATTTTTGACCCACGCTTACTTGTAATTCTTTTCCACCCAAGTGACTGCCTTTACCTATTGGCTTTAGGGTTGTTCTCTCTTATGTTCAGTTTGTTTCTTGCATATCACTTCCTCTATGTGCTGTGCTCACATGCACTTATTCAGACTGATTACTGAATTATAGAATAGCTTAAATTCCTCTGTTCTATAAGTTTTTATACTTCCTTTACAGTGACCCCTTCTTTTACTGTAATTTTTAGAATAATGTGTTTGTCCCAAGATAACTTGAAAACAATAAGAGGACAGGGATGACTGATGCCTATCATCTTTATTTTTATATCCCAGAGGAGTGCATTGTATTTGTCACTTCTTGGGGGAAATGCAATATTTGTAGATCTGATGAATGAATCGAAGAGTAATTTATTCATCTAATTTTCTACCTTTAATAATGAAAATGATTATTTTTCATTATTCAAATAGCACTGCCATGGATATCTCTTGCTGTTATATGTCTACATATTCTATAATTATTACATTTAAATACTTTCTATGAGAGGACTATTTGTCTAAATATATATAATTTCTAATACTTTTGAATGTCATTAAATAATTGCTTTCAGAAGATTTATAGACTTACATACCTGCTTTGTTGTACATTTTGTGAAACTTACTACAGTTAATGTATATATACACCTAAAATTTGATAATTAGAAAACTGTGTTTCTTAATTATTGGATTTGCTTACTTTAAAATGCTGAATACTTACTGTTTAGTATTCATTTTTTATGTTAAAATCTGAGAACAGGGAGTGAAGTTTTTTATTTATAAACTTATTTTCCTGGGGCTTAGTTGTACTTTTAGATCATGATTATGACGATGATGGTGATAACTATTATTATTGCAATTGTACAGGCAGCAGAACCAAGACAGAATCTACTTTCTAATGTCCTTAATTTTGTGATTATTAGAAATGAGGTAGAGAAAAGAATCAACCATTGTATGTTTATCTCTGAAAGTCTATATCAGAAGATTTAGCAACACTCCTTTAATAAAGCAATAGTTTAAATTGCATCTTTGTCATTCTAAGGCTTTATTTGGAAATGTGGCAATTCATAAAACATCCCATTCCTAAATTGCCGGGAGTCGACCTTCATCACCCACCTGATGGCAAAGCCCAGGGGGTCGATAAGAGAAGACCGCAAATCGGTTCTCTGGAAGCAAGGCTACTGATATCCCTTCTTCTAATCAATCAGCTTGTTCAATCAGCTTAAATTTTTCTTACTGGGCCTTTCCCTATAACTTAGCAATCAGTTAATCATTAAGGGCACTTTGAAGAAAAATATGCCCGTGTAGAAGGTTACAGTGGGCAGTTACCAAGAAAGCAGTCATGCTCCAATTTCTCTAAAGAATAGGCTCTACCAGTTTCAGGTAAAACAATTGGAATAATAATATAAAAAATAACTAGCCCTCTAGCTTGTCAGGCTTAGAAATAGTAAGATTAAAGATTAATTCTTTGAAGTAAAAAAGCAGTAACGCAAGGAAATAAACAGAAAGTTTTCTCTGTTTATTTCCCTGAGAACTTTCTGAGAGTAAAAACAATAGCTTGACGCAAACATATAGAGAGTAAAAAGCATATATAAGCTTGCTGAAAAATCAATAAACTGTCCAGATTGGTTTACCTGAGCTGTCTGTGTCCATTTCTTCCTGCTGATGCCAGCCCTCCTTCGGATACCCCTGGACCAGTCGGAGGGGGACTCCGGCACTAAATCTTCTCATAGCTACCAGACAGATATAACATCAGGATCAAGTAGTAAAGACTCCAGCATCATCACCACCTAATATGTTAGGTTATATCCCATGACATGCTTTGAATGTATCATAGAAAACATTGAATTACCTCCTAGTAGTTCCATATCTGAAGGAAAAAAATACTAGTATTTAATATTATAGTACTGTAATGCAAAGCATCAATCGTCACTAAAAGACTTCAAGAGCACCATCAACTTTTGCAAATATTGTCTGAAAGAAATTCAGCAAATATATTGCATCTCATCCAAAAATAAGCCATCTCTTACATTTTTACCAAGTGCCATTGACCATAACAAATGGCAACAAATGCAGCAAGAGTAGATTGTTAATTACCATTACATTGTACTTTCCAGCATTGTCAGAAAAATTACCAGAATTTAAAAAAATTACATTTATTTAATCTATAAAGTTGTTAACAGTATTTGGGTGCCATTCTTGCCCCTAAATCTAGTACTGTTTTGGGGGTTTTTATGTATTATTTTATCCTACCTTGTGTTGGTTGAAAAAGACAAATGTTACTATCTCCCTTTTACAGATGGAGAAAATAATGTGAGTTTCTAACATCAAGTGGTCAATGGCAGTGTCAGAGAAAAAAAAAACTACATCTCTAAGTTATTTTGATAGTGATCAATAACTGTGCACATAAATAAATATAAATTTTATATTTAATTTTTGTATAATATAATTTTATTATATAAATGTAAATATATATAAATATAGATATAAATTTTAAAAATTTACTATTACATAAATGCGTCAGCTAACTATATAGTTAAATTACCTTAGATGTGAAATTGTCAGCACATATTTAGTGGTAGGAAAAAAATTCTTACAAACTTAAAATTGTAACATATAATTATCAAAATTTCAAGATCCCAATTTAATCAGTGGTGCCTGGGTGGCTCAGTCGGTTAAACGTCCGACTTCAGCTCAGGTCATGATCTTGCTGCTTGTGAATTCGAGCCCTGCGTCGGGCTCTGTGCTGACAGCTCAGAGCCTGGAGCCTGCTTCAGATTCTGTGTCTGCCTCTCTCTCTCTGCCCCTCTCCTGCCCACTCTCTGTCTCTTTCGCTCAAAAATAAATAAATGCTAAAAAAATTTTTTAAATATCCAAACTTAGTCTGCATTTAGTTTATAAATGACAGTACTAATAGTGACTGGATAACTAATATAATTGCTTCTCATTTTACTTCTTTTTTTTAAGTTTGTTTATTAACTTTGAGAGAGAGAGGGAGACCATGAGAGGGTGAGGGGCAGAGACAGAGGGAGAGAGAGAATCCTAAGCAGGCTCCCCACTGTCAGCACAGAGCCCAATGCGGGGCTCCATCTCACAAACTGTGAGATCATGACCTGAGCCAGAAGTCAGAGTCAGACACTTAACCAAGTGAGCCACCCAGGTGCCCTTGACCTCTTGATTTAATTAAATCCTCCCTGTTTTATAGACCATTTTCTAAAAATGTCATCGTATTTTTTGTTTTTATAATATGGAATTTGGTAGATGTATCTACATCTAATACAAAATAGCAAATGCTAAAAAAAACAAAAAACAAAAAACAAAAAACAAATGCGTTTTAGAAGGGATTCAATAAATAATTCATTAATGTTCAATGAATGAATAGTATGTGTGCCTATGTGTTTGTGCTTGTGTGTGTGTGTGTGTGTGTGTGTGTGTGTGTGTGTGTGTGATAGGTATTGGGAGGAGCAGTTGTGGGCATAAGGAGTTGCATGAGAAAAGAAATAGACAAGACTTCTTACATTAGAAGCCTTCTGTGTCACGGTTTCTGTAAGTTCTGGTGGCAATGCATTCGAGGTGCAGTAGAAGAGCAGAGCAGACATGAAATAGAATATCACATTCAGTGATAGGCTGGATTTGGCTTATTTTTTTAAATTTCTTTTAATGTTTATTTACTTTTGAGAGAGAGAGAGAGACAGAGAGATAGAGACAGAGCATGAGCAGGGAAAGGGCAGTGAGAGAGGGAGACACAGATTCCGAAGCAGGCTCCAGACTGAGCTGTCAGCACTGAGTCATGAGATCATGACCTGAGCCAAAGTCTAATGCTTAACTGGGCCACCCAGGCGCCTTGGATTTGGCTTAATATGCTTCTGTACAGCATCTCTTCACTAGCCAGAGTTCAGTTGTTACTGTTGGCTGCTTGAAATCAGATATTTTGGGCATATTTATATACTGAAAATCAAGTAATGCTATAAATCAGAACATTTCCCCCCTCAGAATCCAGTAGTTAAACCTTTCCCAGGACACTCCTCCACGACATGAAAATAAATAGACCTATGTATTAAGATAATTTTGAAGTATTCAAAAGTGTGAAATAACATTATTTGACTTGACTATTTAAAAAATGATTCAAAGGAGCATGACTTTTAAGTAAAAGAGAATACGTAAATATTTCTATATTCTGTATAAGAGATTATGGAGGTAGCACTGAATATGAGGAAAGGAACAGAAAACAAAAATATAAATGTATGGTGCTTTTAATCTTCAAGTTATTATCTTATTTTGTGCTCTGCTTCCACACACAGCATAGTATTGTGATGAAGGTAGGCTTTCCAAAAATACTTGATAAATGACACTTTATATATGTATTTGAAAGTGAGCTGGGAGGCATTCCAGGCGGTGGTAATGAGGCTATATTACAATTTATCAGAAGCAAATGTGGAAGTTTTCATATTTTTTTAGTTTTTTTTTTTAAGTTTACTTATTTATTTGTCGAGAGAGAAAGAGCAGGGGAGGGAAAGAGAAAGAGGAGAGAATCCCAAGCAGGCTCTATACCATCAGCATAGATCCCGACATGGGGCTCGAACCCACAAACCATGAGCTCATGAACTGAGCCAAAACCAAGAGTAGGGCATTTAACCCACTGAGCCACCCAGGCACCCCAGAATCTTACATATTTAATAAATTACTGGGAGGTTAAAGACTTCAGACACAATCACTAAAAACAAAAACAAAAATAAAAACAAAAGCAAGAAAAAGAACTATGCATAATGAATGTCAATTTGCTGTGTAGTGTACAAGTAAATGATGACTAGAATATCATTTTATATTTTTAGATAATTGTACCTATAAAAATGTTCTTGTTGTCCTAAGTCTATTCATCTTAGTTCTGACCTTTATCTGAGTTATCTTTTCTATATACTTAAAACTACCCTCAAAAGTTACCTCTTCTAATGAATTTTTATCAGACCATGTTTTCCACTGTTGAGCCTGTTTTCACATTTTACAACTTGTGAACCTTGAGACATCATTCACACCATTGAAGGTTACCAGGACTTTGAATCCTAGATATACATTTATACGGGGAGTTTTTCCAAGGTGAGACTAGAATAATTGAATCCATACACAACTGTGGCATTATGGGTATGGGTCTATGAGCCTATCAGATAGATTATGTCCATCTTAAATAAAGTTTAAACTTTTCAGGAAAAAAAAAACTTCTAAAGCATTTCAAAAGGTATATTTGAAGTACATTTTACACAAGATAAAATTACTGTACCTTTTATTATTTTTTTAAATTAGAAAAAAATGTTAGGATGAATTAATAATTCTTTAATACCTATGGACAAAGCCTGATGGAATAAGAAGTACATTTGAATGTAGAGTGCCAGTGAGCATAAGTTTCAACACACTTTGTGTTCACATGAAAGTATTTTCTATATGTATAACTTCAAAATACATATCCCAAAGTCTGGCTTATAGAAATTCACACTTAGGAAACTAAACATCTGTTTTAAGGTATTCTTCTAAATCCTTATACAAATATAATAATAATATCTATCTAATGGTGTTCAAAATATAATCCATTACTTCTGAGTTGTGACTGAGTCTTATTTCATTTGAATAATTTTTCATCATTTAGTCCCATAATATATATAAAATACATGAAGCAACAAAATCTACATGGTACAGTTGAATAACATAATTACTTAAATTTGTTTTATACCTATTATATTCCCACTGTGCCCCAATAGTAAACTTGTATAGAAGCAAGTATACTTCATATACTTCTTGTTTTCATGTCTTTATTACATTTATTTAGATATTTCGCTTGGGGCCATATAACGTCATGTAAAAATAGTCTTGCCTTTTTGGGATAATACCTATTTTGTTATGATATGTTTTCTTTGAATATAATTTAAAAATTTATGTGTTAGCATTTCATTTGTTAGAATGGCATCACTTTTGTTGGTTTTTCTGATATATTGAAATGTAGTATATAAAAACCCAGTTGTAAGGCAACCTGAGGGAATATAGAATTTATTACATAAAATGAACTACATCCTGGGAACTTGATCACTGGAACTCTCAGCTAAACCATCTTACTATTTATCTCAAGTGTCCATAATAAAGACCTTTATCTTAAGGATGCCATGATATCACTTTATATCATATTTGTTCCTGTAATTTTATTAGATTTTACGTTTGTTTTAGTTTTGTACTGTATATTCAGATTTACTTTTACATTTTAAAATAAACTGAATGACACTGTAAACATGACATTTTCTAACTAAAAGTCAGTTCTTGTATACATCTGTTATTTTAAGGAGTTTGACCACTACTCTATGTAATATAAAAAGCAAATGAAGGACTTTGAGGCAGAGGAGTGACATAATCATTTAGCTGGGGTTTGAGAAGAAAACGGAGAAAGTGTGGATTCAGGGTGACAAGTGGGGATGCCAACGCAATACTTTGGGGAGGCAGATGTTAGTATCTTGGAGAAGTTGAATTGAGTACAACTGAGTAAAAATAATGAAAAGTAATGTTTCTGTATTATTTTGAAGGTAGAATTAACAAGATTTATAGATTTATAAGTAGATTACAAGTGTCTTTGAGAAAAAGAGATGAATTAAGCATCCTTCCAAAGTTATTGTATTCAGCATCTGGAAGGATAGACTTGCCTGAGATGGCAAAGATGGCAGAAATAGCACAATATAGGGCATGAGTTTATATATTTTAAATCTGAGATGTCCCGTAGTAGAAATAGCATATGTCAAATATGATAATAGGTATAAATTTGAAATAATCTTAACCAATATAGAATATATCTGGTGTCTTTCAGAGTGTTTTTTATAAGGTATCTTTGATTTGTATTTTTATGAGTGATAAAATGAGGAGTATAGTTTTTAGCTTCTGTTCAGATATAAAATGTTTAACCATATTTCTCATGAGTATGGAGTTGTGTATGTACTGTACTTCGAAATACAGTGTAGGACTCTGAGCTGATGGCACAAATGTGGTAGTCAGTGACATATTTATAGATGACAGTCAAAGGCAAGAACCTATATAACATCATCAAATGAATGAATGAAGATAGAAATGAGAAGAAGATGAAGAACCGAGCTCTATAGCCATTCAACATGGAGAAATGAGAAATAAGGGGACAAACCAGGAAAGGAGACCTAGAAGGGATAATCAGTGAGTGGTAGGGAAACTAATAGGATGTGGTGACCTGAGATCCAAGTTCTATATTTCAAGAAGGAAAAAGAATTTATATTTTTAAAATTCTGTCATCGATAAAGTAAAGTAAAGCTGGTAAATTACCATTTTATTTGGCAGCCCGTAGGTTGACAAAAACAGTTCTGGATTGAGGGGTGGGGGTGCAAATTCTACTGAAAAGGTTGTTGAGAGAATTAGAGACAACATGTAGAGAGGATCTTTTTAGGGATTTTCCACAAAGAGGATTAGAGAAATGAAGTCATGCCTTTTGGGAGAGGGCATGATCATGAGAAAGCTGTGGCTTTTTTCCCACAGAAAAGATGGACATATCTTGCAGAGCATAAAAATGTGGTGAAATAAGAAAGAGAAAGGAGAATTGATTCAGTTGTTTTTTGAATATGTAAGAAGTGTTGGGGTTGGATTTAGAGAAGAGCAAGATTAAATACAGCATGAGTAATGATCAAGAGTCAGCTTCAGATTCTGTGTCTCCCTCTCTCTCTGCCCCTCCCCCACTCATGCTCTCTGTCTCTCAAAACTGAGTAAACATTTTAAAAAATTAAAAAAGAAAGTAAATAAAATAGTCTATGGGCACAGAAATTGGTAGGCAACACTGCCCATTGCACAACTCCAGTGTACATCTTTAACCATATATTCTGTTGAAATTTTGTTCTAGTTAGTTGCATTCAATATTAAAAAAAAAAAAAAGTGATTTGTGGCCCATAAACTTGTCCAATGCAGAGTGATATTGACAGTTGGATGTTGTGATGGAAGTCTGAGGAAGTGTTTTGATGCCTTTGTCAGCTGGAAGTGAAAATGGATTTCAGTTGGAGGAGTGAGTGGAATGTGCAAAATATTCATTTAGGAGATTTGGACAAAGAAAATGTAGGATAATTGACTTGCTTCAGGCTAGTGACCAGGAACTTAAGGGATATCACCCAGCATTTGGGGGTGTGTTACTCTAGATACATTCAGCTGCATGGGTCTAGAAGCAATCATACTTCAAAAAACCTGACATTTAAAAGACATATTGTTTTTATGGAAAAATGTATTGTCTTTGATAGTAACTGATTTTAAAACAACCACTGGAAACTTGGAAATTACCTATAAACTATTTTCCTTTGAAGAAATGTCTACCTTTGGAAAATCATAAGGGATATTCAAAATAAATGAAACATACAAATATTATTAATCAAATGTAATTTTCTTATATACAAGTTTTCATATATCAACATTTTCCCTCAACTTTTATATTAAAGTTATACTCAAAAAATATAACATTAAAAATAATAATGAATATCAGGCTTTGCCTCTTAAGAGTCAAAATTTTAACTTACTCAACTATAATTAAAATTGAATTTATTTGTGGGGCACCTGGGTGGCTCAGTCAGTTAAGTGTCTGACTCCTGATTTTGCCTCATGTCAGGAACTCACAGTTTGTGGGATTGAGCCCCATGTCGGGCTCTGCATTGATAGTGTGGAACCTTTGTGGGATTCCCTCTCTCTGCCACTTTTCTGCTCATGCTCTCTTCCTTTCTGTCTTTCTCTCCAAACAAATAGATAAAAATTCAAAAAATGAATTTATTTGTGAAATCATGTTCTTGCTTGTGAAAAGTAATTATATATAATGCCATTTAATATAGACTTATGAGATTTGTTGTTCATATTTGAATACAAACATTTTTTTATTTTCCCTTTAATAACAAGGAAATTTTTATTTCCTTTAAAGGAAAAGCTCTTAGGGAATTCATGTCAGTAAAGAGATCAAATCAGTTTTTTTGTCTTCTTCAAAATGATAGCAAGCAAAACTTTTTGGGAAATACAATTTCTATAACACTATAAAGATATGTATTTCCATTTCTTTGAATTTCTGTGTTTTATTTAGAAATAGAGCTAAAATGCCATTTCTCATATTTTTTGACATCTTAGGCAGATACATGCTCAGATGAATTCCACAGGCTTCTTACAAAATGGAAAGTTGATCCAATAGTTCTGAATTTAACCTCCCTTTTATTTTCACACAGACAGATGCATACTCACATAAAACAATCCTATTGCGACTTGAAATATTTTGTTTTAAAAAGTGGTTTTATTCTTTGAATATATTGTTGACTATCTTTAAAATCTACTAATACAATTTCTTATTAAATAAAACATACATATGAGTTATATGAACAATTTCTACTATTTGTAGAATAAATCAAATTGGATATAATTTAGCATTGATTACAGTTCAATTAACAAATAATCAAAATTCCCTTCCACAAATTTCCTATTAATCCTCCTCTCTGCATTTTAAACTTTCGTGTTTTTGTACTAAATAAGAAAACATATTTTGATACTTTTCACAAAGAGAATAACAATAGCAGTGTTTTGAAGTTGATTTATATGTCGTAATTAATATTTTCACTGTGCTTTTTATGCCTTGAAAGCTACATTGAGTTTTGTGTGAGTGTGTGTGTGTGTGTGTGTGTGTGTGTGTGTGTGTGTGTGAAGTTTACTGTGTATATCATTAAATAAGTGAATAAATATTTAGAAGTTATTTATTAGTGTCTGTCATCAGTATTTAAAAATGTTACTTAAAATAACTAGAAGTTCAGGCATGACAAAAATCTTTGAAGCATGACAAATTAAATTATTAAAAAATCTATCAGAAAATAAACTGTAATGGATATTATAGTAATGGCTAACAAGAAGTATTGTATTATGGGTATTCAATTCATAACTAGTGTGTCCAATGGACTCTCACTGTAAATACAAAAAGAATGACTATTATATATTTGTTGGATCACTGTTGTACTGTTCATATTGCTGAGAAATTTATAATGTATAAGTTAAGGATATATAAATAAGACTAAGTGAACTTTGTTCATATTTAGTTTATTCTGTTAACTTTAACTTTTCTTTGTCAGAAATATAGGTAGCTTCACAGAAACGTAGTAAAAAAAAAAAAAAAAAAAACCTTGTCCCCTTATAAGTCCTCTCTTTTTTTTTCTAAAGGTTTTTTTTTTCGTTTATTTATTTTTAAGAGAGAGAGAGACAATGTGCGAGCCAGTGAGGGGTAAAAAGAGAGGGAGATACCGAATCCAAAGCAGGGTCCAGGCTTTGAGCTGTCAGCTCAGCACCTAACAAGGGGCTGGAACCCACAAACTGTAAGATCATGACGTGGGCTGAAGTCGGATTCGTTTTAACCGACTGAACCACCCAGGCGCCCCAATAAGTCCTCTCTTTGCAAGTGCACATACACATGGCTATTTTTTAATAGTTTTGAGCTAGCAGTCTGCACAGAGCCTGATGCGGGGCTCGAACCCACGAACCGTGAGATCATGACCTGAGCCGAAGTTGGACGCTCAACCGACTGAGCCACCCAGGAGCCCCAAAGAGAGAGACTTTTCAAACTTTTGTTCATAAATTAGAGAAGAAAATGATAAAATGTTATTTCTATGTGCATGTCAACTTACTACTCTAATTGGTCAAAGGAAACACACATAAACATATACTTATGCATTGTGAATGTAAAACAGGAATCTGAGGAAAACTTTTATATATAGAGAAAGAAAGATATATATTTTTTTGAGAAAGAGAGAGGGTGCAAGTGAGTGAGAGGCAGAGAGAGAGAAGCCCAGGTGAGGCAAAGAGAGAGAAGCAGGGCTCACCTGATGGGGGGCTTGAGCTCACCTCATGTGGGACTCATACTCATAAACTGTGAAATCATGACCTGAGCTGACGTCAGATACTTAACGACTGAGCCACCCAGATGCCCCAAACTTTCTTATTTTTAAAGAGCATTTTGGTACCTAGATTTAATTTGGAATACTATTACACACCACAAAAAATGTAAAATAAAATCAGAATTAAAAGAAAGTTTAGAAAAACAAAAGATCATAAAGAATTCAATGTTTCTCAGGAGCTGAGGTGAATGAGTTTCGGGGGATTGATTACTAGAGGCATGAAGAAATATGATGGGACAATGGACTTGCTCTCTATCTTGACTATGGTGGTGATTACATGCTATATACCTTTTTCACAAAATACAGGTCAACCGAAATGGCTCAGTTGGGAGAGCATTAGACTAAAGATTCTGTTTTAAAACATAGAAATACACACTAAAAAGGATGAGTTTTTTAGTACATAAATTATGTATCAATAAATCTGAGCTAAAAAACTTGTAAAATTCTTGATTACATATGTATATAAGTATATATATTTATACATATACATATATAAATACAACTTATTCCATTTTTGGAAAAGTATTTCACAATGCAATTTTGTTATTTCTTAATTTCTAAATAAGTAATTAAATTAAATTTCTTAATTTCTAGATTATTCTATAAATTATGTAAATATATATATTTATTTATTTACTATTTTACAGATAGAAAGAGCACAAGTGGGGGAGAGGAAGAGAGAGAGAGAGAGAGAGAGAATCCCAAGCAGACCTTATGCTCAGCTCTGAGCGTGACACAGAGCTCAATCCCATGACCCTCAGACCATGATCTTAGCCGAAATCAGGAGTCAGATACTCACCTAACTGAGCCACAAGGTGCCCCCTGTAAATATAATTTCTGAAGTATTTTTAGTTGAGTAAGGACTCAGAAATATATTTTTGAATGGATTGTTTACTGAATTCAGTTGCAAGACTACTTTAATTGCATTTTTTTCCTTCTGTCCTCCTCACTCTAAGAATATAGTTTTCCTTCCCTCTCTCCTTCAAAAAACTTATTTATGCATTTGTGAGAGAGCGACAGGTCCCAAAGTTGCGGTGACGAGAGAATTTAGAAGCAGGGGGCTAGAACTCTCCAGGAGCCAAAGCATTGGTCTCCTGGCTCAAGCCTTTTTATTTTGCTACTTGCCTGATAACAGCAAGCACATACAATATAGTGTTTGGCATCTTGACAGGTCATGCACCTGCCGTGTATTCCATACTGGGTAATGAGTACATCTGGCGCCAGACAAAACATGCTTATCCCTGGCCTGGCGTCTGTATGATGTCCTTCTGGAGAGATTGAGCAGTACTGGCCGCTTTCCGACCCGGGAATGGAACTGCTTTCAGTTCCTTGCTGCTGGGTCCCTTTCCCTCAGGACATTCTTACGGTGCCTCCACCTTGTGTTCTCCAACACATTTGGACTCTGGAGTCTAATAAACAAATTATCTTTTTGTATTTACTTGTAAGGTTGTGATTTGTGTGGTATGACACTGTCATGTTTGTAATCTTCACTTACAACAGTAGATGTTCTACCTTGTATTAAAATTCTCTTTCTTTCTTGAATTCTGTTTTAACATCTTCTTAGATGTTTACTCTTATTTTCCAAGTGAGCAAAAGAGAGTTCGTTGGGAAGTTGCTTAAGTGTCTGAAAAACAGGTAATACACACGTTATCATTTTAACTGTTACAGGTATATAATAATCCCTACCCAAAGACCACCACTATATTTTAGTTGATATGCTACAAGGTTGAAGAAGAACATGCTTATGCTGAAAAGAATTATAGCAAACTAAAACTACATAAGTAATAATAATACATCATCATTAGTTTTTGATCAAACAGCAGAACTTCAGTAAATTAGATGTTGGGAGGATTTTCTGGTTAGTTTGCTACAATGAAATCTCGAAACTGTAATATCAGTAAAGACCTGAGAAAAAAAGAATACATTGTCTTATTTCTCTGTGTAAGAAATGAATAAATTATACATATTTTAAGGTAATAAAAAGAAGACACTACTAATTTTGCAGCTAACAACTTATTTTCATTTACCCCAAGTTCTTTGACTTGTATGTGAATGCAATTTTTTTCAGGCTATTATTTTGTTAAACTGGAAGAGTAGGAAAATGATCGAAAGGAACTTGCACACTAAGAAGTAATGAACTGAGGCACCTGGGTGACTCAGTCGGTTAATCGTCTGACTTCAGCTCAGGTCATGATCTCGAGGTTTGTGAGTTTGAGCCCCACGTTGGACTCTGTGCTGACAGCTCAGAGCCTGGAGCCTGCTTCAGATTCTCTGTCTCCCTCTCTCTCTGTTCCTCCCCCACTCAGGCTCTGTCTCTCTCTGTCTCTCAAAAATGAATAAATGTTTAAAAAAATTTTAAAAGAAGTAATAAATTAAACAATTTGTTGCCTCTCTTATAATGCATGTGAATAACACCAATTTGTTACTTCAGTTAGAGATGGGAGTATGCAGCAAAACTTCACAGAAAATATTTGATAAGTAGAATTATTTATTTTAACCCACAAGAGCCCTGTCATTGACAGAGTTCCTGGTACTCATTTTCACAATTATCTTTCCTAATAGAGCATTTACCTAAGACGAATTAGTGTCTCAGATGTTAATAAAAATACACTATGTATACACATAGTGTAAATTTGATGATTTTATTAATACAATCTTACATCCAGATTTCACCTTAATATAAAAAATAAAGGTTGGGGCTCATCAGGATATACAAAATATAAACACAATACATAACTAAAGGGAGCAGAAATGTGCTGATAAATTTTACTGTTTGTTCTACATTTATATTTATTTTACTTTATGTATACTTACTTTTTAGTTTATTTATTTTTTGGGAGAAAGAGAGAGAGCACTAGCAGGAGAGGGGCAGAGAAAGAATCTCAAACAGGCTACTTGCTGTCAACACAGAGACTGACATGGTGCTCGATCTCACTAACTGTAGAATCATGACATGAGCTGAAATCAAGAGTCAGAGACTTAACCAACTGAGCTACCCAGGTGCCCCTTATGTATACTCATTTTTATCACAGAATATGAAAATGCTAAAGTATGAAACTGTTTTATAAGTATATACAAATGGTTCAAATTAGTTATTGACTATTTCTATCTTTTTAGTAGATAATAACAATGTATGGTTTTAAAATTTAGCAAAGAAAAATTTTTGCTTACAATGAGGAAAATTTCTTGTCTTCAATTCTTGGTAACTAGCAGAATTTCTGGTAGTCTGTAGGACTTACTAAATTTTGTTGATTCAAAATTAGCTCAAAATTTTAAAAAGAGGAAAATGTTTAATCGATTGCAATGAGTAATTACGTTGACTTTTCTAGTGGAACAAATTCCTTGAAGCTAGAAAATGGCATATTGGTTACATATTCTGCAACATCTACTTCAGGACTAAAAGTAAAACAAATGACAAATATGAGTTTTAGGAGCACTAAAGTCAGTAATTATTTAGGTAAAATATTTTGTGTGATGAAATTGAAACCAGAAAGACCATGGGAGGTATATGAAGTCTCTACTCCTGTAAAGTTTAAACACAATCTATCTTAACTAATACCTCATATAAGAACTCACTTGTATGTTTATAATGCATATCTTTATAGTGAATATTCATTGAAAAGCTACAGTCAGCAAACATGTGATGCCATCAACAATATAGTTATCCTTTACATAATATGTAGATTAAATTCTTCTTTCTGAGGGAAAGGTGTGAGCTTTTGGGGAGAAAGGAAGTTCTGAGAATGTAAACTAGTTACAGACTTTGTGCTGACAGCTCAGAACCTAGAACCTGCTTCAGATTCTGTGCCTTCCTCTCTATCTACCCCTTCCCTCTCCCAAAAAATAAACATTAAACAATTTTAAAAAGAAAAGAAGAAAGAAAGACTTGGTTGTTTGCACAGATGGGTATATCTATATAGGACAAAGCTGCCCTGGAGTGACAATGCCAAGAAGAAAGAGCTTCTCCATTTTATAACCAAGTTGGCAGAATATCTAGGTAATTATCCAGTGAATGTAAAACGCAGTGGAAATAGACTCTTTGTTTAGTTTATTGGTGTGTTCTTTGCCTAGACATCATTAAAAATGGAATTCCCAAAGAGTAAAATCAATATAGTGGCTACTCCAATATATAGATTTAAGGAGGAAAACAAATTTCAACCTATTTTGCCAGCATGTTTCTCTTTTTTGTCCTTGTTCTTTTGAGCTCTATTATATTCTTCTTCATAAGTTATGTAGTTTATCAAAAGTTAGGGTAGCTAATTTAATTTTTTTTAATGTAAAGTCTCTCTCACACACATCTTCTTATGGAATTAAATATTCTTAACAAATTTGGAAAATTGAATAGTAATTAGAAAATTTAAAAAGAGACACCTGGGTGGATCAGTCAGTTAATTAAGTGTCTGACTTTATTTATTTCCAGGTCATGATCCCAGGGTCATAGGATTGAGATCTCTACCCCTGCCTCAGACTCTGGTACTGGGCATGGAGACTGCTTAAGATTCTCTCCCACCCTCTCCCTCTATCCTTTCTCTGCTTGCACTCGCTTGCTCTCTCTCTCTCTCTCTCTCTCACTCAAAAGAAAGAAGAAGAAGAAAAGAAGAAGAAGAAGAAGAAAAAGAAGAAGAAGAAGAAAAAGAAGAAGAAGAAGAAGAAGAAGAAGAAGAAGAAGAAGAAGAAGAAGAAGAAGAAGAAGAAAAATAAAGAAAGAAACAGAACAAACTTCACTGGCATTTTTTATCTTGACAATCTAAACAGTTTAGGGAAAAAAATGTAAGAAAAAAAGACCTCTTAGTGCAAACTTGTTCTATACAATGTAGCAAATAGCTTAATACCCACTCTACCCAAAGCATTGTTAAGAGTTTACAAATATTATCCTCACCAATTTATCTCATACCACTTCTTGATTTTTGCTTTTTCTTACAAAAAAATTTTCAATTTTACACAATATTGTATTTTTTAATTGTTTCGTGTCCTGTAATTAAATGCACACTTAGAAAACTTAGCCAGGATCGATGCCCACAGATTTTATGCAAATAACACAATAATATTTACTTGATTTTTCAATGAAATTTATTTTTAAATTAGATGTGTTGATCTGTCTCCACTCTGGTGAAGGACCAGATTGGGTAAATGTCTCATAATAAATACTGATATGTGCTCTATGGCTCTGGAGAAGAACAGTGATTTTCATCAATAATATTATATATTAATTGATGTCATCAAAACACCACAAATGCCAAATGCTTTTAAGAATCTCTATTATCAACTACCTCCTTGATATATAATTAGGAGGTTTTAGGAGTTTAAATAAGGCTAACATTCAATGGTAAACAAAACATAGGGAGCATAAACAATTTAATGAATTTCATACCTGATAATTTTATTGAAATTAGAACACTAAAGAGTCAAATATTTGTCAGTTGTCCTTAAACTAATTTTGGTTAATTATTAATTTTTTTTGTTTGGAATCATATATGAGATTTAACTGCTACACCATGGTTCTTATGACCCTTGACTCTGATGGAGAAGGTCACCTCAACTGTGGAGCTAAATTGAGGAAAGTGCTTTTATATTATTTGTTAAGTAGGGAGGTCTTCATGTTTTCTCTCTGTTTTGATACAATGGCTTTTTATTTCACTCCGGACAAAAATTGAACATACATTTATACATACATGCATGCCCACAAAACTGATATTGCAAGTTAATTTTACAAATGACGAATGGCAATGTGACAATTAATAAAATATTTAAAAATAAACAAGAGTATAAGAATTATCTGAGGAAAAATAAGTGCTATATCTGTTTTTTTCTCAAGACATATTTTCAATAACAATTTCCTCAGAGTATTTTGCTTCATTTATCAGGATATTTAACGACTAAATGTTTAATGATTTTGTGGCATAGAGCGGAATAGGGGGGTGGGGAAGAAAATTGTATTGAGATTTATAAATCCCTATCTTTAAGCAGATGAGGTGTAATTTAGTGTGAGCAAACATGGTAATACAAAAACGTAAAGAGGTGAGATAAAGAGGAATAAGTAGAACTATAAAAGAATTTCTTCCATCATCACAGAATCTTTTTCACATAACTAAATCTTTTCATGTTTCTTTCTCTAAAAACCTTATTTTTAAGTGTAAGTCTAATTATTTAGCTTTTATGAAAATCTGTGGGCACAATTTTTAAAAGTAGTTTGCAATTGTAAAGAAAGAAGTATAGATGTTTAATAATAGAAATAAAACCTACTTTTCAAAAAATATATTTAATAACAAAGCTATGTATTAAAATCATACATGTTGAGTTACTGCATGGGCTATTATAATTTTTATATGTTATGTTTATACAGGCAATACCGTAAATGAGATATAGCAGAGAGTTATCCCCTTAATGTGATGAGCATTTGAACTTGATTTAGGTTTCCTAAAGGTACTACTTTTTTGATGATGCATATCAAGATTTAAAATGTAAAGCAATTTAATTTGATCAAAATTGAAATAAAAAATATCATGCCACATCTGAAATTTTGCAAAAACATTTATATAATACATATAGTGAAATCATAGCACATGCTTGTTTAATAATCACTCCCTAGTATATTTCACATTTTTTAAACTCTTCTGCTTGTTTACTTTTAATTAAACTAATGTTTGTATTATCTACTTTGATTTTTTTATGTATAAGTTGACTCAAATGATTTATTCAAATAAGAAACATAGAGAAAGGCAAAAAAAGCATTTGAAGACCTAAATAAGATCAGAGATGATTCAACACTAAAAGTTTAGTCTCAGATTCTGTAGACTTATTTTTTTAGCTACTAAGTTGTGACTTTAACTGATCCTTAAGTCCTATAAGTGTATAACTTCTTTGTTTGCTAAATAGTGTCTTTGACTACTAACGATAGCAATTCAATCTCAGAAATTCCTATAATGAGAGAAGCAAAGTCTATGATTTTGTACTTTTTGTGTTATTGATTTGTTTGTTAAAATTACAAGGATTTAAGGGTTAATACTTATTTTCCTCAAGGAGTAGTGCTCTCTGAATCTTCCCAGTTAATGTGCATATACTGTAAAGAGAGTAAAAAGAAATAGATATAAGTGTATTTGAGGGTAAGGTATGGAACTTTAAGCTTCACTAAGAAATGAAAAGTCAAGTGGCACTTGGATGGCTCAGTCAGTTAAGTGGCTGACTTCAGCTCAAGTGGTCATCTCAGTCTATGAGTTCAAGCCCTGTATAGGGCCCTATGCTGACAGCTCAGAGCCTGGAGCCTCCTTTGGATTCTGTGTCTCCCTCTCTCTGACCCTCTCCTGAAACCGCCTCCTGTTCACACTCTTCCTCTCTCTTGCATATAAATAAACATTAAATTGTTTTTATAAAAAGAAATGAAAAGTCAAGATGTCTATATATGGGAAAACATGTGTAATTTTTATAGGTAAGAGAATATGACAAAAATACAAACATTTTCAAATTATTTTGAGATATTAATGCATTTTTGATTATAATTTATACTATTGGAAAAGTATGTAGCCATTCTAAATGTATTCACTATATAAATATGTATGTGTTATATATAGGTATAAATGATAAAATAAATATATACGTGCATACTCACACATGGATTTTAAAATGTGAATTTTTGAGTAATTGAGAGATTTTGTACTACTTGAAATTAGCATTTAGCTTATATTGGTGACATAGGCAAAACAACAGATAATATAAAATTTAAAAAATGTGACAAATTCAAAGTATAAGCAGAAATGTATTATATGATAAAATTAATTCATGTTTTGAATTAATGAGAAAGGGATAGCTTATTAAATAAATAATTCTGGGAAAACATACTTAGCATAAGTAAGAAAAGCAAAGTCAGTTCTAAAAGAACTAAAGAATTTGAAAGGAAAATAAAATTTAAATTTAAAACTCAAGGTAGACATGTACTTTAATTATGTTGACATGAGAAAGGACTCTATGTAACATAAAAGGATTCAGCAATTTGACTATGTAATATTTTAAATTGATGCACATAAAATTTAAAGTAAATAACAAACTGAAACAGAAATTTTAAATTTGCAAAATGCTCTTAAAAAGCCATCCCATAAATATGGAACACTTGCAAAAAAAGAAACTCTCCAGAAGACAACGTGAAACAAGCTTATGGGTATATGTTAAATCTTACTAAGTGGACAAAACTAGAACTATAATGCATACTAATTTTACTAAAAAATAGGTTACTTTAGAAAAAGAGAAAAGTAATAGGTATCCTAATTGTATATGTTGTGAAAGTACGAATAGAAGAAACATTACTTTTATTTATTAATCATATTTACTATATACATTACTAATTAATATAGTTTAGTATATAATGATAGTATATTGATGAACTTATGTTATAAAATAAAAATGTTTATTAATAGTCTTAAAATATGTGTGACCTGATAAAATCACATCTAAACTGTATCCCTCAAATAATGATATCTTTGCATGAAGATGAAAGTAAATCATGTTTATTGCATGCTAATTTATAATAGCAACAAAATTAAAAACAAGTCAAATGAAAATAACAGAGAGTAAGCAGAAGTAGGGTCACTTTAGGCCACAAAGTCTGTGTTTTTGTTCACAATACAACATGGTGTCTGTGGCTTAATGGAGAGGGAGGGCCAGTGAGACATGAGAGACGGGCCCCAACCTTGGATTCCGTTATGCCACCAGTGGAGTTATTTTGAATTATTATTATTAAAAAAATAATCTAGACAGAAACAGTTTACTGTATACTAGCACATGAGAAAAGAAAAATAAATCTGGATGTGCAGAAACATCAATCGAATCAAGCTATGTGGAAAGAGAAATAAAAATACCAATATATAAATAGAACTGGGGGCTTACATTTTTTTCAAACTGTAAGACATTTGGTGCTGGTTCTCTGTCTCATCTTTAGATTTGGGAACTATTGCATCATGCTAGTAACACCATTCCAACAATACAGTGACCTGTTTTTATACTAAGAGTGTTGTGAAGGTCAGAGGGATACTAAGAGTCTGAGGGCATAAGGGCACCCGGCTTAACAGGAACCAAGATAGGTACTGTCAACTCTTGGTCTTTGCCAAACAGCAAAAGTAAGAGAACTGGGCTCACCTTTAGCTTCTCATAGTTTGCAGATGGTGCTGACTCTTATTGTAGCTTCAGTTTTGTCCCCTTGCGTGACTCTCTCTCTCTCCTTCTCACTCCTTGCTCCACTCTCCCTCTCTTTCTCTTGTTTAGGATTGAAGTAGCTCATCTTGCAATGATACTTTTTAGCTATGTCTCTTTTCCTTATACTTACACTAATGAATTGGAATTGTTTTCAGCATCTGCTGCCCTTCTTTTCTGATTCTGTAGTGGATGAGTCATTTGGGCTGCCTTCAAAGTATAATTGAAACAAAGTGTAGAGAAAGACTTTAATAATTTTTTATATATATATGTATATATAAGATATTGATATGCATGCATATATATGATAGAATATATAGCATTTATGTGTATGTTTTTGCATAAAGAGATATGCAATATGCGTGTATTATATTTTACACCATGTATATACAGTGGAAAGTCTGTAAATGATAGATCCTGCTGAATATGGAGGCTGTAGCCAAGCTTATTGCACTGGATTCTGCACCCAATTCCAGTGTGGGGGGTTTGTCCCAACACAAAGCAATTCTCTCATAGAAGTTATGTGTCCTACAATCCAACTCAATTCTGACACTATCAACCGAGAAATACCATTAGATTCCATAGGTTAAGAGTTCAGTCCAATAATATGGCCCTGTCCTTAACAAAACTTAAGTCCAGACTGTTATCTGTGTTTCTGACAGACTAGGTATAAATCACAGGTTTTCAACCCAGTCCTTGGGTTCTGTTAATTTGCTGGAGAGTTCACATGACTTGGAGTATTACAAAGGATATTCAAGGACGCAAGCCAGCAGTCAGGTGAAAAGACACAGGCCAAGATCCAAAGCCAAGGAGCTTCTGTCCCTGTGGAGTTTGGGCCCGGCATATTGGCACATGGAAACATCTGGTTCCCCAACCTGGAAACTCTCCAAACCCATCCTTTTGGGTTTCTATGGATACTTCATTACAGAGGCATGACTGATTACATTATTGGCCATCAGTGATTGATTCAGCCCTCTCCCCTCTCTGGAAGTCAGGAGTGAGATGAAAGTTTCAACCCTCTAATCAGAAGTTAGTTCTACTGGCAGTCAGCCTGATCCTTAGATACTTTCTAAAAGTTTTGATGAACATAACAAAAGACAGCTAATTGCTCTAGCTTTCACCACTGGAAACTTCAAGGGTTTTAGGAGCTCTATGCTAGGAACAAGAGGAAATCAAATATATAGTCCTTATTATAAACAGTAATATACACCAAAATACCTAATGACTCTGATAGTATAGTAAGAAACTGAATGGAAAACTACATAATTATGACATAAATTAATATCCCTTAACGGGTCCAGTCCTGGCTCTCCTCTAGCACTAAGAAGTTCAAGGCACTGAAGCTGAGGGCATTGGACATCTCTGCCTAATATATCCACTCTAAATGGATAACTAAACTTATTGAATTTTAGCCCGATATTTGTGAAGATGAAAAATAAGAAACATTGGGAGCTAAGACCACCTTCTTCTGTATGGAATCTTAAATAATTCCTTTTAACAATTTGTTGACTAGTTTAATAGCAAATCAAGGTGACAGCAGCTATAAAATGTCTTACTTACAAGTTTTTAAAACTATACCAAACATGTTGTCGTGGCTAACTCTGTAGACCTATGAATGTTACTTATTTTTTTCTCTGAAAGTTAAACATCTGTCCTGTAAAGATGCATTATATTTGTAACCAGCAAAAAGATATCCTTGAAATGAAATCAGTGTCACCAAGTACCTTCTGACATTTTATTGGATCATCTTGTATAAATGCAATTTAAATGAAGAGTGTAATGTTAAATTTCTTTAGATAGGTTGAATAGGTATAAACATTTAACTTTTGAGGCCTATCTCTAATAGAATCCAGTTTTAAAAAAACCCATCCTGAAGATCAGTTGTATAAGAAAATTTCTTCTCTGTGAATCTTCTAGACCTGTGAGCTATCAGTTTCCTGTTTTTGAAAAAAGGCAACACCAAATAATCCAATATTCTTGGTATGTCATCTCTATTGCTTTTCATCATAGATCCTATTTCTTGGCAATTGTTCCCCAAACAGGTGGGCAGTGTCACTGACATATGGGGGTCATGACTTCTAATGAGAATACATAAAAAATCATTATACATATTCCAATATTTTAGATATTAATTCAACATGCTTAAAATAAACATGACTTTTTAATACTTCTTAAATAGTAAGGTTCATTCCATCTTTTGTGAAAATAACTCAAATTAGCAACCTTCTGATTTTGTTTTAGCTGCACCTAAGTAGGATAAACAGAAATAAAACTAGCTAATTCTATTTCATTATCTATCTCTCTCTCCCTAGCTATCATGTGGAAATGGATGTAAACATTTTACATGTCCAGAGCGTTTATGAGATGTGTGCTTTAGTAAAAATTAACCCTGTTATCAGGATTTTTCTTTCTTTACTAAAAGTATCACAGAAACACAACAAAATCAATGTTATAAAAGACAAATTTTGCTAAACCACTTACACCATTATTTATTTTAATAAATGGCAATTTTGTAACTACAAAATACGAAATCATCTTTGGTGTTTCCTTTTTCCTTAACTCTTCCAATTTCTTGCCAAGCCCTGCCTAATCTACCTCATAAATATCCATGTAATTTTAATTTCCTGTGTTCAGTAGTGTACTAATTTATTTCTCTATATGCTCTTCTGTTCCCTCCACGCTGTTCACACTGCATCTAGGTAATCATTTAAAAATTAAAATTTAATGTCATAAAATTTTCTCTCTTGAAAGGTTTCTTGAAGACCTTTGGTCATGTCCATAAAAGGCTCTGAATAATAAAAATGCCATATTGCAATGCTAACCTATCATGGCATTCTGCATTTCAGCAATTTTTTCTCTGACTACATTGAACTTTTCCTATTTTCTCCCACCTTAGGGATTTTCAACATGGTAGAATGAATGTTGTCCTCCTTAATATACAGTGCCCTGCAATACACACACACACACACACACACACACACACATACACACACACAAACACACACACACACAAAGATGCAGATGGTGTTGGGGGGAAGAGGAGAGAGAGAGAGAGAGATTGAAGCCTTCCTTCTTTAACTTTCAGATCTCCTTTCAAAGGTAAGATTTTGTGGCTCACAAACCCAACAGCTGCCTCTCCACATCAGTCCAGGTCCTGCTGTTTTTCCCTTCCATTATTCCATGTACTTTCTTTTTCAGCTCCCATCACAGTCTGTAATTGTATATTTGATGTTGCATCCTGCTTAACATTTTATCCCCTAAAGAAAGATACTTAGTTGAGTAAATATTTGTTTATTGTAGATATACTGAAATATTTAGAGAATGATTAACATTTACAAATGAAAGCAAAATGCCATTTTTATTCTTTAATATAATAATAAAATATAATTATTTTCTACTACTAGTAATTTAAAAATATTTGTAGTTGTCCATCACAAATATATAAAGGTAATTAAATGAATCATAGACCTAATTATAAAACCAGACACTCTAAATGTTTAGAAGAAAAGATAAGGGGCACCTGGCTGGCTCAGTCGGTTAAGCGTCCAACTTTGGCTCAGGTGGCGGTTCGTGAGTTCAAGCCCCGTGTCGGGCTCTGTGCTGACAGCTAGCTCAGAGCCTTAGGCCTGTCTTCGGATTCTGTGCCTCCCTCTCTCTCTGACCCTCCCCTGCTCACAATGTCTCTCTTTCTCTCAAAAATAAAAATAAAACATTAAAATTAAAAAAAGAAGAAGAAAATATAAGAGAGGCTAAACAAAGATTTCTTAGCTATGACAGCAAAAGCAGAATCAACCCAATTTTTAAAAAAATGATAAACTGGGCTTAAGAAAAATTTATTCATTCTCAAAAAGAAACTATAAAGGAATGAAAAGAAAAGCCACAATCTAAGAGAAAACATTTATAAACCAAATCTTTTTAAAATGGCTAAAATTAAAACCTCCAATAATACACAATGTTGGTGAGATTGTGGACTAACAGGAACTCTCATTTTCTACTATTGGAAATGTAAAATGACACAACTACTTTGGAAAACACTCTAATCATTTCTTGAGAGTTAGACACACACTTACTGTACTCTGTTCCCAATCCTAAGTATTTAGTTACATTGCCCCCAACCTAACACCAAACTCAAATTTTTCACATTCAATTTATGTAAATATATTACAATTAACCATGTGTTTAGTTATTTAGACTGCAACTACTTTGCATCCCCTGCAAACTGCATCCAACATTTGCTAATCATAAAGAAGCCAAACTTTATAGTTGAAAAATACTTTAAATTTCTACAACTCTACAGAGCTCTATTACTCAGAGAATACCCATCTTGCTTCTGAGACAAGTGAGGCCCATCTGCGATTTTGTTACTTTCTGCTAAAGCTTCTATTTCTCTTGTAGGTGGAAGCCTTATGCAGCTTCATGGAAGTTTTCATGCTGAAAGGGACTTTCCCTTTTATGCAACCCTGTCTAAATGTTGTCCAGTAAAGCTTGTTGTATGTTACTGTCTCTTATGATCCTGTTTCCTCCTTGATTATGCCAAAGTCCTAGTGCTAGTAGGCTTTAAACTAATGATCCTTGCCTGTTGAATAAAATGAAATATAAGGGGGCCCATTTTAGGTCAGTACATAGGGGCTAATTTTGGCCCATCTATACAAAAATGATAGTCTAAGTGATTTTCTGGTAAGAGAAAAGTGACTTTGATGAAAACTTTGCAATCTTGACCATGTTTCCAAATGTTTAATTGTATCCTATTGCTTTCTTCATTTTATTAATTTCTTTATCATTTAAAATAACTTTATCTATTTAATAACTCAAAGATAGTTTAAAAAATATATTTTCTGTGCGATGTGATATTTATAGCACTAATTATTTCATCTCAACTGTCAATCATCACTCTCAGTTAAAAGTACCCATGGAACTAATTTCCAGCTAATGGAACAGAACTGAAATTGACATACACTATTTCTAGACATTTCTTTTTAATTCACATAAATAAGAAGGATCTCTATTAAACTACTGATATTTCAGGGTTTTTTTTCACTATAGTGGCTAATTTTACCTTCTTAAAATCAATACTGGAGTGGGGCACCTCGGTGTCTCAGTTGGTAAGGATTCCAGCTCTTGATATCATCTCAGGTCATGATCTCGTTGATGAGATCAAGCCCCAAGTGGAGCTCCGCACTGAGTGTGGAAGCAGCTTGGGGTTCTCTCCCTCCTTCTCCCTCTACCCTTCCCCTAATCATGCTCTCTCAAAATAAATAAATAAATGTTAAAAAATAATTTAAAAAACTTAAAAAATTAAAATTTAAAAATAATTTTAATTATTATTAATAATTAATTATTTTAATTATTGTTTTTAATCTTGTTTTATTTTCTTTTATAATTTATTGTCAAGCTATTTCCATATAACACCCAGTTCTCATCCCCACAAGTGCCCTCCTCCATGCCCTTCACCCCCTTCCCCTTTCTTCCCTTCCCCCATCAGCCCTCAGGTTGTTCTCCGTATATAAGAGTCTCTCGTGATTTGCCTCCCTCCCTCTCCCCAACTATATTTCCCCTTCCCCTCCCCATGGTCTTCTGTTAAGGTTTTCCTGTTAGACTTATGAGTGAAAACATATGGTATCTGTCCTTCTATGCCTGACTTATTTCACTTAGCATGACACCCTCGAGTTCCATCCACATTGCTAT